>SJXQ01001140.1:368148-428966 GCA_006408695.1 Aepyceros melampus
GGGGGGCTTTCCTCCAGGCTCGCCCCACCTTCTCCTTTCCGGCTACGCTCTACTGAGCTTCCTCCTCGCCCCCTTGCCGGCGGCTCCTGGAGGAGACTGCGCTCCCCGTCTTTTATACCCCTGGGGGACACGTCAGGCCTACGTCACAAAGCCCGGCCCTCCCTGAGGCTCTGAACGGACGCAGGAGGCGGCGGGAGTTGGGCGGCCACAGCCAATGGGGAGCCGAGAGGGACAAAGGTCGGAACTCCGCGGAGCAGGGAAGAGTGCTTTTGCCTTTTCAAGAATACAAAGGAGCATAGGAAGCGGGATCTCCACACCATAACAGGCTCTCCATTTTGGGTCTAGCTTCGAAGAAGAAAACAGATTTACGGTAGTTTTGTCCTGCTGTTACTGCATCACACTACTCCCCCCCCCGTCTGCCATTCTGTTGCTCTCTACTCACCTTTTTGAAAAAAGAAAAACTCTGCCGATGTACACAACACACACTGGTACCATAATAGGGTGCAGCACAGCCCTCCTCTCAAGAAACACGCCTGCTGAAAGAGAATTTGGCACTGATCCCGAATCTTCCTGTTCCTCGTAATTCCGGATCTTGCAATACTTCAGAGGCATGGTATATCCTTCGCAAACCATACCATCAGCTGCAGGTTGCAAGTCCATAAGGACAGTGTAACTTTAGCTCCCTTTTACCCAAGTGAAACTGACTCCTTCAAATACCCTCTGCTTTTTCTACCCCGTTCGGGCTCTAATGTTTGTGCTGGGCATTTATACCATCGGAGTCATGATGGTCAAATTCCAAGCAGCTTTCGTTGTAATCCATTTCCACACGTTTAAAAAGCAACAAGAATCACTGTAAATCAACGATTAAATATCATCAGGGCATATATCTGACAAAACTTTTTTTAACTTGAGAAAAAATGAAGACTACCAGAGCACGTTGCAGTTAAGAAGCAATGTTAAAACCCTGGCCTACATCTATGCTGCACACACCACTTTATGAGGATATTAATTTGTCCATTACCTATTACTGAGTGCCATGTGGCACACAAGCCCCTTCTTCTGATGAATATTACGTTTTAAAAGAAGAAATGCTCTTGAGTCTGATGATAGATCTGCAGGTGGTAGAGTTTTTGGTCCTCATCGCTGTCTCCTCGACCCCCTCCCCTCCGACTTTGTAGTGCAAGTAAAAGTGAAAGGAAAGTGGACGATTCCTTTCCACTTGTTTAGTTTAAAATATATTTAATTATCAAAGGTATAACGACACTGAGCTAGGAACCCCGAGTACAAACATTTGATATCTCATTTATGGTGACTTTTGGAATGAGGGACAATGCTTATGTCACCTAACCAAACTTGGTCTGTCACCTTGAACACCGATTAGGTGTTATATAAGGCAAGCCTATATACTTTTCCACATTTCCGCAATGTGGAAGTTCTGTCCAAGTTCCCCTGAAAAGCAAACTGTTTCAGCAAAAGCACCTAACAAATTTTAAAACCTCTGTGCTGCTCAATTTCTAGAACTCCTAGTGATCTGATGTGGCTTTACAATCTTCTTGTCCTTGTGTTCATCTCTTTCAGTCACTGGGATCTAAATAAAATACAAACCTACTTGGTTCTCCATTGTTCTCCATCCCTCCCTGCTTCAAATCCTTACTCTATAGAAGTCCATGGTTCTTGCAGTGACCTGTGTAACTATCTCATCTTACCATCTGGTTTCCATTGACCCTCGAGACTGGACCTGAAGACACATGCAGTTTGTCACTCTGTGCCTTTGCTCATCAGGTCCAAGGCCTGAGACATCTTTCCAGCCATCATTTTCACATGACTGCATCTTTCTCCTCCTCTAAAACTCAGCTCAGCAATCTCCTGCTTTAGAAAACCAAAGGGTTAGAAGCATTTTTTCCAGCAGCCCCATAATATGTGTAACTTTGCCATATAGTTGACTCTCTCAGATTTACTAAATACTTACCAAAAGATAACCTAGGGCCCTCTCTCTCTAATGTATTCTATCTGCATTAGATTTATCCTAGGAGTCTGTTAAAAAGGTCTTCCTAAGCCTTACTTCAGTTCAGTCACTCAGTCTTTGCAAGCCCATGAACAGCAGCACACCAGGCCTCCCTGCCCATCACCAACTCCCAGAGTCTACCCAAACCTATGTCCATTGAGTCGGTGATGCCATCCAACCATCTCATCTTCTGTCGTCCCCTTCTCCTCCTGTCCTCAATCTTTCCCAGCATCAGGGTCTTTTCAAATGAGTCAGCTCTTCACATCAGGTGGCCAAAGTATTGGAGTTTCAGCTTCAACAACAGTCCTTTCAATGAACACCCAGGACTGATCTCCTTTAGGATGGACGATTGGATCTCCTTGCAGTCCAAGGGACTCTCAAGAGTCTTCTCCAACACCATAGTTCAAAAGCATCAATTCTTCAGTGTTTAGCTTTCTTTATAGTCCTACTTTCACATCCATACATGACTACCAGAAAACCATAGCCTTGACTAGACAGACTTTTGTGGACAAAGTAATGTCTCTGCTTTTTAATATGCTGTCTAGGTTGGTTATAACTTTCCTTCCAAGGAGTAATTGTCCTTTAATTTCATGGCTGCAATCACCATCTGCAGTGATTTTAGAGTCCCCCAAAATAAAATCTGACACTGTTTCCACTGTTTCCCCATCTATTTGCCATGAAGTGACGGGACCAGATGCCATGATCTTCATTTTCTGAATGTTGAGCTTTAAACCAACTTTTTCACTCTCCTCTTTCACTTTCATCAAGAGGCTCTTTAGTTCTTCTTCACTTTCTGCCATAGGGTGGTATCATCTGCATATTTGAAGTTATTGATATTTCTCCCAGCAATCTTGATTTCACCTTATGCTTCCTCCAGCCCAGCATTTCTCAGATGTACTCTGCATATAAATTAAATAAGCAGGGTGACAATATACAGCCTTGACGGACTCCTTTTCCTATTTGGAACCAGTCTGTTGTTCCATGTCCAGTTCCAACTGTTGCTTCCTGACCTGTATACAGATTTCTCAAGCCCTACTTAGAACCTATTGAATTAGTATCTCTCTGTAGTTGTAAAACTACAACTTGAGAACCACTCCAGAGTCCATCTAAGTTACAAGTGTGTTGCTTCTATTGAATATCCTGATCAACTAGGAACTCAGCCCCCTTGCTAGTTTTCACAAGTTAGCCAAGTGAGTGAATATCACTTTAACTGAAGGAGCCCCCCCTTTTAGGAACTTTCCCTTTTCTTGTTCTCCCTTCCCTGTCCGTTTCTAAATTTTCTAAGTATTTCCTCTTCCTAAGTTCAAGTTCAAGCCTTCCCCCACCCCATCTATATCTTTTCTTGGGAGGATCTGGACCTAAAAAGATTTTTCTATAAAATAACACCCTGGTGGCCCAGCGATAGACTCTAAGCTTCCACTATATGGGGCATGAGTTCAATTCCTGGTCGGGGAACTAAGATCCCACAAGCCAAGTGGTGGGGCCAAAAAAATATATAAATAAAATGTACAAACAACATCCAAACCAAAATAAAAAGATATAACAAACAAAATATGACTGTGTGACCATGTATCTTCATAGATAAGGATCCATATTTGAATACTTGCCACCACAATCTGCTTAAGGAAGCAATCAACTAGGAAAGCTTACATAGCAAAGGAAAGTGTGTGTGTGTGTATGTATTTTAAAAAACCATGTATGCACTGTCTTTCAATTTTAGTTGTCAGAAAGATAAAAATGCAAATTCTCTAAATAATTGACTTGTACAATATGGGACAATAAATATTCTAATTTTCTGTGACATTTGAAAGTAATAATTCTTTACTTAGCTATCATATGCTAAAATAAAAAAGATACCTACCTATCCCAATAAAAGTAAAATCTTAAATACATTAATCACAGAGGTACATATTATTACTAGGCCATGCCTCAAAGTGTGTCAGATTATAATTGTGTTCCAAGTACAGAAAATATGCATTAGAGATTTCTCTCATCATAGGCACAATCTAATACAAAAATATATCTGACACTTATAAATTAGAAGGTCCACTTGACAGCCTCCAAAACAGGAAAAGGGGAAGGAATGATGCCAACATTCAAAAAGCACACACAGATGCAAACATGATTATTGATTATTTTCATCAGAGAGGGGTAAAGAGCAATTTACACCAAACTAGGTTTCCAGGCAGATAACAGTAACTCAAAGGTTGGGTAAGTCACAGCACGCAGGCCAGACTGTTATAAATTACTCCACTCAATAATGTACTCAGATTTCAATGAATCTAATGGCTTTGTGTACTCAGCGCAGTTTTGTTATTTTAGTATTTTCAGAACCACTGTCTACCCCCTCTCGGAGCTCTACCACCAGGTTCCAGATAAACCACCAGGGCTCATCAAACCTAGCAGCTGCTGCTGCTGCTAAGTCACTTCAGTTGTGTCCGACTCTGTGTGACCCCATAGATAGCAGCCCACTAGGCTCTGTCGTCCCTAGGATTCTCCAGGCAAGAACACTGGAGTGGGTTGCCATTTCCTTCTCCAAAGCATGAAAGTGAAAAGTGAAAGTGAAGTCACTGAGACGTGTCCAACTCTCAAGCAACTCCATGGACTGCAGCCCACCAGGCTCCTCCATCCATGGGATTTTCCAGGCAAGAGTACTGGAGCAGGGTGCCATTGCCTTCTCTGAAACCTAGCAGAGACAGTTTATAAACAGATCTATAAATGGACTAGTAAAGAGAGTCACTGAGCAGGGTTGCAATCACGTATATTCAGTGAAGTGAACTGAACACAGATTTATTTGAAATCCTGAGATCTCTCTGGAAAAACAAAAAGTTTAAAAGCAGTTAAAGCAGAAAAGTATGGAGCCTTATGTAATCTTTTACTACTGAATAATAAGTAGTTTGAACAATACCTGATCTGAAAATTCAAGTAAGTATGAATGCTGGAGCAAGAACTTCATGATTCGGAACATTCCACAATCATAAGTGAGAAATTTGCCATATAAACTATAACCAAGAGGACATGAAAATGGCAAGAGCCATGTTTTAAAGATTCATAACATTCTTTCCTTCAAACCAGGTATCTAAAATTTTTAGACACCAATTTTTCCCTTCAGAAGGCATCTACCTGGCTCCTGGATCTTCCCGTTCATGAAAGTGGGTAGGCATCTTTTCTCTCTGGCTAGCATCTAAAACCCATGCAGCAGTCCCACTAGAAAGAAAGTCAACGTTAATAAGCGCTTTGTAAGTAAAAAAACATGAAGCAAGTTAAGCCAAAGTCAGTGAGGAGCAAGCATTTTTTTAAAAGAAACTATTATTCCCTCAAAACCTGATTAAGTAGATTAAAGCTGCCAAAGCTCTAGCTGCCCCTCCCATGTTTGTTTTGAAGTGAAATATTAAACTGCTGATGTTCTATGAATCATACTTCAGCTAAAAGGATATGTAAATTAAATGACACCCCAAGAGGATATTCTATAGGGTACTGGAAATTTTAAAAATAACTACCCTTAAGATTGATCCAGGTTAACCACACAATGATGACATAAATTCGAAAATGACTGAGGTATTTAGATTCTTTGAAAACACAGGTGTGCAGTACTGAACAAAGAGGTAAATTCAATGACAATAAAAATTAGCAACAAAGGATTAAAAAATAACTTTGAAGTCTATTTACAATATCAATAACCTGAGCTAAGGGGAAAATGATTAAATCCTGGCAACAGACAGCCCAGCAAATCCTTCACCAGCAAATACTTTGAGGCAAAAAAATCTGTGTGCTTTCAAGAACAGCCTTTTCATGCAATTTGCTGAAAAAGTTCCAAAACTTGGAAATTAGACAATTAATCACAAAGGAAGGGAAACACCTATAATGTAGGTGTTATTAATCCTGTCTGTAGTCTAGGTCTTCTAATACATTCGCGAAACAGCTATACTTTGGGCTGTAAAACTATCTTCTATTTGTTTTCATGTTGGCTTTCAAAAGGAAAAAAGTGTTTGTCCTTTGAAACATTTTTCTAGACAATCTGGAGATAAATATTTTGATGACACAACTTCAGCTGAGAAGTATTTTTTTTAATAAGGAAAACTTGGAATTCTGGGTTATTAACATATTTGTTTTTACAATAAAAGAATTATTTGGTCTGCGGTCAGGAGACCTGCATTCTATTCAAGACTCTATAATAAGAGGAATAATTAATTGGAATAATTCAATTTGCCTTTTTTTTTTTCAATTTGCTTTTTTGTGCCTGAGTCTCATTTTCTGGACAATGGAGATTAGAATATCTGTGCTATTATTCACAGGAATAATTTGAGGATAAAGTAAAACTGGAAAGCACTGCTATTTTTTCAAAACACAATATAAATACTATGTTGTGATACTGTTAATAATTTTACAGGTACTTTGTGTTACTCAGTCAGATGTGTGCTTCAGGTAGGCATTCTACAAGATCGCAGGTTGAATATTTAGTTTACTTTTATTTTAAAAATAATAAATCACAAAACTAAAATGTTTGAACAAGGTCACTTCACCCTCTCCCCAGGTGGTTAGTTATTATTACTACCATCATCATCATTTTTCTTTTTTAAGCTATGTGTTTAAAAGAGGAGATCGTTAATACATCAGCCTAACTGAGGAAACGTGTCCTGGGCCCAGGTGGTTTTCGGAAGAAAAGCTGATCTTCATAAGAGCGGTGTGCTCTGCTTTTAAAGTGCAGAACCTGTGTTGGGGAGGGACACAGCAGGAACACGGGGTCTGTCACTGAGGGACCAGGTCCCTCATTGAGGCCAGAGCAGCATGAATGCGGACATGCAACCTGTTTTCAAAGTCGTAGCCAGAGAAATCCTCCTGCAAGACGAGAGAGAGAGACTATTAGCTAAGCTGTCTGTGCGATTACAGAATTAACCACACAGCACCTTGTGCTTCCCACAGTAAAACTCCTTATGCTCCTAATAACGGCTTCACAGTCACTATTTTTTTTTTTTAATTCCCCAAACTTCAAATTCTTGTCTGTTTTTAAAATGTCAACTGAATGATATTAAATGCTGTCTTTGGAAATTTTCCCTCATGTTATTTGAAGTTGCTGCTAAACTTCTTAACTCACGAACACAGTTGTGAAATCAAGTTATTTTCCTACTCAAACAAGAAGAGTTTCTATAAAGCATGATGAGCAATTTCACAGGAATTTTTTGTGTAATTTTACTTAAAAATCAACTGCTCACTGATTCAGTTATGACTTCCCCCTCCAGAAATATTATCAACCAGGACAATCTTTTCACAAAACCTCTTGAATTCAGGCTCAAGAGTACACACAGAGGACAAGGTCACTGGAAAAAGAGAGATTGGGGATTTTGGGGCATTTTTACCTTTGCTTGAAGAAGGAGAGTTCTGCCTCTTCCTACAGTCTATGAATATAAGAAAAACACATTATCTCTTAATACCTATGTTTGTATATACTCAAGCAGAAATGTTATAATAGAAGATTTGTTAATTCCAACAATTCATGGTGACCTAGAAGGGAGTCAACTGCTCATTCAAGCCTAATGACTTAATTTTTAATATAATGATGTTTACATCAAGGAATTACTTGATAATTTTTCATAATTTTAAGTATTATTCTATAAACAACTAAAAGAGTTAAAATAGTTTCAGACCCTACTAAACAATCTAAATTTGATAATTTAAGTTTATTGGAAGTCAGTAAGCTAGATCTCTTTTTGAAGGCAATACTAATTGAGAACAATCAGCTTCATTTTTCAAGAGATAAATCATACTTGTTGTATTTTATGTACATGTATTTTAGGTTGTATTAAGAGTAAAAATTATCTTAAAGAATATGGCGTTAGAAATTTCTACCAAAATTCATAAAAACTGCATTTTCTCTTTTGGTAAAATTAGAATTTCAAATGAGAAGACTTATCAATTAAAAGCCTTATCTTTGGCAAGACAGGTGACATATTTAAGGATTAGGCTAGAATATTTCTGTTGATTTAGGTCAACTTTTAAAAAAATCCATATATTTGAAAGCTGACTTGAATTTATTGAAACTTAGAATTTTATATAGTCACTGTTATGTAACTGAGCTTCTAAAAGAAGGTATTAAGCAAATCCAGCACTGTTAAAATTCTGTTTTTTAAAAACTGCGCCATTGTGCTTAATTATACATCTTAATAATCCATCAAATTTACAAGGTATTCTAAAAAATTTTAAGTAATCCTACACATCATCTTCATTTATTCTCACTACAGTCTTTATTAAATTGGAAAGGCAGGTATTTTTTTTATCTTGTTTTATAGATTAGGAATAAAGTATATGGTTAAGTAACTTAATTGGTATTATACACTAAAAATAAACGATAGCACTGGGATCACAATGTAATTCTGTATTCATCTGAATAAACCACATTACATCATATTATAATGATATTATAAACATATGATAACTATAAAAAAAAAGAATGATTTTGCCTCAAATGAATTTTTGTTCCAAAGCTATGTTTATCATTGTAACTCCAGGGAATAGATTACGTCCTTCAGCACAGTGATATAGGATTAGTAGCTTCTTGGATTCATCCCATGTGAAATCAAGGAAAACAAAACAAAACAAAAATTTGTTTTAAATGAAGGATGTTTTGTGCCTGTCCACTTCCACAGTTTTGCTGATGAACACTATTTAAGAAAATAGGCAAGATCTTACCTCTGGTTTGTCTAATAGAAGACAGCCAAGTTCATAGCAAGCATATGGCTGAACGTATAAGTTATTCTGACGACACAACTCATCTTTGACAGCTCTCTGAAAGAACTGAAAGTAATACAGATGTTATTGGAATGAACTAACAGAACTGTCTGCCTCCTCACTTCCTCCTCCACCAATTGAGATTGTCATCTTTGATAAACAGATAGTGCCAGAAGAAATATTCAAAGGCTCTGAAGTCACATTAAAAACGAACATGAACCATCACCAACTTCTGGCATCTGAGAGGATGACCTTCATCTAATAAAGCAGATGAAACTCACACTGTGATGGGAGACTGGCTTTGTGTAACGCTTTTTCCTTTTTCTCATTCACAAGCCCATATGCAGTTTTTCATAATTCAGTTTCCTTAGCTATGACACCACATGAACAGTTTACCTGAACAGCATCTTCTGAGTTCCCTAGACATTTGTGTATGGCACCAAGAAGCAAATACTTTAATCCAATGACAGATGAATCATCTACTCCATGGCAAGCTTAAAGAGAAGTAAAGACAGCAAGAAGGGAATACATTCACTTAAATATCATCAGGAGTTAAGAATCTCATTGCTTAGCAAGTTACTGAGTTCAAACTGAGAAGGTTCCCCTTCCTCATCCATTAGTGAGTCTCCTTAGTCCAAGAAAGTGATAATCTTTCTTGTGCCTGCCAATTATACTTTATATTTGCATGTGTGTTTGAATTATCTCTAAATACATAGCCTACACGTGTGCATTCAAAAGAACATAGTCCCTAAGATTCTTCACTGTTCCTTTGAGTAGACATTGGTAGATATTCCAGACTTGCATCAACAACCAGGAATGGGTTTTAAATTATGAATCTTTTTAAATAACAGAGCAGAACTTGCACATCCAAAAACAATTTTATTTCCTTTCAAGTAATCTCCTTGGGTTCTCTGGTGGCTCAGACGGTAAAGCATCTGCCTACAATGTGGGAGACCCAGGTTTGATCCTCGGGTTGGGAAGATCTCCCGGAGAAGGAAATGGCAACCCACTCCAGTATTCTCGCCTGGAAAATCTCATGGATAGAGGAGCCTCTTAGGCTGCAATGCAAGGGGTCGCAAAGAGTCGGACCCAAAGGAGCAACTTGACTTTCTTTCACTTTTCAATCTCCTGGGGAGGGTTACACACCTACTCTAATTACAGGGCCTCTGTACAACTTCTTTTGGAGATGTATTACTCTGCTCTGGAATATCAATACTGACAAACTTTTTGACCTTTGAGAGGAAACCTGTTTTTTTCTTAATAAGCAAAAAGGCATCTGCAGATAAGTCTGACGATAAAAACATGGGACTCAGGGACTTCCCTGGTGGCTCAAGGGTAAAGAACTCATTTACCAATGCAGGAAACATGGGTTCGATCCCTAGTCTGGGAAGATCCCACCTGCTGTGGAGCAACTAAGCCGGTTTGCCTGAGCCTGTGCTCGAGAGCCCGGGAGCTGCAACTGCTGAGCCCACGTGCTGCAACTACTGAAGCCCCTGCGCCCTAGAGCCTGTACTCCAAAACAACAACAACAAAAATGCCACTGCAATGAGAGGCCCGCACCCTGCAATGAAGAGCAGCCCCCACGCTTGCCCCATCTAGAGGAATGCCCGCGTGCAGCAACAAAGACGGAGACTAGCCTAATTCCATTGGAATTCAATGGAAAATGCTATAGTGAAAGTGAAAGTGAAGTCGCTCAGTCGTGTCCAACTCTTTGTGAGCCCATGGACAGAGGAGTCCATGGGATTCTCCAGGCAAGAGTACTGGAGTGGACTGCCATTCCCTTCTCCAGGAAAATGCATATTTGATCACAAATAAGTGTCACTACAGAACAATCTGATACATCTGAGTCCAAAATATTAATACAAAATCAATTCTGGAGAAGGGCAGCATATACCTAAGATGATATTTCCAAAAGATTAATAACCCCGATGATCAGAGAGCATTACCACACACTCCTAAATCTGTCCCTTCCAGTGCTTTCTATCTCCAATACCTAAGTGATGGAATTTTCTTAACCACTAGGCCATTTGTCCCAGAGAGTGACAGATTTGTAGTCTGAGTCAGAGCAGATGAGTGAGACACTGAAGGAACAGGCTGCTGTGTGTACTTTCTTTTTTACCTTGACTCATCCTCTGTAGGTTGGGGGGGGAGCAGTTGGGGAGGGCTTTCCACAAGTACAACACTTCAATGGATGCCAGCACGCAGAGTGCTCTGGTTGGGGTTTGTTTCCGAAATCTCTCTGCCTGCAAGCAGTTAGAATGGTTAGGCTACATTTAAAACAAACAAACAAACTAAAAAAAAAAAAAAAAAAAAACTTCAGAGACATTAAAAAAATGCATGGTTCATATTTGATATGAACAATCCCCTCCCGCAAAGCCAAAAATGAAAATTTCTCTCTGAATTTTGCTTTCTTATTTTTGTTATGCTGGTAGATATGCCTTTCTCTCATTATTCAATTCAATCTACTGTCGAGATCCAGGACATATTTTAAAAACTGCAGGATGAAACCAGATTCATTTCGGTTTAGGTCAAAGGAATTTATAAAAGCTGGGTGACAGATATTAACTCAGTGGGTTTATATGAAGGCTGTAATACTAGAGGCCTTTTAGTTATGATTTTATTGACTTTTTATTTTCTAATTAGTCCCAGTCCTCTTGGGGGCATTCCCCATTACAACCCAGTTTATACTCAACTAAACCATTAAATGTTCATTCAATAAAAACTTCCAACTAAAAACATGCAGAATTCAGGATGTGACAAGTCCTATAACCTACTGTAATTCAGCTAAACTGAATTCTTAAAAAAGTACAGAAATAAATAGGGCCTTTCTCACTACAGTCCTGGGCCTTTCTGCTGGTCAATGTGATGCACGATCTTACTTTTTATTCATCACCCAGTGTGATGGTTTCACTAGATGAGAACCCAAAGTCTGTATCTCTTGCCCAGGTTCTGCTGATTTGCACTCCTCTGAGGCTACCTCACCCTTCAGATATACGCACTCCCTCTTCAGGGGCTCATGAGCTCCACAGGGTCAGTAATGTCTCTCTTCATTCAAAGAAACAATAGCAAACAATAGCTTTAATTATTTGCAACCAACCAGTACTTTGCATTCGGAGCAGGAAGACACGCGAGAAGATTCTCTCACACACGTGAGCTACTTGCTCAGCAAGGATATCAGCTTTGCACAGGATTCCCTAATTTCCTAGGATTTCCATTTGCTGTCCAAGGTGACCACGGTTAGAAATATCCATTATAAACGACACACCAGATCAACAAGTTCCAACAAACCTTTTTCACAGAAAACTGTTCAATCTGATTGTTTTTCCTTTTGAAGAGCTTCTGAACTTCTTTAAAGACAATCTGTGCGCCGTCCACATCACCGGTGGCTCCCTGACAAACTGTAAGAAACCATCGTCATAATCTTTAAAGTGTTTAGGGGGAAAATACCACTAAGGGATACCCAGGTTGATGACGCTTGGAAAAGGTTATTACCGAAGGAGAAAATGGGAGGAGGTATTTGTAAAGACTGTTACATGTGGGACTACACCAACCTGCTGATCATCATTCCACTGATTCAATAATTATTTCCCGGCTGCTAGGTTCCCTGAACTTTACAGGAACATGTTGGGGAAACTATCGTCGCAGATATTGTCACGGAGCACAGTCCCATTAGAGCTCACACACTTGGAAAGTGGAAGAAAAATGAAAACTAGGCAAGAACTGGGAGGACTGTGAAAGCCTCACACTGGTAGAGGGATATCCCTGTGCCTGGAAAGAAAGTCATGAAGTAGTCCTGTACATGACAGTTCTTCACTGTCATGAGGTAGTCACGGGTGTGTTCTTGAGCACCCACTACCTACAGCCACCATCAAGGATGTGAAGAAGAAATACACATGCTTACACCCAGAAGAAACCTGAATTTCAGCTGGAGAGAGAACACCCACAATTCCAGAGCTACAATGGGTGCAGTAAAGAGAGGCTTGGGAGTCCTGGCATCAAAGTTACTTTCAAAAAGCTCAACGAGGGAAGGGATGGTTTCTCTTTGGAGTGATCGGACAGCTCTGAGGAACAAGCAGCCAAGCTGAGCCTTGGAGGGGGCTAAGATTTTGATCTTCATCTACCCCGAGCCCCAGGCAAAGACTCAAATCACACTGCCTCTGCTTCACCTGCTCTCTCCCTTCTCCAAGCTTCATACCAGGCTGCAGTCCCACCTCCTCCATTTGACTTTACCAACCATTCTTTGTCATTCTCTTTGCAACTCCCATGACACTGAATTCCTTTCTATTAATTTCTTGTTGATTTTGTCTTTGGCACATACTGTTTTTCAATCCCCACTTGGAATGTCCATTGATTTGCTAGTTCTTCCTTCTTATTTTGAGCGATCCTAAAACTAGACAGTCCCATTCTCACATTCTGGGGCTTGGTCAAGCCGGGCACAGGGCTGTGGCATGTCAGAGGATGAGCAGCTACTGGAAGGTCAAAGAAATACAAGCAGCAAGGCTTGGAGAAAGCTGAGGACATCAAGGTGATGAGAAAGGCAGAAGGGAATCACTGGGATTAGCCTGCATATGAAGAGGGAGAGATAATCCCATTTCCAGTTTTGGAAGCAGTACTAGTCCGGATGTGGGGTCTGAACCCATCCAAAATGACCTCGTCTGTTGTGTTACAACATTTCAAAACCAGAAGGAAGGTCGGTGATTGTCTTGTAAAACAACTCCATCATACTATAGACCCAGGAAAGTTAAAAGACTTGCCTGAGGTCACACAGTAAATCAGTGAAAAAGAGTAATTTCTGCTGCCCCAGCTTGAGGTTTCCTTACATAACTGATAATATTATTATATAGTCACATAATTTTCTAAAAAGAATGAACAAATGTGGGCACAGAAGAGAGTCATAAACAGCAACAATATTCTGAATCACCTTTGCAGGTCTACAACACTAATACCTGAGTTCCTAAAGAATATATATACCACTTCCTTTTCATAAGTTACAGACAGCTGCCTCAAAGGATGCGGATATTAGAAAGCATGAGCATCTCTGATTTGTCCTAAGTCTGAGACCTACACAGACTTAGGATGCTTGGCCTGTCCATTAGGACTAACCTTTATTGTTGTCGTTAGTCACTCAGTTGTGTCCGATTCTTTTGTGACCCTATGGACTGCAGCCCATCAGGCTCCTCTGTCCACAGGGTTTCCAGCTAAGAACAGTAGGGTGGGTTGTCATTTCCTTTTCCAGGGGATCTTTCTGGATCAGGGACTAAACTTACATCTCCCCCACTGGCAGGTGAATTCTTTACCAATGAGCCACTAGGGAAGCCCTTAAAGAGATAGTCTAATCTGCCTCTTGAGAAATCTGTATGCAGGTCAGGAAGCAACAGTTAGAACTGGACATGGAACAACAGACTGGTTCCAAATAGGAAAAGGAGTACGTCAAGGCTATGTGGGACTGGAAGAAACACAAGCCGGAATCAAGTTTGCCGGGAGAAATATCAATAACTTCAGATATGCAGATGACACCACCCTTATGGCAAAAAGTGAAGAGGAGCTAAAAAGCATCTTGTTGAAAGTGAAAGAGGAGAGTGAAAAAGTTGGCTTAAAGCTCAACATTCAGAAAACGAAGATCATGGCATCCGGTCCCATCACTTCATGCGAAATAGATGGGGAAACAGTGGAAACAGTGTCAGACTTTATTTTTTGGGGCTCCAAAATCACTGCAGATGGTGACTGCAGCCATGAAATTAAAAGATGCTTACTCATTGGAAGAAAAGTTATGACCAACCTAGATAGTATATTCAAAAGCAGAGACATTACTTTGCTGACTAAGGTCCGTCTAGTCAAGGCTATGGTTTTTCCTGTGGTCATGTATGGATGTGAGAGTTGGACTGGAAGAAGGCTGAGTGCTGAAGAATTGATGCTTTTGAACTGTGGTGTTGGAGAAGACTCTTGAGAGTCCCTTGGACTGCAGGGAGATCCAACCAGTCCATTCTGAAGGAGATCAACCCTGGGATTTCTTTGGAAGGAATGATGCTAAAGCTGAAGCTTCAGTACTTTGACCACCTCATGCAAAGAGCTGACTCATTGGAAAAGACTCTGATGCTGGGAGGGATTGGGGGCAGGAGGAGAAGGGGACGACCGAGGATGAGATGGCTGGATGGCATCATGGACTCGATGGACGTGAGTCTGAGTGAACTCCGGGAGTTGGTGATGGACAGCGATGCCTGGAGTGCTGCAATTCATGGGGTCGCAAAGAGTCAGACACGACTGAGCGACTGAACTGAACTTATTTTATGTAATTTCAAACTCATAGAAAATTTGCAAGAATAGTACAAGGATATGGTCCAGCCATCCCACTTCCTCCATTACACTTCGGGTAATGTACTAGATGGCACGGAAACCAGGGTTTCAAAAAGAACCACATTCCCAGCAGCATCTTTCACGACAGCCAAAGGGTGGGAACACCACCAGTGTCCACGGACAAGGAGCAAATAAAACGTGTTCTGTACACACGATGGAATATTATTCAGCCTTAAAAATGAATGCAATCCTGACACATAGTACACTATGGATGAACCTTGAGGACACTATGTTAAGTGAAATAAGCCAGATTCAATCAACAAATACTGTTGAGTCCACCTACTTGAGGTACCTAGAATAGTCAAATTCATATAGACAGAAGAAGCAGAGTTTATTAGGGGTTGGCATGGGTGTGGGGTGAGGGGTGTGTAGTTCTTGTTGAAAGATCATAGAGTTTCACTCCTAAAAGAAAAGGGAGGAATGAGAGAGTCAATTCCTAGGTAGGTTGATAAGAAGTCCCAGGTCCCCGAGGAGGAGAAAGGGGTCTGGGGGTTTTGCGAAGGGGATAGAGGTCTGGAGTCCTCAAGAAGGAGAAAAGGACAAGCGCTTTTTTTACATTATTTTGTCTTAGTCAACGTAACAATGTATCTTGTTTCTCCTTAACAAGAACCTTCCAACTAATCTTGTTATCTTAAGAAGTATGTTGTGGGAGTGGATCTGGTCAGACCTTTCTATTGTTAGTTCTAATCTTGTTATTTAAGATGTATGTTGTGGGAATGGGTCTGATAAATGTATATAAGGCTTTGATTAAAACTAGCAGTGGGGCACTCTCCATCCCCCTTCTGATGTCTGTGTCAGAAGATTTCTCTGTCCCCTTTTCACTTTAATAAAACTCTGCTACACAAACACACACACAAAATAAATAAAGATCACAGAGTTTCACTTTTCAAAAAGAAAGTTGGGCAGTGGTGATGGCTATCAAAGAACTTAACGCCACTGAACCACACACCTAAAAATGGTTAAAACAGGGAATTCCCTGGCGGTCCAGTAGTTAGGATTCTGGGCTTTCACCTTCAGAGGCCTGGGGAAATAAGATTCTGCAAGCTGTACAGCATAGCCAAAAAAAAATGTTTTTAATGGTTAAAGTAGATTTTACATTATGTATATTTTACCATAATTTAAAAAAACCTCTCAGCTATAAGATAAACAAGGTTCGAAGATCTAATGTATAATAACATGGTGACTACAGACGATAATACTGTATTGTAAATTGAAATCTGCCAAGAGTAGAAAAAAGAACTAAAAAAGAAAAATGATTAAAAAAAACAACAACAAGGAACTAAGTTCCCAGTGGCAGTATTTCCAGTCCCTTAATGCCCATCTTCTCAGGCGCTGCCTGTAACACATACAGTCCTTCAAGCCAACTCAGATAACAGCTCCTGCAAGCAGCCTGCACTGAGAGCTCAACGGTGAGCCCCTCCACCTCCCCGAGCCCTCTTTATGTGGAGCTCTTCACACATCATCTTCATGAAACCCCTGTGGAGAGGTGGAGACTAGAGTCTTTCATGCTTTATCATCTCCTACAACTGGTGTGATCCTGGGATTTCCAGCGAGAATAAATGCTCCTCTATAGAGCACACTGTACATTTACTTCATGCTCTACGCGCCACAAAGATTAAAAAAAATTCATAGCTCATCAGGATCACCTCTCTAGATTCCATATATATGCGTTAATATATGATACTTGTTTTTCTCTTTCTGACTTACTTCACTCTGTACAACAGGCTCTAGGTTCATCTACCTCATTAGGACTGACTCAAATGTGTTCATTTTTATGGCTAAGGAATATCCTATTGTGTATATATATACCACAGCTTTATCCATTCATCAAGCAATGGAGACGCAGACATACAGACTTGTGGACACAATGTGTGAGAGGGTGAGACGAATGGAGAGAGTATCATGGAAACATAACTACCGCATGTAAACCAGGCAGCCAGTGGGAAAGTGCTGTACTATGCAGGGAGTTCCAATCAGGTGCTGCGTGGCAACCTAGAGAGGCGGGAAGGGGTCGAAAGTTCAAGAGGGAGGGGACATATGTATACCTACAGCTGATTCATGTTGATGTATGGCAGAAACCAACAAAATATAGTAAAGCAATTATCCTCCAATTAAAATAAAACAAATAAATAAATACCTGCCCACATTGACTACCTGATCCTATCACACCACAGCGACAGCAGCCCCTCTGCTTTGGTTCATCACCGTGCAGGGCACACCAAGCCCGCTCAATAAACAGCTGCAATTTTCATCTGAGATGCCTCTGAGTTCTGTAAACCAACCCTTGAAGTATCCTAGCAGCATACTGAAAATAATCCTACTCAAACATCAACAAGAGCCGGACGAAAATGGATTAACACCCTGTGGGGTCTGTAGGAAGGCCTGCGGGTGTAAGGGCTTCCATCCTGATTGCTAATGGACTGCAGGTCCAGAACATTCTGGATATACACACGAGTCACTGTTAATTCTTTTCCCATTTTAAAGAGACCAGTTACAGGGATGGAATGACAGGAGATGTTCTGTTAAATGCAAACCTTCAGAGAAATAAGAATATATTTAAAATAATGCTTGCGTCAGTTTTAAATTTCAAGTAAAAGATCGCTTCTGTGGGTGTGTAAGGAAAGCTCATTGTTAGAGGCAGAAGTACACTCCCTGGGTCTCCTCAATCCCTACCTAAACCATTCTGCATCACACAGGCAATTCACGGGGCTCAGGGCACAGACAGCTGTTCTGTCCACCAGGTGGCAGCATGTCTTTACCTATCTGCTCACGTAAGGGGAAAAGGCAAAGTACACTGATACTCCTGTCAGAAAGTGTAAGTTGTTTCTGCCACAATGACATGCAGTGTTGAAACACCTTGTGCTCCGCAAAATCACACTAATTATAACAAGGTTAAGAGGCAAAACAAGGCTGGAACAGACTACTCAAAATCTGTGCAGCTCAAAACGAGGGCACTAACAATGCAAACGAAGATATGAACACGATTTAAAAGACGTGTTCAATGCTTTAAAATTCTTTAAGCGTCTAATAAACGAAAAATAGATTTGAGGAAAAAAGAGAGATGAGGGTAAGTTGAGGCTGTTTCGGACAAAGTGTACGAAAACGAGAAGGTCATAACAGGCATGTCCAGGACCCAGCATGTGACAGACCCAGCCCTGGAAGGGCACTGGAAGGAGCAGGGCGTGTAGCATTGAACTTCCCAACATTCCACTGGGTGGGTGGGAGCTGTATTCAGCTGCTATTTACTTGCAGTCCAAAACAGGACTTTAGCCACCTGATCTGAAGATCTGATTCACTGGGAAAAGTCTCAATGCCGGGAAAGATTGAGGGCAGGAGGAGAAGGGGACAACAGAGGACAAGATGGTCCAATGGCAGACTCAATGGACGTGTGTTTGAGCAAGCTCCGGGAGATGGTGGAGGACAGAGGAGCCTGGCTACTGGAGCCCACGGGGTCTCAAAGAGTCAGACCCAGCTCAGCGACTGAACAGAAACAACAACACATGCTGTGGCAAACTGTCAGGAACACTCTTCCGCATCCTCTGCCCGTCGCCCCCCATCCAACAGCAAGAGGGAGCTAGTCTGAGACAGAGGAGGGCATGCTGTGACCACATGTCCCGGGTCCACTCACCTGCGGTTAGGTAGGCGTAATAGCACTGGGACCACCGGGACTCGTTTTTTAGCCTCTCAAAGGAGTCAAACGCGTCCTTGAAATTCAGCTCTATCATGCTGCACCAACCTGTGAAACAGATGTTTTTAGAAAAGGATTCTAAAGTAACACAGGCTTCCCTGATGGCTCAGTGGTAAAGAATTCACCTGACAATGAAGGAGACACAGGTTTGATACCTGGATTGGGAAGATCCCTTGGAGAAGGACATGGCAATCCACTCCAGTGTTCTTGCCTCAAAAATCCCATGAACAGAGGAGCCTGGTGAGCTACAGTCCATGGGACTGCAAAAGAGTCGGACGTGACTTAGCGACTGACTGAACAGCAAAATAACAAGCTTTTCAGCCCATATGTAGGTTACTCATCTCTCATCCTGCTGACTTCCTCTGCAAGTGTTCCATGTAAACCACCTGAGAACTTCAAAATTCTCTTTTTCTTCTTAAACAGTTTCAGTGGGATGCTTTGAGGAAGACACAGCATCTCTGATTTCACAACCGGTGAGGCAGTATAGAAAGGAGGGGCGTAAAGATTTTGAGGAAAATGGTCTAATTTGTCTCCAGTTGTGCAATAAACCTAAGCACAGCAGTGCTTCTTTCCCAAGAACAGGCAGAGAAAAAGGAACGGTGCTACTAGATTATATAACACAGTGACCACCTTGGAAGTCTGACATACTCACCAGCACATTCACGATCACTGGTAATTAGCAAACTTCTCAGAGGAGTAGAGAGCGAGCCAGTGAGACATTAAGTATCCCTGCCCCTCCCTCTGAGGGGCAGAAAAAGGACCTAGCTCTCTCCGAGAGAAACATCCTTAGGCTGGCATCCTGGGGGTAGGTAGAAGTGGGGAGAAGCAACAAGCAGCCAAGGATATAAGGAGTTTTATCCTAACAGCAGCTCCCCATCATAGAGCCAGCCCTGTGTGTGCCAGGCACCTGATGTAATTCTCTCTAATCCCAGTGCAGTCTTGGAAAGCTGGCTATGGTGCCGCACCTGACCAAGGAGAAAGCCTAACGCATGAAGAGGCTTCGTGACTTGCTCAGGGTCACATGGCTTAGAAGAGGGAAGGGCTGAGGATCAAAGGCCATTGCGGTCTCCTGTCTGCGATCTGCCTAACAAATTCTGTTATCCACTCCACGAAGAAGTCACGTCACCTGACACCCTACAGGGATGAGGGGAAGCCACACTTCGAGGAAATTCAGCGTCAGACTCCACAGGCTATGATATGAAGTTGACATATTTTAGAGTAAAACCCGGGGCTAATTATTTCCATCCTAAAATAGACTTCAGGGTAAGACTTGGATTCAGTGCAAAAATAGAGGTGGGAGGTAGCACCAAACCAAAATAAGGAGGCTGAGTTCTGATGGCGCTGTTCCCGCCCTCCACCCGCACCCCAGGTTAACCCTAAGTCCCCAGCACTGGGTTCCATGATTTCTAAGCTTTCTTCAGCTCTAACATTCTGCCCCTCCACAGACCCAGAAGTGCTGCACACACAAGAAAAGGCCACCATGATCAGTCTGCAACATATACAGCATCAAATCTTTATGTTGGACACTTTACTACAATGTTACATGTCAACTCTGTCTCCATGAAACTAGAAGAAAAAAAGAGTATGCGAAACAAGAAACATGAAAGGTCACCAAAGCCAGTTTTTCAAGTGCTAGACGACTACACCAGTTGTGAAATTAGAGACGCCTTGTCTTCCTCCAAACATCACAGTTACCGTGTCTCATATTCCCTTCCACATTATGGCTACAAACCAGAGCTCCAGCAAGTTGGTGGTGGTTGTTTAGTCACTAAGTCACGTCTCTTTTGTGACCCCATGGACTGTCGTCCGCCAGGCTCTTCTGTCCATGGGATTTCCCAGGTAAGAATATTGGAAAGGGTTGTCATCTCCTTCTCCAGGGAACCTTCCTGACCCCAGGATCAAACTCAAATTTCCTGCATTGGCAGGTGCATTCTTTACCACTGAGCCACCAGGGAAGCCCCCCAGCAGAGGTTAGCTGCAGAAAAATATATTTCCCACTGGATCACATTTGATCTTTACTTTTCTAAGCTATAACAGACGTATAAAACATAATACTGTTTATTGGGCAGTTCTCAATCAGTTAGCACTCTTCTTTAAAAAAAAAAAAAGATTCAGGAAGACATATCTACGGCAGGCAGACAAGCAGCAGGCACTGTGAGGTCCATGCTGCCAGGTGACAGCTGCCTCCCCAGGCTCCCTCCATCTCTTCTTGTGTCTCTGATGACAGCCTTTGGAGTCTCAATTTAACTTTTGATTCTCATCACCACCTCATCTTTTCTCCCGGCTCTGCTCCCTCCTTCATTCCTTGTACATGAACTATATACAGTGTGACCTTGAAGTCTTGGCTCAAACTCTAAAAAGCATGAATCCCTTATTAAAATATGTTTCTGCTATTTCAAGTCCAAAGTTGTGTTTATGCTTCTCAGCATAATTAAGCCACTGTCACAGTCAAGGATTATGGAATCACTAATGTATTTTACTGCAGTCAGCCAAAAAAAAAAAAAAAAAAATTATAGCAACAACTTTAGGGGAGAGATCTCCCTCTTTGGGAGAGGGGGGCTAAATCTTGGGCAAACAAATGCCTCCGGGTCTGTCTATAAATGCATCTCCCAAGAGGGAGAAGCAGGAGGAAGTGGCTAACACGTGTGCCAAGTACCCTGCCTCACGCTCCTTCAGGTACTTTCATCTAAACCACACAGCTGCTCCAAGGGCTACTGCAGGGCAAGGTCTCCTAGTTAGTTGGTAGAAGAGCTAACTGGGCTTGGAATCCATTCACCCAATCTCTCCTAAGCCGGACTTTTCTTCTCAGGTACACAATGGTGGGAGGGAAGAGATAACAGTTCTGAATTCTAATATCCAGTCCAATAGAAGAGTCAAAATTGGTTCTTTTTTTTTCTTTTCCAAAACTGGCTCTTACTCTATTCATTCAACTGTGCCTATTAGCCTAGAGTCAAATCGTCAAAGGAACAAATTATTGGAAAGAAGTAATGAGAATTCCTGAGATAAGTATCGCTACTTCTGCTACGGTAACAAAGTCCTGTTATTACAAAAGGCAGCCGGCATTTCACAAAGACACAAACTGCACAGCATTAACAGTGAAAGAGCACACAGGAATGCATTAACACTTGCAGGACAAGAAGCTGGACATAAACTGCTGCGTTAATAGACTATTTCATGACAGGCGACTGGACCGACATTCAACACTTACCAATTTCATAGAGACAAACATGCTGGATTTCCCTCTGGTCTACTGCAAGTTCCAGAGCAGTATGGAAGGAAGTCAAGGCACTGTTGATTTGACACTAAGGAAAAAAATGAAAACAGAGTCATTGGCTTAATTTCTATCATTAACATTGCGACAGAGGATGAGATGGTTGGATGGCATCACCGACTCAAAGTTCATGAGTTTGAGCAAGCTCAGGGAGATGGTGAAGGGCAGGGAAGCCTGGCGTGCTGCAGTCCATGGGGTCAAAGAGTCTAACGTGACTGAGCGACTGAACAACAAAAGCGTCTTTTCCCTTCTAGTTACTTTAAACAGATTAAGCAGTATAGAAGAGAGCGATCTGAAGACTTCTGGGGAAATGGCCCCATCCATGGTTGTGAGCTGAACTGAGCTCAGAGCACCTCTCCTTCTGCTCAGCCAGAAAGACCACCCAGGAGGGCTGGGCCCACAACCCCTCCTGCCAGTGGGGCTCTCTGTGCACCTGTACAGTAGAACTTGGTGGAGTCCAGTGATGAGCTGAGCTGATCCTTGGGACAGGTGACTTCGACAGGTGACTTCGACAGGAGAGGGACTGTACGTCCTCCTCCTGTGTACACCCCACAGGACCCAGAGAGACTCGCAGTCAGCACTGTTGGGAGCCAGTCCCCGGGTCCAGCCTCAGCTGCTCTCCCTTCTATAAGCCCCTCCCTCTCGACCCCCCAAGTCACTACTGTTGTCAGATTGCTTCCGGTCATCACCTCTCTTCTCTGGACACTTTAGAAACTGAGGATCCAGATTTCACTTCCTACTTTTGCATCGTCCAGTATTGTCTAGAGCCAGAGAGATTCTCAAATGTCTGTCCTGCTCTTTCCTGGTTAAATACATTTAGTTCCTCCTTCCACGAAAGATCTCTTTCAAAGTCTGCTGATCTGTGGCCATAAGCAACTGTTAAGAGCACCTAAAAGGCATCATCAGGATGAAAGGGAGATAGATTAAACCTTAAATATGGCAACACCAGGCATTAAGTATTACCTATCACTAAGGATATAGTGATATAAACCCTAAATATAAACCCTAAATGTCCCGAAGTACTGACGCACGCTCAGAAGTGTTCCTTTCTCCCTCCCGTGGGTGCCTGCAATGCAATGCTCTTCCATCCTGCACTCAGCGCTCCGTCCTGTGCATCTCCCTTTGCTGCCCACAGGGAACTCCCTTTCCAACACTCCAGCTGCCTCTTCTCCCTGCAAGCAGCCAGACTAGGGCACGAAGGGTCTGAGAAGAGGGGCTGTTGGTTCCCTGAGCTGAGCCCCCACCACATTCCTCAGTGACGTGATGCCTGATCACTGCAGGAGGCCCCCGGATCCTACACAGGGCACAGATGAGTCAGCAAGGAGATGTGCAGGACAATCTGTGACTCAGGAGCACCAGGAGCCAAATGACTCATGAACCAAGGCCACGGCTGGGCCAGTAACTGCTCGTGCCCCGTAACACTTCACTCTGCTGGCAGCAAGCTTCAGACTGAGCGCTCAATCCTGTGTCACCCCCGCAAGCGCTCGGCAGGCAACCACAGAACACACACATCGCTGACTCACTAACTTGTGTTCTCAAGGAGCTCAAAACTGAGTTGAGGGGACCCTCACAGGAATGAAACAAGCTCCCTTCTCTAACCTCGAGACGTTTACACTGATTGTGAGCACAAAGCCAGGATGTGTGTGTGTGTATGTATGCATGCGTTTAGTTGCTCTGTGGTATCTGACTCTTTTGTGACCCAAAGGACCGTAGCCAGCCATGGTCCTCTGTCCATAGGATTCTCCAGGCGAGAATCCTGGAGTGGGTTGCATTTCCTCCTCCAGGGGATCTTCCCAACCCAGGGATAGAACATGCATCTCCTGCATTGCAGGCAGATTCTTTACTGCTGAGCCACTGGGGAAGCCCACAAAGCCTAGATACCAAAGGTGAAAAATCAATCTCTTATGAAAAGCATGTGTGTGGGGAAAGATCTGGACATTCATTATGCCCATTTATAACTTTCTGGATCAGTTGTTCCTTCCTGGACCTTCCTGGTGGTCTCTCGGTAACGAATCCATCTGCTAATGCAGGAGACACAGGTTTGATCCCCCGTCTGCGAAGATCCCACAGATCAACTGAACAGAGCAACTGAACCTATGCACCACAACCTCTGAGCCTGTACTCTGAAACAAGAGAAGTCACAGCAGTGATAAGCTGCAACTAGAGAGTAGCCCCCCATGTGCCACAATAGAGAAAGCCCACATAGCAATGAAGAGTCAGCACAGCAAAAAATAAATTAATAAAAAAAGTTCTTCCCTTGCATCACACATGCACTCGACTTAGCCCATTTACACAGAAACCACAGTGTTAGGGTTTCTGCTTTGCATGGATCTCCCCAGTTTCCCAAGCTAATGGCTCTCAACTCTCACTCAGGGATGGGCCATCATTACCAAGCTGACCCCAGCCGAGGTCCAGCAGATGGCAGTGCAATGCCACACCCCCCTTCAGAGGGCAGAAAGCTACTCAGGCAACATTTATCAGACAATTACTGTGCCCGGGATGGAATGGGCTCTGGAGATACATACACGAGTGCAAACTAAGCTGTCAACTCAAGAAAATAAGAAACCAAGTAATAGCTGAATCAACATTATTTCTCTTAATCCTTTTGAAGAGTCTGAGATAGGTGTGTATTAGTTCCATTTTCAGATGAAGGAACTGAAGTGCAAAGAGGTTAGGTAGCTTGGCCAAGGTCAGGGGCTAGCAATTGACTAGTATGTAAGTTCTGCTCCAATCGCCTCCAGAGCATGCATTATTCAGGGAGAGAGATGCAGGTGTGATTAAATGAAGGATCTGAGAAGAAGGCCAGTTCCTGGATTATCCAGAGAGCACTAAGTACAATCAACAGTGTCCCTACAAGAGGGAAATAGAGCTGATGCAAGTAGGTGGTGGTTTAGTCGCTAAGTCGTGTCCAACTCTTGCAGCCTCAGACTGGAGACCATCTGCCTCCTCTGTTCTTGGGATTTCCCAGGCAAGAATACTGGAGTGGGTTGCTGTTTCCTTCTCCAGGGGATCTTCTTGACCCAGGGATTGAACCCGGGTCTCTTGCATTGTAGGCAGATTCTTTACCATTTGAGCCACCAGGGAAGCCTGATGGAAGTAGAGGTGGTGGCACTGTGACCACAGAGGCAGAGATCAGAGTGATATGGCCGCAGTCCAGGAGTCTACATGGCCACCAGAGGCAAAAGGCAAGCAATGGAGCTTCCCTACAGCCTCCAAAGGGTGCGCTGCCCACCACCTTGATCTGCACCCAGAGAAACTAACTTTGGACTTTGAGCCTCCAGAATAGTGAGAGAGAAAATTTCAGTCATTTTAAGCCATGAAGTTTGTGGTAATTTGTTAGAAATGTCTTGGGAAACCAGAGCAGTATACTTCTTTAAAGATTAAACTGTGGGGATTTCCCCGGTGGTCCAGTGGCTAAGACTCCGAGCTCCCAATGCAGGGGGCCCGGGTTCGATCCCTGGTCAGGGATCTAAGATGCCACATGTGGCAACTAAGACCTGACACAGCTGGCTAGCTAAATAAGTAAATCAATAAAATAAAAATTAACCTGTGAAGAAAGTCCCAAGCTCTTTGTGTTATAAGCACCCAAACAGAAATGGAAAGTACTGAGGCCATTTATGGAGCCTGACGACATTATCCCAGGAGCAAGCATAGCTACAAAATTAATTCCACTTCTAGTCTGATCACTCATTAAGGAATTACGATGAACAGCCATTAAAATTGTAGAAATATGTTTCCCCTTTTTCACCAAAACAATTCAAAACAAAAGTGATCCACGGGAGTCCTTACGGTTACAAATTAAAATATCCACAGCCAGTAGAGAACGGAGAATTATTCTCAATTTGACACTCAATTCCCAGCTTAATTTTTAAAGAAATACATGTACCCTGAAGAAAATACAGAAAATAGATTAGTATGAAAAGGCTAGGACATCAAGAGTTAGTATCACGTCGGCTTTTGTCTCATGAATTGTGCCCTGATACACTGTGTCACAAAAAAAAGCCTCAGTTTCCTTACTGGTAAAAGGAAGGAAAAAACATTGGCAAGCTTTAATCTGCCGCCAGAGGAAGCCATGAAGAATAAAAGCAGGAATCTCTGCCAGATTAAATGGAGCATATTTATTGCCAAATTAAAAGCAGCAGGACTGACAGCTGCTGCACTGTCATTACAGAGATTCCAAGTGTTTTTCCAGTTACTCAGGACTTCCTGAGGTGTCTTCTTAGGCATTTTATATCTTTTGTTGGAACTGAAAAAGGGATCTGTTGCTCCATTTTATTCTCCAAGTGAATATTGCTGGTATGTGGAAATCTTTGGATTTTTTTTTTTTCCCCCAAGTATAATGTCTGTTACACTCAGGAATTCTCAACATTCTTAATTTTTTTTTCTTTTGGATTTTCCAAGGAAACATTCAAACCATTTGCACATAATGACAGTGCTGTCTCTTCATTTGCAATAGACAACTGTAATTAGGTAGGACCACTAGTTAACAAGGGCTTTCCCAGAGGCTCACTGGTAAAGGATACACCTGCAGTGCAGGAGACACAGAGACAGCGGTTCGACCCCTGGGTTGGAAGATCCCCTGGAGGAGGAAATGGCAACGCACTCCAGCTTCCTTGCCTGGAAAATCCCATGGACAGAGAAGCCTGGTGGGCTACAGTCCAGGGGTCCAAAAGAGTCAGACACGACTGAGGAACTGAGCGGGTATGCACGCGTGTGCGCGCACACACACACCCCAGTTAAAATACTGAATATTAGCAAGCACCAAACACATATTTGCTTTACTCTAACATAAAGGAAAACATTGGTTTTCATTCCAATTCCAAGGAAGAAAAATGCAAAGAATGTTCAAACTACCACACAATTGCACTCATTTCACATGCTAGCAAGGTAAAGCTCAAAATCCTTCAAACTAGGCTACAATAGTACATGAACTGAGAAATTCCAGATATTCAAGTTGGATTAAGAAAAGAAAAGAGGAACCAGAAATCAAACTGGCAATATCCATTGGATCACAGAAAAAGCAAAGGAATTTCAGAAAAATACCTACTTCTGCTTTATTGACTATGCTAAAGCCTTTGACTGTGTGAATCACAACAAACTATGGAAAGTTTTTCAAGAGAAGCAAATACCAGACCATCTTACCTGCCTTCCTGGGAAATCTGTATGCAGGTCAAGAAGCAACAGTTAGAACTGAACATGGAACAACAGACTGGTTCCAAATAAGAAAAGGAGTTCATCAAGGCTGTATTGTCACCCTGCTTATTTAACTTTATATGCAGGGTACATCATGCAAAATGCTGGGCTGGAGGAAGCACAAGCTGGAATCAAGATTGCTGGGAGAAATATCAATAACCTCAGATATGCAGATGGCACCACCATTATGGCAGAAATCAAATAACTAAAGAGCCTCTTGATGACAGTGAAAGAGCAGAGTGAAAAAGTTGGCTTAAAACTCAACATTCAAAAACTGAAGATCATGGCATCCGGTCCCATCACTTCATGGTAAATAGATAGGGAAAAAGTGGAAACAGTGTAAGATTTCATTTTCTTGGGCTACAAAATCACTGCAGATTGACTGCAGCCACAAAATTAAAAGACGCTTACTCCTTGGAAGAAAAGCTATGACAAATCTAGACAGAATAACAAAAAGCAGAGATATCACACTGCTGACAAAGGTTCGTGTCGTCATTTTCCTAGTAGTCACACATGGATGTGAGAGCTGGACCATCAAGAAGGCTGAGCACTGAAAAAATGATGCTTTTGAACTGTGGTGCTGGAGAAGACTCTTGAGAGTCCCTTGGACAGCAAGGAGATCATACTAGTCAATCCTAAAGGAAATCAACCCTGAATATTCATTGAAGGACTGGTGCTGAAGCTGAAGCTCCAATACTCTGGCCACTTGATGCGAAGAGTCAATTCACTGAAAAAGACCCTGATGCTGGGGAAGACTGAAGGCAGGAGGAGAAGGGGACAAAAGCATAACTGACTCAATGGACATGAGTCTGAGCAAACTCCAGGAGATAAGTGAAGGACAGGGAAGCCTGGTGTGCTGCAGTCCGTGTGGCCAAAAATAGTCACGACTTAGTGACTGAACAGTAACAATGCAGTAATCAGTAATTCAGCTTCTCACAAATTATTTCAGAACACTGGAAAACATTCCAGGCTTGTTTTTAATTAGTAAAGTTAATTTTTTTAGAGCAGTATTCGTGTGTGAAAGTTGCTCAATTGGGTCTGACTCTTTGTGACCCCATGGACTGTATAGTCCATGGAATTCTCCAGGCCAGAATATTAGAGTGGATAGCCACTCCCTTCACCAGGGGATCTTCCCAACCCAGGGACTGAACCCAGGTCTCTTGAATTGCAGGTGGATTCTTTACCAGCTGAGTCACAAGGGAAGCTCAAGAATACTAGAGTGGGTAGCCTATCCCTTCTCCAGTGGATCTTCCTGACCCAGAAATAAAACTAGGTCTTCTGCATTTAGAGCAATATTAGGATTATAGCAAAACTGAGCAGAGAAGTCAGTATTTTATTATAAAATATACCAAAGAATGACAGTTGTTAGTTTCTCATAATTGTATTTCTGCCAGATTGTGTTTAAGAAAAAATGCTATTTCTTAGGAAGAAATAACTTTAAGATTGTTACAGTTTAGTTGTCAAGTACCTTAACATTTGAAACCAGCTTTGTTCCCTTTAATACATTTTGCCTTCAATTCAGAAATTATCCTTACTGTCTTTTTTTTCCATTCATGTACACCTGATTTGTCTACACTTTAGCTTTTACTTTTGTATCACCATTTAAATATTTTCAGTTAGCTATGTATCTAGTTTGTTAATTTCTTTTTTATCCTAATCTTAGTTATAATCTTTTGTATAGAGATATGTAAACATAAATGGATTTAGACAACTAATATTTTTGTATTAATTTCTGATTTTGTTCCTGACAGTTACTGTTTTCTTATTATACGAACGATTTTACTCACTTCATCCTCTACTTTCCTTTAGATGGTGTAAACTGTTTTTACTACTCTGCTTGTGGTCACCTAGAGGTTAAAAAAAAAACACACACACTAGAGAAATTCCTATTTTATCTAGCAGGTATAAGTAAGAGCTGTTTGAGTCAAGAGTCTACCACAAATACACAAGTGAGTACTCTTGCCTGAAGGGGACAAAAGAAAATAAAACGTGTAATACAAAGGGACAGACAGATTATGGGCAACATTTTCAGCTTAAAACAATTAAGTTATTCTGTTGATATTTCCACATTAATATATTTTTAAGCTATTAAGAAAGTAGAGATGGTGGGACCTCCCCAGTGGTCCAGGGGCTAAGACTCCGTGCTCCCAATGCTGGGGCCCCTGGGTTCAAACCCTGATCTGGGAACTAGATCCCACACGCTGCAACTGAAAAAGATCCTCATGCCACAGCAAAGATCAAAGCCCCTGTGGGCTGCCACTAAGACCCAGCGAAGCCGAAAGAATGAACGTATAGCTCTCAGATCATACTGTGAAGACACAGTAAGTATGAATAATTTTCAGAGTCAGCACGATAAGCTTAGTGTCACTTTCTGTTTACTTAGAGATTTTCACTAGCAATAGCAAGCTGACCGGATTTTCTCGATTCAGAGACTGAGCAAAAAGTCCCATTTCTAGAGTTGCAAAAAAAAAAAGCAAAAATGGAAACAAGACCAAGTTGTTTCAGGGGCCTGGCCCAAACTCTAGTGCCAGAGGGAAAGCAAGTTCTAGACAACCCTGAGGCTGAAGCGCCAAGACTCCGCTTCCCAAATGAGCAGTTTTCTCCTGTTCCACCTCAAAGGTGTGTTTAACATTAAATGACAACATCAACTCACAGAGCAGTCTCAGCTCAGAGCCAGTCTGCTGGCCTTCAAATGATGCTGGTGTCACCAACTCTGTGGGTGAGACCCCAGGGAGGAGAGCACACGGATGGTGGCAGACTGAAGGATACAGCCTCTCCTGTGGACTCAGCTACTGGGGAAGGCCACTGCGCCAGTGGATGGTGTTGCATCTGCTTCGGGAATCCTCAGTTCTGTTAAACAAGTAAGAGTCTGAAACACAGGCACATTTGTTAGACACAGGTGGAATTCCTGAGATGTGTTCATACAAATCAGCCTCCTCAGAAATGATGATGGGGACTGTGTTTAAAGTAAGAATGTTGAGCAAGTGCAAAGGCTATAAGCAGAGTCCTCTGAAATTCCTAATAAAATCCCATATATAAGGGACTGTCTGATGCGAACAACATGAGAAATGAAAGAGACTCAGCAAGAAAAGATGGTGATGTTTTAGCACATTGCTTAGCAAATGCAGTGAGTCCCTAAGCACTGGACGAATGCCTTGTGTTCCTGCCAACTACACAGATTACAGATTAGTGGATGATGCCCAGACTTCTACACCACAGGGTGTTCTGTGAATCCCCACTTACTCTTTTGTGGCCTGTGCACATTTCTGACATGAGAACTCCCCCAGAGCCTACCGTGATTGACTATTTAGAAGACACACATTTACAACTGATAATTCTACTCAATACTCTGGAACCCAGAAAAAGGTAAATAGTAGCTATTTCTGAAATACAAGATTTGTTATCTGTTCTTTGAAGTACTTTCGTATTTTACCATGTTTCCAAACAAATATGCATTTTTTAGACATAACAAAGTGTATTAGTTGCTCAGTCATGTCTGACTCTTTGACACCCCGTGGACTGCAGCCCCCCCAGGCTCCTCTGTCCATGGGATTTCCCAGGCAAGAATGCTAGAGTGGGTAGCTATTTCCTTCTCCAAGGGATCTAACAAGGTAGTTGAAAATATACATTCTTATGCTACATTAAAAAAATTTTTTTAAGTATCTTTTTAAGTGGACCATTTTAAAGTCTTTATTGAATTGAAACACAAATACTGATTCTGTTCTATGTTTGTTTTTTTGGCCATGAGGCATGTGGGATCTTAGCTCCCAGACCAGGGATCAAATCCGCACCCCCTGCACTGGAAGGTGAAATCATAATCACTCGACCACGAGGGAAGTCCCCTCCCTGCCTTTAAAGATCATTGCTGAAGCAAGCTTATTCTGGTCTAATCATCACCAACGTTAAAGATAACATATGTGGCACTCTTTATCACGTGCTCGTTAGAGGGAGAGCTGTTGAAATGGGAAGCAAGACTCCAAAGCCAACAGTCCTCACCTCCGTGCCTCTCATTCTACAGACCGGCTCCCCTCCCAGTCACGTCCAGCCCATCTTCAGTCATCACCACCCACAACCACCACCCATTCATCTAGCCCTTGTTACCGTCTTATACAATCTCCTTTTCATGCATTCACATTCCAGTCTTCATAATCAAATTCTAAGTTTATTTTGGGACACAGGCTTTTTCTAGTTCTCTTGGCTTCCCCTCCAGAAGGCCTTTTCCATTACAGGCTACAAGTCTCTGATTACACACAAATGGAATATAGCAGTAGTGTTTTCAGCACCTCCATGTAAATGGACAGCACCCTCCTTGGTAAGTGAGTTATGAAACCAAATCCACCACTGAGGGTAGAGGAGTTGAATAATGTACTAGTTGGTCCCTCAACAGTAAGGACCATGACTTTGACAAAATTTGTGAGGGGAAATGCTTCATACTGGATTTACAACCAAGACACAGTTCTATCTAAACAGGAAAGTCCTGACCAAGCATCGTGTGCTAAGCCCTCTGCAGAATCCATGCTACATTATTTAAGGCTGACAGGAGAGGCACTGTCCTCTCTTTACAGACAATGACACAAGCTCAGAAAGTTCAGCCAGCCAGGAAGTGGAACAGTCTGTTTTGAGCTCAGCTACCCTATGCTATCTTTGAAAATTGCAGAGGAGGAATCTATATGAAAGATGGCAATAAATTTAAAAGAAATATATTTATTTTAAAGTGAAGTGAAGTTGCTCAGTTGTGTCCGACTCTTTGCGACCCATGGACTATAGCCTATCAGGCTACTTTGTCCATGGAATTTTCCAGGCAAGAGTGCTGGAGTGGATTGCCATTTCCTTCTCCAGGGGATCTTCCTGACCCAGGAATCGAACCTGGGTCTCCCGCATTGCAGGCAGATGCTTTACCATCTGAGCCACCAGGGAAGCTCTCATTTATTTTAAAGGTGCTATCAAAGAATTTTCAACACGAGTGAAGGAGATGATGATGCAAAGAATTAACCCAGAAAAACAAAGACCATAGAAATACATAAAAACAAGTCTACAGAGAATCACACCCTACACAAAATAAAACAGGAAATTCAAGATAAACAGAAAACTTGGGAAACTGATGGAGGGGATTAATATCCACAGAGACTTAAATGAGAGGAACAAATAGAAGCCATAATTAGGAAAGTGACTTTGAAAACTTTTCCTAGAACTGAATGGCCTTCTCTGTAAAGGATGTCAAATGGACAAGCTGGTATAAGGTTTTTTCCAAAGAGGAATTAAAAAATAAATTGTAAAAGGCAGAAATCCCAGGTAGTCACAGTTCTGAAAATTCAAGAACCATAAAAAAAAGTTTTATGTAACAGCTTTGAGAAAATTCTTTCCTTTTAAAGTGTACAATTCAGTGGCTTTTAGTATATTCACAGAAGCATGCAACTCGTAAGCTGAAAGAAATCTTAAAAATGATGTAGCCTAGTGTTTCTCAAGGACTTCCTAGTGGCTCAGTGGTAAAAAATCCTGCTGCAATGCAGGAGACACAAATTCAATCCCTGGGTCAGGAAGATCCCCTGGAGGAGAAAATGGCAACCCACTCCAGTATTCTTGCCTGGGAAATCCCATGGACAGAGGAGCCTGGTGGGCTACAGTCCATGGAATTGCAGAGTCAGACGTGACTGAGCACGGCACTGTAGCAGTGTTTCTCTTGTGTTATACTGAATGTTTCTACATCTTACAGGCTACAATATGAAAAAGAATCCTCCTGGTCAAGCAACTTGGGTGAACACAGCAGATATGCAGCTACCTCCCTCATGATGCAACATTAAACTCTCCGAGAAGCTCCAGGATATCTTAATTTAAATGATATGAAACCTCTTTTCATGGAATAGGTTATTACCTAGTCCATCAAATCAGTGCTCCAAGGAAGATGCTTCAGGAAAACACTGATTTATTTCAACCCTCCTGATTTTCCAGGTACAGGACTAGAGCCAGAGAAGACTGCGGCTTCACCGAGGTCTCACTGTTCTTCAAAACTTCTTGACATGTGAGCAACCATGTGGGAGGAGAGAGGGTTTTCATTCTTCATGAAAGAGCCAAAGCCAGACCTGCAGACTTTTAGCCCAGTGCTCTTTCTACAGTGTGTATGTTTCGCGTGCGCGTGTGTGTGTGTGTGTGTGTGTGAGTCGCTCAGTTGTGTCCGACTCTTTGCGACCCCATGGACTGCAGCCCTCCTGGCTCCTCTGTCCACGGAATTCTCCAGGCAAGAATACTGGAGTGGGTTGCCGTGTCCTTCTCCAGGGGATCTTCCACATGGCAGGCAGACTCTTTACCGTTTGAGCCACCAGGGGAGATCTTTTTACAATGCTACAGGTCAAAACCTGAAGCTCTGAAACAATGACAACAAACTCCCAGAGCCACAGAAAAATGAGGACTAGCACAAGAAACAAAGAAATGCACAGACTGAGGAAACCAGTGTGCCCACACGCTGAGAGTCCAGAAGCATAAAGAAAAACGGGAGAGTTCAATGCAATACTATGAGAAAACACAGAATTTCAAAGAAGAGCTCTGGACAGGGGTAGGTAAAGTGGAAAACACTCACTATTTCCTAAAACTAGGTCTGTGCAACCCAGCAATGGGAGTTTGCCAGACACTCACTGGCCTTAGGAGAGGGAGAACAAAGACCTGGAACGCCACCTGTATGGATATGCAAACCTGCTTTAAAAATGGCAGAAAAACAATTAAAATCCAGTGATCATCTTTTCAATCCAAATTGAAGGGAAAATCCACCCCAGAGTAAGCAGAAATGAAAACAAACATAATCAAAATGCAACTCTGAGGGCAAAGGAAAACACATGCTTCATATACATAACATGTATAAGAAACACCTCTGTAAGAGCAGAGAGTAGGATTGAGAAAGAATTCAGATCATCTGTTGCTTCTGAGGTCAGCCCAACTCCATCAGCCTCTCGCCACCAAATGCTCCAGCCCCCTTGAGCCTGGACATCCCCATCACGGGGCCTCTTCTTGGGTCTAGGTTTGAATGCAGGATCATGCCCCATGCTCTCATATCTATCTGGAAACTCCTACTGACTCTTCAAGAGCCAATACAAATATTCCCTCTTCTAGGTCATCTTCCCCAGAAGATGATGGTTGCACCATGGGTGACCCACATGCTGCTTGCCCTTCCTACAGACCTGTTTGTATATTTCTCAAAGCCTGGCCTTCTTCACTGATCAATGCCAAGAAATAGAGGAAAACAGCAGAATGGGAAAGACTCGAGATTTCTTCAAGAAAATTAGAGATACCAATAGAACACTTCATGCAAAGACGGGCACAATAAAGGACAGAAATGGTAGGGATCTAACAGAAGCAGAAGATATTAAGAAGAGGTGGCAAGCACACAGAACAATTATACAAAAAAAAAGATCTTCCTGACCCAGATAACCATGATGGTGTGATCACTCACTTAGAGCCAGACATCCTGGAATGCAAAGTCAAGTGGGCCTTAGAAAGTATCACTATAAATAAAGCTAGTGGAAGTGATGGAATTCCAGTTGAGCTATTTCAAATCCTAAAAGATGATGCTGTGAAAGTGTTGCAGTCAATATGCCAGCAAATTTGGAAAACTCAGCAGTGGCCACAGGACTGGAAAAGGTCAGTTTTCATTCCAGTCCCAAAGAAAGGCAATGCCAAAGAATGCTCAAACTACCACACAATTGCACTCCTCTCACACGCTAGCAAAATAATGCTTGAAATTCTCCAAAATTCTCTCACGTACTTCAACAATATGTGAACCATGAACTTCCAGACTTTCAAGCTGGATTTAGAAAAGGCAAAGGAACCAAGATCAAATTGCCAACATCCGTTGGATCATGGAAAAAGCAAGAGAGTTCCAGAAAAACATCTACTTCTGCTTTATTGACTATGCCAAAGCCTTTGACTGTATGGATCACAACAAACTGTGGAAAATTCATAAAGAGATAGGAACACCAGACCACCTGATCTGTCTCCTGAGACCTTGACCTCTGTATGGAAGTCAAGAAGCAACAGTTAGGACCAGACATGGTATAACAGACTGGTTCCAAATTGGGAAAGGAGTATGTCAAGGCTATATATTGTCATCCTGCTTACTTAACTTATATGCAGAGTACATCATGAGAAACGCCGGGCTGGATGAAGCACAAGCTGGAATCAAGACTGCTGGGAGAAGTATCAATAATCTCAGAAATGCAGATGGCACCACCCTTATGGCAGAAATTGAAGAGCCTCCTGATGAAAGTGAAAGAGGAGGGTGAAAAAGTTGGCTTAAAACCCAATATTCAAAAATTGAAGATCATGACATTTGGTCCCACCACTTCATGGCAAATAGATGGGGAAACAAAGGAAATAGTGAGAGACTTTATTTTGAGGGGCTCCAAAATCACTCTAGATGGTGACTGCAACCATGAAATTAAAAGACGCTTGCTTGCTGGAAGAAAAGCTATGACCAACCTAGACAGCATATTAAAAGCAGAGACATGTTGCCAACAAAGGTCCATCTAGTCAAGGCTATGGTTTTTCCAGCAGTCATGTATGGATGTGACAGCTGGACAATAAAGAAAAGCTGACTGCCAAAGAATTGATGCTTTTGAATGGTGGTGTTGGAGAAGACTCTTGAGAGTCCCTTGGACTGCAAGGAGATCCACCCAGTCCATTCTGAAGGAGATCAGTCCTGGGTGTTCATTGGAGGGACTGATGCTAAAGCTGAAACTCCAGTACTTTGGCCACCTCATGCGAAGAGTTGACTCACTGGAAAAGACCCTGGTGCTAGGAGGGACTGGGGGCAGGAGAAGGGGATGACAGAGGATGAGATGGCTGGATGGCATCCCGACTCGATGGACATGAGTCTGAGTAAACTCCGGGAGTTGGTGATGGACAGGGAGGCCTGCTGTGCTGCGATTCATGAGGTTCCAAAGAGTTGGACATGACTGAGCGACTGAACTGAACTGAGCACAATCATTACTACAACATATGTTTAGGATATTTCATCAACCCCAAAAGAAATAATGTACCTATTAACAGTTACTCTATATTCTCCCCACCCATCCCCAAGTAAGCTATCTGCATATTCTGGGGACTTCATCTACATAAAATCGCCCGACGTATGTGCTTGTGTGACTTGGCTTTTTTCACTAAAGGTGTCTCCAAGGTTCATCCATGCTATAGCATATGTCAGTACTTCAGTCTTTTTTCCAATTGCTTAAAGTTATTTCATCATATGGATACATATTTGTTTATCCTTCATCAGTTGACAGACATTTGAGTTGTTTGCACTTTTTTGCTAAGTTATGAATAATATGGACATATGTTTTCATCTCTCTTGAGTGGAACTTCTGGGTCATATAATCAATCTATGTGTTTTGAGAAACCACCAAACTGCTTTCCAAAGTAGCTACACTATTTTTCATTCCCACCAGCAATGAATGAGGGTTCCAACTTCTCTACATGCCTGTCTTCTTACCGGGTGGTCTTTATTGTATCTACTCTGGTGGATGTGAGACAGCATCTCACTTGGCTTTGATTTGCATTTCTTCATAATGAATAATGATGATGAGCATCTTTTCATGTGCTTGTTGGTCATTTGCATATGTTCTTTCATGTACATTTTTAATAGTAAATACTATCAATACAGCTGAGATTATGAAGTACACATCTTCCAATTTTGTTCTTTGTTTCCAAGACTGTGTTACATATTTAGTGCAATCCCTATCAAAATCACAGTGTGCTTTTTTGCAGAAATGTACCAACTAAATTCAAGGAACCTGAAATAGCTAAAACAATCAAGGGAATATTGCCATCTTAGCAGTATGGAGTCTTCTGATATATAAACAGAAGGTCTTATCAGTAATTTTGAGACACTGCTGCTGATACCATGTACAAAATAATGAATGATTAACCTGACTCACTATTCCTTGAGTATCATCTTTCATTATTCAGTAAAAGTTACAAAGTGTGAACTGTGATTTAAACAATGACACCACTGAAGCTATAACCAAAGGAAATAATTCAAGAAAATAAGAAGTAAAAATATGCTAAGATAATACGTGGTCTTTTCTATCACAGAGAAATGTGGGAAAATCACAGGTATATAACAACTGTCAAATATCCCAACAATGGAAAAATCAAATTAGTAACCATGGAAATCTACACAGTTTCCATAGCACTTATCTATAAAAACTATCTTCAAATACATTAACACTAGACTTGTAAGCAAAACTGCCTGAAGTTTCATATATATACATTACACACCACAAACCAACTTGAAGCAAAACATCTTAATTATTGCTGGGCTATTTTTATGAAATTGTTTAACATCTTAAAATAAACTATTATGTATGTGTTTTAAAGAGAGGCGCCCCCTTGTCACGTGTAGCAAGCATTAGGACATGGTGTGACAACCCATTTGCACGTGACTCAGCATTATTGCCGCTGAGCAGTGGAATCGGTTTAGCGGTATCGCTGTCAAGGACACCTAACAATAGACCCTGCCTTTAACCCCTGCCCTGAGGATCAGGGCTCCTGTAAGCAAGGCAAAGCTCATCCTCTTATGCACATTTAGTGAGCTTCGGGATATAAATCGGTGTTAACCTTCTACTGGCTTTTCAACCCAATGGCCTATAAGGGTAGAGATAAAAGAAGAGCAAATGCAATTTGGGTTACCATCATCTCATTTCAGTGAACAGTCATTAAACCACACACTGGATTTATCACACTGGAAAGTGAAGACAAATCGATCCTCCTCCTCTCCTACATCAGATTAAACCCATCTCTCACTCTGTGTCCTAAGAATAAATGGCTGCCCTACCTCCTGGTGCCCGAAGTCATAACGAGAACCATGTAGATCGGAAGAGAAGACTACAATTAATAGAACCTGGGGAATTACTTCTCTTCCTGCATTGCTTCTTTCCTGATCCTATAAATAACAACATTACCTCATGCTGGCAAGGCGTGCTGTTCAGATACAAGAGGCAGGCTCGCTCGTCAATGCTGCCACCTGACAGCTCTGGTTAGTCATATGCCCCCGAGACGGGTGCCTGGGCACAGGCCCCCCTGGGTTTGCCATTTCTGCTCTGGCCCCTAAGTTCCAAGCCCCCCGCGGCCCTCCTGCCTCTTGTCTCTGTCTGATAAATTAATCACCAAGGGGATCAACCTTCACTTTTCTGTCCCCGCCACAATCATGAGCTGAGAGGCTAAAAAAAGCAACACAGACCTCTCGTTTATTCTGGGGAGCACCAGTGAAACAATTAGCTGTCATCAATAGAAGTACAGAGAGAAAGAACTACAACCTGAAATAATGAGTGGGAGGAAGATCCAGAGACGGAATGATGGGCAGAAGCGTAAAGGCCTTTCACACAGACAGAACCGCACAGGTAACAGAGTAAGGCGATGGAGCGCCAGGGTGACAAAGTCAAGGGCAACCATCAAAGCCATCCCTGTGGGCACTGCTCATGGGGAAAAGAAACCACATCCTATCACACACCCTTGTCGGAAGCAAGGGCTGGTAGGAGGAGTACAAACCCAAGCAGGCCATCGCCTTGAGGCCCTGGGCACACTCCCCTTTGGTTCTCATGGAGCAAGGCCATCGTCACTGTGACCATGAGGGGCTGTCACAGCACAGACCCCAGCCGCCTGAGCTCGGGGAGTGCAGAGGCTCAGCCCTCCAGCAACGAGCACAGACCTCATCGACACCCACTTACTTTTTTAGTTCCTGTAAATTTATTTCGTTAAAGTCATGCTTCTTTAGCTGGCCCATCAGGACTTCAGTATCTGAGTTGGTACCCTGACACCAAATGTTGAGACCTTCTTGCATCATCACCTTCTGTGTTGGCTGTAGAAACAGGCTGAGACGCCACCAAAAAAAGGTGACAGTCCTTGACGACCAGCTTCCTCCCTAAAGAAACACCATCACTCACCCTGATCAACGGACTTCCTGCCAACAGACTCATCAGTCCATTCGATAAAAACATACTGAGCGCCAGTTTCGTGGGAGATCCATTTCTGCTCCTGAAGAACAAAACCTGTGGTTTTTCCATGCCAGCATGCAGGACACTTAGAAAGTATGGGTGCAAGCTTGGAAGACAGTTTCACAAATAGTTTCCAAACTGCATAAAGTAACTTCTTTAGAATATGTCCATCAACTGTCATTCATTCAAATATTTGAGCAATGAGAGAAAGACTAATATTAAAAAATGTTTCATAACTAAGTAGTCACACCATGTAAGGTGTGTATATATACATAAAACCAATACATGTATCTGTATATTACATACTAAGTAGATTATTAAAAAGGGAGGAGAGGGGAATTGTGCCAATCCATACTCTTTTAAAAAAAAACAGGACTAGAGAGAAATAGGAAGTTTACTGAAATGTAGACTTGTTCTTAATAATTTTAAATAACCAAGAAAAATATTCATTAATCACTTGGATGGTAATGGACTTATCACTACCATAAGTTGAAGGGGATGAAAAATATATAAAATTCAAAATAATAACCATTAGCTCATATTTTAAAATGGAGATTGCTATATAACCTCTGGGTCCACTTCCTAACAGCTGTGTGCATTATGGAAATTCAGGGGAAAGTAAATATAGGTACTGTGCAGTAGCTCTAAGTCCTCCACACTCATTTTGCCCATCACAGGCCTAGCTCAACTGATAGCTCTTAACACCAAAACAAGTTCTTTCTCCTAAAAAGAGAGCAAATTTGGTAACACGACTTCCCAGGCTTAAACACTCAATAACCACCACCATCACTCTACTACTTAGATAATGTTTATCACATGCCAAGTACTATGTGACCCATATATTCTTCATGGCGACATGCTAAGTCACATGGCTACATGCTAAGTCACAAGCCTAGAGACAGGACAGGTAAGGAGGATAAGACAAGAGGGTGGAGGCGGTTGGAGGTGGGGTACTGTAGACACACAGTGGGGAGAAGCCAGGGTGGTAAAGAAAGAAAACTCTTCTTGCAGCCTGGCCCAGACTCCCAAAGAGCAGAGGAGCTTGGCGTCCTGAAGAGGCATAAGGACCTCACGAACCACTGATGGTGCGAACTTCACTGCTATGTCGAGTTAGACCACGACAACGCGGAATAATGAAGACACAGCCACAAGGACTATGCAAGTGGTGGGATGGGGTAGATGTGCTCAAGATCACCCTCCCCATGGATTTCAAACTGTCCCAAACAATGTAGAAGGCTGTTCATGAAACGTAGAGAGTAGGTACCTGCACTTGATTTGCAAACAACATAAAGGAAAATGAACACATCAGCTGGTGTTGAGTTGGTCATCCTAGACAAAAGCAAGCTGGCACAGAAGCAGCTGTTCAAATAACTGGAAGTTCTGAGTCACCGAAGAAGCGAAGTCCGGGTCACATGACTCACTTGTCAGAATTAGGAGTCCCCAGACCATGTTCCCTAGGAGCTCGTGGATAAAAGGACCTCAAGGGTGGAGGGTGGGAGGGAGGTTCCAGACGGAGAGGACATATGTGTACTTGTGGCTAATTCATGTTGTTGTATGGCAGAAACCAATACATTATAAAGCAACTATCTTCGAATTAAAAAAAAAAAAAGATCTCAAGAGGCCCTATCTCTAACCCAAATGCTCACTGAAAAGAAAAAAAGATTTTCTGCAAGCAAATTCGTCAACTGAACCCTATGAGTTTTCATAAACTGACTTGGGAGCTTAAAGGCCTTGCAATAAGTGTCTGAGAAGAGCTACGTCACAGCCTCGCTGAGCAATTCATCAGTAAATGAAGGATGCCATCATCGGATACCTAGCTACATGATCATTTGGGAAGATTAATGAAACACCAGTGTCTGGATGCCATGAAGATAATGCCAACAATATCTCAAGTTGTCCCTAAAATTCTCTTATCCTGTAAGCCTTCAGGAAGAGCCAAACAGAAACAATCACATTTCACTTTACCCTTAGCCTCAGCTCACCAATCAAGAGGGGAACGGATCTTTCAGTCTTTTTTTCTTAAAACCAAGTATCAGCTGGATAAGCAAACTGCTCCATGACAGAGGAGCTCTAAAGTCTACCACCGGTACTCAGATCCCAGTGACCTACTGCGAGAGAGATTGAACATCTGCTGGGGGCGTGGTGACTGTGTGTCTTCCCAAATCATGCTTATAAGACCCTGTGATGATGCTGTGGCTTCCTCATTTCTAGAACCATCCCAATGACAATGAGTGAGCACTCAGAGTTAGTTTTCACTACCAGAGATGATTTGTGGACAAGGTAAAATCATGCTAAATTGAGTTTTTTAGGGGAAAAGAATTAGGGATTTCCTTGGTGGTCCAGTGGTTAGGAACCCACCTTGCAATACACAGGATGTGGGTTCAATCCCTGGTCAGGGAACTAAGATCCCACATGCCAGGGAGCAACTAAGCTGACGCATACAACTACTGAGCCCACACGCTCTGGAGCTCGTGAGCTACAATGAAAGACGAAGCCACATGACTCAACCAAGATCCTGCTTCCTATGTGCCACAACTAAGACCTAAGGAAGCCAAATAAACATAAATAACAGTTAAAAAAAATTTTTTTTTATAAAAAAGAAGTTACTAGTTTTCACTACAAGATAAGCATTTTTTTAAATTAACTTATTTATTTTAATCGGAGGCTAATTACAATACTGTGGTGGGTTTTGCCATACACATGATGGTACATGTGTCCCACCATCCTAAACCCCACACCCACCTCCCTCCCCACCCTATCCCTCTGGGTTGTCCCAGAGCACCAGCTGAAAAATTAATGAAAATGGAAAACATCAGTTCAGTCGCTCAGTCGTGTCTAACTCTTTGTGACCCCATGGATTGCAGCACACCAGGCCTCCCTGTCCATCACTAACTCCCGGAGCTTACTCAAAATCATGTCCACTGAGTCAGCAATTCCAATCCAACCATCTCATCCTTTGTCATCCCCTTCTCTTCCCGCCTTCAACCTTTCCCAGATCAGGGTCTTATGGAAAGCACAATGAAACATAAATCCTGACTTTTGCATTACTATTTAGCAGTTTCAAAACCCAACTTAGAGCACTCATTGATCAAGGGAGAGAAAGAAGGGCATCCACTGATCAAGAGAGATCTAGACATGCCTAACGCCTGGCCTCGCTGCTGCACTGTACACACTGCGAATGTCAGGCTCTCACCCCCACTTAGCAAGTCTCTTCTGAACACTAAACCTAGTCTCATCATGTTCAGAGTTATTCAGAATGTCAGTTTCTTAAAGGAAAGGCATCATGCATCTAAGAAAGCATTTACCCTGTACCCAGCTTTCTTCATTTCAGAAATGGCCACTGAAGTGAGAAGGCTGAGTCAATTAAAAATTTCATTCTACAGGCTTATTTCCCCTTGCACAAACCCAAGGGAGTACAGGAACTTGAATAGCCTGAACATCCTTCCCCACATATAGGGCCCTAACCCTGAGCTTGAAAGAACAATTCACCAACAGCAGACTGGATCACACAGGAGGCTGATCAAAACTACGTTTTTAAGAAAGCAAGAGAAAAAAAGAGAAATGTCACTGAAGGCTCATGAGCCTGACTTGAAAGAAAAATGGTCTCAAAGTAATGAGAAGAAAAATGACCTGGACATGGGTTTATGTAAGTCTGATCCTGGGGAGCTTTCAGTGTTGCCTCAGTTGTAAATTATTAGTATAATCTTCAAAATATGATTCCATATATAAACATAAGGCATCCTTGGATTTAAAAAGACACTTCATGAAGGAGAGATATTATTGGGGAAGTAACATACACTCCACTGCCAATAAGAAATTAGTGAAAAAATCACTTCCTGTGCTTATGAAAACACTCTAGGCAAACATCTTCACAAACACGTGCAGGGTTTTTTCGGGGGAAAGGAGGCTGACTTCTAGCATGGATTATGTTGTGGACGCCTGGTTAACTGAGGGCAGAGGTTATTACACCTCACACTGATGCACTAGTAGCTGCTAGTGAGCATGTGGGTGGAACATGTGTTAACAGGCACCTTCTTTCACATGCGTGATTCAGTTCTTGTATTTTCATTTTACCGTAATTAAAAAAGATACATGTACCCCAATGTTCACTGCAGCACTATTTATAACAGCCAGGACATGGAAGCAACCTAGATGTCCACTGACAGATGAATGGATAAAGAAGTTGTGATAAATAAATACAATGGAATATTACTCAGTCATAAAAAGGAATTTATGTGAGTCAGTTCTAGTGAGGTGGATGTTATACCCAGTGAAATCAGACAAGCAAATATCATATCAATGCATATATATGGAATCCAGAAAAATGATACTGATGAACCCATTTGCAAGGCAGGAATTGAGACTCAGACATAGAGATCAGACTTATGGACACAGTGCAGCAAAGAGAGACTTTGAGAGACTGGCACTGAAATATATACATTACTGTATGTAAAACAGATAGCTAGGGGGAAGCTGCTATATGACTCAAGGAGTTCAGCTTGGTGCTCTGTGATGACCTAACAGGGTGGGATGTGGTGGGAGGGAGATTCAGGAGGGAGGGAACATGTGTATACCTATGGCTGATTCACGTTGTGTATGGCAAACACCAACACAGCACTGTACAGCGATTATCCTTCAGTTAAAAATAAACACATTTTTAAAAAAGATTTTCATTTTTCTTCAGCTCCTTGTGCCCTCAAGCAAGCTGACATAAAAAAAGAGGCGCAGGTATTGGTAGGCAGGCATTGAGATGGTATGTTCTTCCTGTAGATGATTGTGTACAATTAGGGGCACATACTAATTGTACTCAGACATACTCAGTTATGTCTGACTCTTTGCAACCCCATGAACTGTAGCCCGCCAGGCTCCTCTGTCCATGGGATTCTCCAGTGGGTTGCCATTTCCTTCTCCAAGGTATCTTCCCAACCCAGAGACTGAACTGTGTCTCTTATATCTCCTGCATTAGCAGGAAGATTCTTTATCACTGAGCCACCTGGGAAGCAAAAAAAAAAAAAAAAAAAAAAAAAAGAGGTGCAGAGGAAGCGGAACCCCCTCAAAGGCCAAGGTATGTTGTGTTTCTGGAATGAGATAGCCTAGCCTCACTTGCTGGTGAGCTCAGAGGTCACATGAAGCCTGTTCAGACCGCTGTTGACCTTTCCTGTAAAATGCAGGGGATCATTCTCTCTGTCCTGGGCTTGTTCTGAGGATTAAATGGGATGGTGTGTGTCAAAGCCCCTGGCATGGGACCTAGCCACATGAAGCGCATGAAAAAGTAATACGGGCTACTACTGTTTCAGAGTCTTTGCTGTCCTTGACATTTCAGGCAATAACATGAGCATGAATCAACTGTTAGCTGGGATAAACATTTGGAAATAGATTATTGGTAACTCCAGAGAAGGAAAAAAATTGTATTGGGTTGGTCAAAAAGCTTGTTCGGGATTTTCCACGTAACATCTTATGGGAAAACCCAAACAAATGTTTTAGCCAACCTAGTATTTTGTTTTAACTAAGACATTCGCAAGGGTTCCCGTGTCTTCAGCTCAGGGCACAGCATCTTGTCTCACCTCTGAGGGATCCCAGCCCTGCTTCACTCATAGCTACGAACAGAAGGTAACTGAATAAACACTCCAAGTTCCTTGGAGAGGCTCCCACAGCAATGACGAATGCAAGGCACAGAATGTCAGCCCTGTGACATTCAGGCTCCTTATGAACTAGCCCCTTTCGAATGAGAGTTATAGATTCAAGCAACAGAGGCTTTATTTTAAAAAAGCTGGAGAAGGCACAGTACCTCTAGTCGTTGTATGCGTCCCTTGAAAAACATAAAGAGGGAAGAGTTTGGATAAGCAGCTTCTTTTTTGAGAAGAATTTCCTTTGCTTCATCCAGGCCGGCTTTGTTATCACTGCCATCCAAGGCAAAAAATGGGCGGACCACAGTATGATACCAGAGCAGCGCTAATCTGAAGAAGAGGGACAGAACCCGTGAGAGACGCGGACTTTGCTGACAGTGTTTCCAATCTCGAAAATAATCAGCCTGTGCTCTTCCCATACACACTCCTTCCAGAAACTTGCTAAGCAGTCCCTGAGTAAGTAAAAATCTGTATCTTTCCCCGTGTTATTTTGATCCATATTTGGAAAACCACAACTTTCGAGCACAATGTTTAAATCAGCATACTCCCACTAGGAGAGAGAATAAGGTGACAAAAGCATGCAGTTCTTCTGAGGCTTCTAGATGGATTGCTGAAGGCATCATTAATGTAAATCTCTGAATTCTACTCGTATTCATCAATGCATAAATTAGAGATGGTGACTGGTGATCATGAATTTACTGTCCCCTTATAATTATTTTCCACATTACTTTTTACAAAAGGAAAGTGTTTGTTTTCTCTTGTGTTCACAAAAGTTAGACTGTAAGTAAGCCTCACATCCTGAATTTAAATACAGGAACCATAAGCAAAATTACACAAAATTAAGTAAAAATAAGTTACAGGAACAGAAGAAGGGCCCTTTCTCTGCCTTTGAAAACCAAACAAATAAGTTACTTAAAATTCTCTCACTTCAAACTCGTCCCTTTCAAGAAAAAGGCCATGTTAAACTAGGTAAACAAAATAGTCGCTGGGATCGGCTTTAAAAGACAAAAATCATGTAACCAACACAACAAATATTTTTATGTAAATATATGCTTCCAGTGTGCATAAATTTGATCCTTTTCTGGAGATCAGACTAATTCACATTATTAATTCAATTCATTCCTTTCTCAGAAAATGTTATTTAAAAAGACATTATCACAAGTTATAAACCTGCTAAGTCAAATTAATGAAGGACCACTGTTAGTATAATATAATGAGTTTGGGAAGGCATGAATATTTTTACAATGAAAAATTAATGACCTTTTTATAGTCGCTACCAAACAATTAGGAGTTAACATTCAAATTCCTCAATACTGACATAAGTAGAAATCTAGCTCACTAAGGTTCTCTGTGATACCAACATCTTTTGGAAAAATTCTGACAAGTGGTACAATATCAAAGCACAAACAGCATTTCATAAAATTATTCAGATTGCAAATAGTAGTAGATATTTTAGTCAGTTCAGTCACACAGTCATGTCCGACTCTCTGTGACCCCATGGACTGCAGCACACCAGGCTTCCCTGTCCTTCACCAACTCCCGAAGCTTACTCAAACTCCTTTCCATAGAGTCGGTGACATTTACCAGATTGAAAAAAAAAAATACCATTTTTAATTGATGACGAATTGGATAAATCCTTGTTTTGGATTGTTATATCAGCTTCTTCACATTTTTCTATTTAAATAATTATAATTCAAGTCTGAACAATACAATATAACTCAATTTAGTTGAACAGCACAGACTGCCCAGGCCACAGTAAGAGACCAGTGGACCAACTAGAGTCATCAAGAAAAATTATCCAACATGAGGATATAAGAAGAGAGATTTCAGAATCACAGAAGAGCCTTATGAAATTTATATCCTCTGAAATCCAAAATCAGGATTACAAATCTCAGTGACTGGTCAGGGTCACTGCTTTTAAATGCTTATAAATCATGATCATTTTGCCTGCTTAAAATACAGGACTCATCAAAAAAAAAAATAAAATAAATTTTAAAAAGAAAATGGTGAAGAAGAGGGACTTTTCACAAAAATTAAAAAATGAATAAATAAAAATCAAATACAGGACTCATGAGACTTAAGAACAGTGCTCTGTTCTCCAAAAGAAAGTTAGTCACTCACTCATGTCTGACTCTTTGCAACCCCATGGACTGTAGCCTACCAGACTCCTCTGTCCATGGAATTCTCCAGGCAAGAATACTGGAGTGGATTGCCATTTCCTCCTCCCTGTTTTCCAAAGTTAACTCCTTAACATCACCAAAAACATGGTCCTTGGCATTCCATTGAAACATAAAAGGCATGGCAACATGTCAACCAACCAAGCACTGATTTTACCTGAAGTTTCCTATAAAGGTTTTGATTGTTGCTTACTTACTTTCAACTATATTATCAACCAAAGCATTGCAATATAGCTACTCACGTAGCTAAAGGGGCCTTCATGTCCTTACTTTCGCTTGCATACATCAGTGAAGAAAGCCCTGCAGGCGGTCTCCAGGAAAACCCAGCAGGTTGATGATTTTGAGCAGGTTTGGGGGCACCATGGATATGCAAAGGTGAAAAAGGCCGTATCCAAAGCTCACAGCACCTTTCAGTCTGTTCAGAGACTCCTCAGACACCCCTTCAGCCACAATGTGGTTATCATTTGCAGCGTCAGAAGTCAAAGCCTCTTCTGTTAGCTTCTTCTGATACAGCTCCTGAAGGGCGTTGATGTCCAGATAGCATTTATTGTAAATCTTCCAGGCTTTCCTAAGGATCCACCCACCTTTTATATATGCTATAAAGAGAAGCATGAAAAAAAAAAATAAGCATTTGAAATAGTTTTCCTACACTAATAATAAAGATATTGAAGAATGACTTGAAAAAAAATACAAACTATTATCCACCATGACAACCTGTTTTTCCTCACATGGCTTAAATTCCTTGTTTGAGGTCTGTTTCGGGGCTTCCTGGGTAGCTTAGATGGTAAAGAATTTGCCTGCAATGCAGGAGACCCTGGTTCAATCCCTGGGTCAGGAAGATCCCTGGAGAAGGGAATGGCTACCCACTCCAATATTCTTGCCTGGAGAATTGCATGGACAGAGGAGCCTAGTGACTAGAGTCCATGAGGTCGCACAGAGTCAGATACGAGTGAGTGACTAACACTTTCACTTAAGTCTGGATGGCAAGAACCATGTATTATTTTGCTCATTAAATAGAGCCAATCACACAGTACTGAGGGCGTAGCATCTTTGCTGCCGTTCAGTTGCTCAGTCGTGTCTGTCTCTGCGACCCCATGGACTGCAGCACCCCAAGCTTCCCTGTCCTTCACTATCTCCTGGAGTTTGCCCAAACTCATGTCCATTGAGTCACTGATGCTATGTAACTATCTCATCCTCTGCTGACCCCTTCTCCTTTTGCCTTCATTCTTTCCCTGTATCAGGGTCTTTTCCAATTAGCATCTATTATCAGCTGAAGGAATAAACGCAAGCATGATCTGAATCCAACTTATCCCATGTGCCGTGCAAATCCTCTGCCACATTCCTGAACTACCACTGGCAGTCTCTATGATATCACTGGAGTGCTCTCGGCTAAACCTTCTTACACCTGCACTTTAGACACCTGGCTGTTCTGCAGCATCACCTCCAAGTAACAGTGCAGATTCCTTCCTCGGATGGTATGGAAGAACCTGTCCCCCTCCCCAGCCTCCCTGCCTCCCCAACGCAAATGGTAAGCTGGTGAGCCCTGAGGGAACTCAGGAAGGAAAGAATACCTGCCCTCTAGCAGTCATCAGACCACAGCCACTCACTACAGGGAGCCCTGAGGAAGCTCAGGAGGTGAGAACAGGATACTGGCCCCAGATAGCTGAGGTGCGTATCAACAGAATGATTTCAGTGAGCCCAGACTCTTGCATCTTCCCGTATATAGAAAAGCATTTAATCCCTTAACTTGGGTTATCTGGTTTCCTTTAATCAACAATCATTTTTTGATGTTCAGACTACCTGCTCTTTGTTGCAAAACTTCTATATTACCTGGCTCCTCCTTCAACTCCGTGGAGCAGTTTTCTCAGAATTACTTGAGACACTGTCTCCTCGGCTTGAAGGCCTAAAAATTCCTATAGAATAAAAGAGCTGTCAACTTTTAGGTTCTGAATACTTTTTTAAGCCCACAAAGATAATTTCTAGAAAGTCCACATTTAGGAGGTCACAATAAAAGTTAAATCCTACTTTTTACTTGAGCCAAAGAGAAACAAACCATCCTCAAGCATGATGCGGAAACAGAGAAGAAAGAAAAGGATATTGGCTGCTAGTAGTCTGGCAACCCACTCCAGTATTCTTGGCCTGGAGAATCGCAGGGACAGGGAGCCTGATGGGCTGCTGTCTATGGGGTCACACAGTCGGACTCGACTGAAGCGACTTAGCAGCAGAAGTCCAGATCAAGAGAAGTGCATGTCATGACTTAGCAGCAACAAGCCCTTCTTCACTTTGGGTTTGGAAGAAAATGCTTTTCTCATTGTGATTTATAGTTGATTTCCTTATTGAACACTATTTTTTTCAAGTAGACCCTAGCTACCAAAGAGGGAGATATCTGCCATCAGCAACAGAGATATACAACCACATAAAAGGAAGAACTAGTATCAAAGTTAATCTTACAGTGAACTCTTGAGAGTCTCCGTTCCAATCTACACCACTCAAGATATGAAAGCTACAAAATCCATGTATAAAATTTGTCTTGGGCAAACTAAATAAGAATGAGTTTATACTCCTCATTAAGGATTGGAAAAGGTCAGTTTTCATTCCAATCCCAAAGAAAGGCAATGCCAAAGAATGCTCAAACTACTGCACAATTGCACTCATCTCACATGCTAGTAAAGTAATGCTCAAAATTCTCCAAGCCAGACTTCAGCAATACGGGAACCGTGAACTTCCTGATGTTCAAGCTGGTTTTAGAAAAGGAAGAGGAACCAGAGATCAAATTGCCAACATCCGCTGGATCATGGAAAAAGCAAAAGAGTTCCAGAAAAACATCTCTTTCTGCTTTATTGACTATGCCAAAGCCTTTGACTGTGTGGATCACAATACACTGTGGAAAATTGTGAAAGAGATGGGAATACCAGACCACCTGACCTGCCTCTTGAGAAATCTATATGCAGGTCAGGAAGCAACAGTTAGAACTGGACATGGAACAACAGACTGGTTCCAAATAGGAAAAGGAGTACGTCAAGGCTGTATATTGTCATCCTGCTTATTTAACTTCTATGTAGAGTACATCATGAGAAACACTGGACTGGAAGAAACACAAGCTGGAATCAAGATTGCCGGGAGAAATATCAATAACCTCAGATATGCAGATGACATCACCCTTATGGCAGAAAGTGAAGAGGAACTAAAAAGCCTCTTGATAAAAGTGAAAGTGGAGAGTGAAAAAGTTGGGCTTAAACCTCAACATTCAGAAAACGAAGATCATGGCATCTGGTCCCATCACTTCATGGGAAATAGATGGGGAAACAGTGTCAGACTATTTTTTTTGGCTCCAAAATCACTGCAGATGGTGACTGCAGCCATGAAATTAAAAGACACTTACTCCTTGGAAGAAAAGTTATGACCAACCTAGATAGTATATTCAAAAACAGAGACATTACTTTGCTGACTAAGGTCTGTCTAGTCAAAGCTATGGTTTTTCCTGTGGTCATGTATGGATGTGAGAGTTGGACTGTGAAGAAAGCAGAGTGCCGAAGAATTGATGCTTTTGAACTGTGGTGTTGGAGAAGACTCTTGAGAGTCCCTTGGACTGCAAGGAGATCCAACCAGTCCATTCTGAAGGAGATCAGCCCTGGGATTTCTTTGGAAGGAATGATGCTAAAGCTGAAGCTCCAGTACTTTGGCCACCTCATGCGAAGAGTTGACTCACTGGAAAAGACTTTGATGCTGGGAGAGACTGGGGGCAGGAGGAGAAGGGGACGACTGAGGATGAGATGGCTGGATGGCATCACTGATTTGATGGGCGTGAGTCTGAGTGAACTCTGGGAGTTGGTGATGGACAGGGAGGTATGGTGTGCTGCGATTCATGGGGTCACAAAGAGTCGGACATGACTGAGCAACTGAACTGAACTGAAGAGTTGTTAAAATGTTGGTCATTCAAGTATGTTAGAAAATCTTTAGTACACACTCAGGCTTTCAATAACAATTTTCTGAGAAACAAACTGGTTATATTTCACTTTAAAGGGTGATTATCGTAGCTTGATTCCCACCCACACACCAAAAAACCTGTCAATTTATCACTCTATCTAAGGCACAGGTAATATCTCTAAGTATGACAGACTATCTGCAGACAAGAGGATGAAAAAGATTTTGGAACTAAAATTATTCCACTAAATTCACATTAAGCACTCATGGTATCAATTTCTCAAGTAATAAATCAAAATCATGCCCCAAACAGGTGCCACATGTTTTCCAAGACTGAAATACAAGGTGTTTAAAAAAAAAAAAAAATGTGGGGTATTACCAATTGTGTCCACTGAATAACAAAAACTGTTAAAAAACAATGCTTTAGCATACCTGACAATTCTTGCTTTACAAATGAGAGCACAGCCAGGTAAACTTGACAATCAGCTATGATTATCTGCCTCTGAAGCCGATCAACCATAGAGGGGGTAGATTTTCGGACATCAACCTGTTTGGTAGGAAGAAAGTACACAGGATAAATCACACCCAAGAACAACACTCTTTCCAAAAAACTATTATTTTGCTGGTCGGAATAACTTCACATAGAAAGTATGGAACAGTAGTCACTAAAATCCAAGACCAAATTTACACTACACTCTGAGCCTGGGAGTTCTAGCTTCCTCCATTAAGTCTAGCTTTATTTTGTTATCAACACAATGCTGTAACTCAAAGACAAATATTCTCAATAACAGAAACACTTCATGGGGAACATGAAAGCCCACACAAAACTTCAGAGTTTCACCTTTTTCAAAACAATGTAAGTTAAAAACTTATTACATTATGTAAGCTGTATATATATAAGTTAAAAACCTAGACAGTGTATTAAAAAGCAGAGACATCACTTTGCTGACAAAAGGTCCATCTAGCCAAAGCTACAGATTTTCCAGGAGTTATGTACAGATGTGAAAACCGGACCATAAAGAAGGCTTAGTGCCTAAGAATTGATGCTTTTGAACTGTGGTGTGGGAGAAGACTCTTGAGAGTCCCTCGGACTGCAAGGAGATCCAACCAGTCCATTCTAAAGGAGATCAGTCCTGAATATTCATTGGAAGGACTGATGCTGAAGCCGATGTTCCAATACTTTAGCTACCTGATGCAAAGAGCCAACTGACTGGAAAAGACTCTAATGCTGGGAAAGATTGAAGGCAACAAGAAAAAGGCACAACAGAGGGTGAGACAGTTGGATAACACCTCCAACTCAAATGACTTGAATTTGAGTAAGCTCCCAGAGAGTGGAGGACGGAGGAGCCTGGCATGCTACAGTCCATGGGCTCACAAAGAGTTGTGCATGACTTAGCAACTGAACAACAGGAACAAAAACAACAAAGTTATTTATTAAAAAAAAAAATTACTAAAGGTATAAAACACCACCCCAGGTAAATAATGTGAAAAGCCACTTTACAGTCATCTGCCTTCAGGAAGGACCCATACTAGGGTTCATTCCTTTGGTACATCCTTTGGTAGATGTGACGGTTGGAACCTGATTATAACATTATTGAGGAGAAAACACCCTCAATTAAAAATTAGCTTTGAATGAATCACAAACTGAACTTGAAATTTTAGTCACCTTCTAAAGGTGACTACCTAAAGCCCTAGTTTTTAGTAAGATTTTGGTTTTATGAATGCTAAATGAAGAAAAGTCACTCTGAAATAGAACAGTGCCTTCTTAACATAAGGTAAACTTGAACGAAACAGGTTAAATAGTCTTCATATGCTTTCATGATGATATGAGAAATGATAGCCTTTTGAAAACATGACTAAAGTATGCAGAGTATATGTGACAAAATGGCTGGCTTCTCTTTTTTCTAGATTAGCAGAATTCACCCATGGTCCCTGTTGTTCCTGGTCCTACTTTCAGCACCTATTACTTTGTTTGCTCAAGAAAACGTCAATCTATTGATGCCTCTGTTTTCTTTGCTTATAAAAACATCTACTCTGCAGGGGTGTTGGAAGGGCTATTGAGATACTCTGCATGTGATAATGCTTTTTAAATTGCAAGGACCCATTACTAATGTTGATTATTAACCTATGTGCTAGGCATGGTACTAGATGCTCAAGACAGGCACGTAAATAAGCTTACAGTCTAATGAAGGCACACTGATGACCATATAATGTAGTAAATACTCTGAAGGATGAAGTACAGGGAACTATGGGAACCTGTAGGAGATACACGAACAGGACCTGGGACTTAATATATGAGTCTTTGGAGAAAATGACATCGAGGAAGAACTAAAGAACAGACAGGAACCAGGTCAAGACGGATACAAAAATACTACGGAGAGGAAGTCAATGCCAAGTCAGTCACATGAAGAAGTCTGGGTTTTAGTGTGATGGCAGTGGTCGGGGGGAGGGGGCAGGGACACTGAAAATGAAATCAGAAACATGTAATTTGCATCTCAGTGACTGCACTTTGGAGAACAAATTAGCGAACAGCGAGACTGGAGGCAGAAACGCCAGTGAGGGTTGTCTTAGGCAAGGGGAGACGGTGGCCGGCCTAGGAAACTGGCAAGGAAAGGAATGAACTCAGGACGTATTCAAGAAAGACACAACGAGACTTGGTCATTGACTGATATAGGGTTTGGAGAGAGAGGAATCGAGAACTCTGGCCCTTCTGCAGCGTCAGGAAACAGTAGGCTGGGCCCATCTGTGGCTTCCTCATGGGAGACCCCATAAGCCAGAACAGAGGTGAAGCCACCTGGAGGGACATAAGGGAGCAGAAAAGACAAGTGGCTTTTGCTGCTGAAACTAACAGACTGGTTTGTCAGCTAAACATGTGACATGTGTGAGACCCCTGGGTGCTCCAGAAACATCAGGGGTTGGAGGACACCTCTCTAAAGTCTAGCCCTTTTGCACTGAAAGTTAAAAGAAGAAAAAAGAGGAAAAGTGGATTATGATGTCATTGTGACTATTTTATTACCCAAGACCGGGAAGGCCTGGGGAAAAGGAGGTAGTAGCTAAATTCCTGAATTATGGCAAAGTGCAAAATATGCAATACATATATGAAAGCCTCATGACAATCGTCCTTGCCACACAGCCGACTGTGGAAGAAGATAATGTTAAGATACCAAGAGAACATGCACTGAAAAGTTCTAATGACTAAGGGGGATTCTACTGCTTTAAGAAACATGCTTTAGGAACTTCCCTGGTGGTCCAGTGGTTGGGACTTCACCTTCCAGTGCAGGGGCTGTGTGTTCAATCCCTCGTTGGAGAGCTAGGATCCCACATGCCTTGGGACCAAGAAACCAAAGCCTAAAGCCGAGGCAATGTTGTGGCAGATTCAATGAAGACTTTTTAAATGGTCCACATTAAAAAAAGAAAGAAATACGCTTTATATAGTCAAAAGCTGTAAGATTCACTCGGTGCTTCAGTCATATTCTAAACACCAAAAACCAAGTAAATGAAGAATGTTCTAAGTAAGAGGTACATAGCTCATAACCTAAAGACACAGTACTTACATTCTTCTTAATTTTATTCTTGATTGTTTCAATTACTCCAGCCTCTTCACTTTCACACAGCTTTTCTGTAGTTTTTAAGTCATCCACGCCAACTGCATTTTTTCTTCTTCAAATGTCATCATGGCATTCTTCCAAAGAAAGAAATAAGGAAAGAATGAATGAATCCTAAGTGTCTGAAAATTTAGGCCAATTTATCACAATACAACTCCAAACTGGGAAGGAGAGGGGAAAGCCATGTAAATGACGTATTCCTAGTAAAAGAATCAGAATGCTACCACATACACTATTCATTGAAAAAAATATAATCTCAATATGAAGAACATATCTCCACTACACCAGCATGAAAAAATACATGCTTAACACATGTCCTTGCAATTATTGTTCTACAAGTTTTTGTTATTAAACACAGTAACAAAAAAAATCACTGTATACAATTTCTGATTGGCCCACTTAATTCAGCTCCTAGAATAGAGACTTTCTACCCATGCATGGGATCCCTGGGTCCATCAAGCACAGCAAAAAATGCTAATGAAACATCAGCCAGCAGGTACTCTTTGAAAACTATTGGTCTTTTCAGGGACAGCAATTCCAATGGATTCATTTATAAAGAACACATTTCTTATCGTTCCCAATGAAAAATTCCCACTGACAGTTCGTTTCTGAGCACCCAATCCTGGTAGACTTTTCCAGGCCACATTGGGATAGAAATGATCACTTCTTTGCTGAAAACCTGCTACTTTTCCCAAGAATTGAGATTTCTGAGATAAATGGACTACAGGGGCAGAGACAGGACACCAGGTTCTTGAAAGGATTTGAACTCACCGTGATTAGTTCTCCACCTCCATCACATGCAACCTGCCCACTCTGGTATTCTAGGCCTTCTCTGTATGACTCTAGACTACTTTTCCATTCCAGCCAGACACTAGCCACCTTTGCGCAAGCCTCCCTCCCTGCTACAGGCTCCCTCTCCCACCCACCTCCTTCCACTCAGCAAGCCTTCTGCCACGTCTCTCTAGCATCCTTCCTTGCTACATGAGTGGGAACCATTTATAAGCCCCACCCAGTACCACTTTCCTTAAGATCTGGAACTATGTTACAAACAGTGGCCTTAAGAATTGTTAAAAAGATTTGTTCTATTACCTGGTAATAAGAATAAAGAAGCCTGAATGAAAACCCATGTCACCAAAAGCTGGTCTGGTGCCTGTCACTGGTGCTGCAAAGCTGCATACAACACACCCATTTGCTGAGTTTTTTCTGTCTGGAATCTAAATGCTTTCTCCACTTTACTTCTCTCAGTCTCTACTCAGGACTTTTTTTTTGCAGTTATATACAGGATACTTTCTTTAAAATTATGTTTGAAAGTAGTTTGTATGATAAGTATTTCTGAAAAATAAAAGCATTCAATTTTCTGCATTTCCCAATTTACTTTAAAACCTAACTGCAACCTATTCCCTCAATTCCTAAATACTAACATTCAAAAACACAGTAGTAACTGAGAAACTTTAAGTCTGCTAAATTAACTTGTCTTCCAGTCCACATTTATTCAATAGTTTTAAACTTTTGATAAATAATAATAAACAATAAACTTTTGATAAACTTAATAAAAGTTTAGTTTCAAACTTTTATATACAAAGTCTGACTATTTTCAACTCTAATGCATTTTTAATTTTTGGAAAGTGAAAGGGTCTCAGTCCTGTCCGACTCTTTGTGACCCCATGGACTATAGCCTGCCAGGCTCCTCCATCCGTGGGATTTTTCAGGCCAGAATACTGGAGTGGGTACTCGTTCCCTTCTCCAGGGGATCTTCCCAACTCAGGGATTGAACCCAGGTCTACTGCATTGCAAGTGGATTCTTTACCAGCTGAGCCACCAGGGAAGCCCTCTGATCTTCCAATTACATTTTTATTTTAAAAAGGATTTTGCTTGGAAAAAATGTAATACTCTAGAAAATGTAAGCACTTAATTTTTTAAATTAAGGAAGGATATCTCATAGAACTGGACATGGAACAACAGACTGGTTCCAAATCAGGAAAGGAGTACGTCAAGGCTATATATTGTCACCCTGCTTGTTTAACTTATATGCAGAGTACATCATGAGAAATGCTGGGCTGAAGAAGCACAAGCTGGATCAAGATTGCCGGGAGAAATATCAATAACCTCAGATATGCAGATGACACCACCCTTATGGCAGAAAGTGAAGAGGACCTAAAAAGCCTCTTGTTGAAAGTGAAAGAGAGAGTGAAAAAGTTGGCTTAAAGCTCAACATTCAGAAAATGAAGATCATGACATCTGGTCCCATCACTTCATGGGAAATAGATGGGAAACAATAGAAACAGTGTCAGACTTTATTTTGGGGGGCTCCAAAATCACTGCAGATGGTGACTGCAGCCATGAAATTAAAAGACGCTTACTCCTTGGAAGGAAAGTTATGACCAACCTAAACAGCATATTCAAAAGCAGAGACATTATTTTGTCCACAAAGGTCTGTCTACTCAAGGCTATGGTTTTTCCAGTAGTCATGCATGGATGTGAGAGTTGGACTGTGAAGAAGGCAGAGTGACAAAGAATTGATGCTTTTAAACTGTGGTGTTGGAGAAGACTCAGAGTCCCTTGGACTGCAAGGAGATCCAACCAGTCCATTCTGAAGGAGATCAGTCCTGGGTGTTCTTTGGAAGGAATGATGCTAAAAGTTGGAACTCTAGTACTTTGGCCACCTCATGCGAAGATTGACTGATTGGAAAAGACTCTGATGTTGGGAGGGATTGGGGACAGGAGGAGAAGGGGACAACAGAGGATGAGATGGCTGGATGGTATCACCGACCCAATGGAAGTGAATGTGAGTGAGCTCTGGGAGTTGGTGATGGACAGGGAGGCCTGGTGTGCTGCAATTCATGGGGTCTCAAAGAGTCGGACACAGCTGAGCGACTGAACTGATCTCATACATGTTGGTGTATAGGCAAAAGTTATATTCCAGTTTTAAACTGCAAAAGATTTTCCACAAGAGTGTATTTATACAGCCAGTAACCATTAAAAGACAGACATTATGGTGTTTGCTTCCTTCCCACCACAACCTCTTCCCACATCAACTTACCAAAAAACTGACAAAGCTGGCTCCAAAACTCATTAATGGGCTATGATTTCTGTTAAGAAACAAAATTAAAATTACTTTCTTGTAAAAATTTTAAAAACATTTGATATACCAGGATCACTGCAGACTCCTAATAATTATTCAATGTAAGTTGTTAAGGTCTTCAAGTCGATTTAATTACCCCAAGAATAAAGTAAAAAAGGCAAGGAAGTTCAGAGATCTATCACTACAGAACCTCCCCCTCACCTGACCCTTCAAAGCAAGGAGCACAAGGTCATATTATAATAGGCGTTGCTTTAGTGAATCAATCTGATATCTGGAAAAATGTGGCCAAAGGAAGATTATTAATTTTTTTTTAATTTCTAGAAATTTTAAAAACTGAAGTACAGTTGATTTACAATGTTTCAGGTACAGAGCAAAGTTATCCAATTCTGCATATATTTTCAGATTCTTTTCCACTGCAAGTTATCACAAAGCTATGAATGTATCACAAGGCACTCCCTGTGCTATACAGTAGACCCTTGTTGTCTATCTGTTTTATATATAGCAGTATGTGTGTTAATCCCAAATTCGTAATTTATCCAACCCCTCCCCCCCATTCATTTTCCTCTTTGGTAAACATAAATTGTTTCCTATGTCTGTGAGTCTATTTCTGTTTTGTAAATAAGCTCATTTATATTGCTTTTTTAGATTTCACATACAAGTGATATCATTTTACATTAATATTTGCTTTTAAAATGCAAAACATGCTCAAAAGTTAGCACACATAAAATATTATTTTAGCCAAACTCACTTATCCCATGCAAAGAACTTTTAGAATGCCTCATGGAGCCAGTCACCACCCTGATTTTATACATATGAAGCCAGATCAAACTAGTACCAATCCAATTTAAAGAATATAAGGATAAACGTTCCCCTTCAAATTCACAATTAGTACAAAAATCCAAATCTCTGTAAACGGTGCTAAAAAGGAAAGCAAATTGTAACAGCCTTCTTAAAAATAATGGTCCTGCTTTTGTTATTATGTAAATAATATATGCTTATTATAAACAAAGTCACAAACAATGTATTTAGTCAATCCCCTTAGGAAATTTAGTCTATGTCCTAGGTAACCATGTGTGTGTTTGGGGGTATGTATGGGAGGAAAAGTGTGCCCATTTAGATGGATATACGTATTTGTACATACCCATATACTCAGTGCTCAGAGGAACATCCCTGTACATTTATCTTTGTAAAGGGTCTAAACGTACTCTTGGAATAAACTGCTAGAGGTAGCACTGCTGGGTCAAATGGCAAGCACGTCCATTTTCCTCTTGGACTGGGGGTGTATATTGAGTGCAAGGGTGGGGATCAGCAACTCTTATTTGAAATGTTAATCCTCTATCAACTTGGTAGCTACTCCAACTCTAAGGTGAAGAATAGCCTATCCACCCCCCCCATCACAGGTACTTAGAGCTACAAGAATTAGGAAGGCCTAGTGACGGGTGAAGAATCCTATACCAGTGCTCACAGCCATGAACCAGCTCTAACACACCTCCCAAGCACGCAGGGCAGGCTCTGTCCTCCCAACTCTGCACCAGCCAAGTCAGAGGTCAGTTTTCCACGCCACAGCTGGAAATGACAGATTTCCAGCTCCTAACCTGTCATGACAGACTCCCAATGTGCAGTATTCTAATCTGGATTGTGTCATCAGGGTCCTCTCCAGAATGCTATTTTCTGCCTTGTCCCCTTCATCGTCATGCCTTACACACAGTGGGCAACCAACAAAGACAAATCAGTGATGGGACGCAAGAGCTCCGCCTTTCAGAAACAGACACACTTCAGTCAAGAGCTGAGCAGCCTGGCTTCCCCAATCCTTGCCTGCTCCCTGCTTACACATCAGCCACTGTCCATGAGAGAAACGAAAGAAGCTAATCAAGAGCCTAGTGTTGCTACATTTGCTTCTTGTTTAGGACTAAAATTAGGTTTCTGGGAGCCAAGGCTATTCATGATTCATGGTGCCCTAGCCAAGCCCTTAGTACTTCACATACCCTCTTCTCATTTAAGTGACAAACAGCCCAAGAGAAACATTTTTCCCTCCTTGAGGTACTGTCTCCATAAACCCCAGGCACTGAGGTGCATTAGCCACTTGGTAATGAACTGATGGAGAAGCAGGAATCTTCCTGCTGCCCTTAGCCTGGTGCTGTTAGCACTTCCCCTAACAAGAGTCCCTTGTTCCACTCACCTGATTGTCTTTAACTCAACGTGATCCAGGTGATCATATATTAATTGAGCTCCTCTAAACCAATCTTGGCCCCTACATGTGTTTCTACCTAAACTGATTCAATTTGGAGATTTGGAAATGTTCTCAAAGAGTGCAAGAATCATCACTTCAACACCAGTGCTGGTGGCTAAGAAGGAAAGATGCTAGTTTCTACAACAACAATAGAAAAGTGTAAGGAGGAGAAAACTGCAAGGGAGCTTGTAAAATACATATAAAACAACTGGGACATAAGAGACATATAAAACAACAAATACAAATACGTGTGTGTGCTTGGTCGTGTCCAACTCCTTGCAACCCCATGGACCATAACCCACCAGTCTTCTGTCCATGGAATTTTCCCGGCAAGAATACTGGAATGGGTTGCCAGTTTCTACTCCAAGGGATCTTCCTGACCCAGGGATAATAGAACCCATATCTTTTTCATCTCTATCCACACATACACTAGCAACAATTACAAAATGAAACGTTAAATCTTATCAATCACAATAGCACCAGAATATTAATAGTTAAGGATAACTCTACCCAAGATGCACAATGCTGCTATGCCAAAAACTCACAACAATAAAGAAAATGAAAAATCTAAGTCAACATTTTGCAACAGTGGCACTCTTAACATTTGGGGCCAGATAATTTTGTTGGGGAGGTGCTGTCCTATGCACTGTAGAATGCTGAGCAGCGTCTCTTTTTTTTTTTTCTTTAATTAATTTTAATTTTTTAGTTTGTTTTGCTTTACAATACTGTATTCGTTTTGCTACACATTGACATGAATCAGCCACAAGTGTACATGAACTCCCAATCCCGACCCCCACCTCCCCCCTCCCGCCCCACACCCTCTCTCTGGATTATCCCCGTGCATCAGTCCCAAGCATCCTGCATCCTGCATCAAACCTGGCCTGGCGATTCGTTTCACTTATGATATCACACATGTTACACTGCCACTCTGCCAACCCATCCCACCCTCTCCCTCTCC
>SJXQ01001140.1:429102-469105 GCA_006408695.1 Aepyceros melampus
CTCCTGAGCAGCGTCTCTTTCCTCTACCTACAAGATGACAGGAGTACAAGCCACTGCCTCCCTCTACACACACAGCCCCCAAAGGCTGTGACAACCAAAATGTCTCTAGATTGCCAAATGTAATAAAGGGACAAAATCAACCCTAGTTGTGAAACACTAATGTAAATAAAGAGACATCCAATTCTTACAGATTGGAAGACTCATAACTGCTGATATAGTACCTTCTCTTCGGAGAAAGCAATGGCACCCCACTCCAGTACTCTTGCCTGGAAAATCCCATGGATGGAGGAGTCTGGTAGGCTGCAGTCCATGGGTGGCGTAGAGTTGGACACGATTGTGCGACTTCACTTTCGCTTTTCACTTTCATGCATTGGAGAAGGAAATGGCAACCCACTCCAGTGTTCTTGCCTGGAGAATCCCAGGGACGGTGGAGCCTGGTGGGCTGCCGTCTATGGGGTCGCACAGAGTTGGACACGACTGAAGCGACTTAGCAGCAGCAGCAATACTTTCTCTTAAACTGAACTGTGGCTCCAATACAATCTCAAGCAAAATCCCAAGAGAGGGTGTGTTGAAAAGTTGATTCTAGAATCTACATGGAGATAAAAAGTGCTCCATAACTAAACTAAAAATGTACATGGAAAAGCAAAATACTTAGAAGGGCCAAATCAAATTTGAAAGACCAACAAAGCTGTAGATTTACATTACCCAATAACAGAACTGAATTAAAATTAAGAGTTTCTGGTCACTCACAGGAGACTGAAAAAGGCAAACACACATATTCAACAAACAGCTCATCTTGAGACCACATAAACAACATCCATGAACTAGTTTAAAAAAAAATGACTGGCAACCCAGTTAAAAAAGGGGGGGGCAAAAGTCTTGGACAGGCACTTCACAAGAGGATATCCAAAAGTTAATACATATATTAAAAAGTGTTGAAAAGCACTCATTATCATAGAAACACAAATTAAAATCAAAATGAGATACCACTATATGCTCATCAGACTGGCCACACTTATAAGGACTAGTAATAATACCATGTGTTAGTGAGATGTGGAGTCTCTGAACTCTAAAACACTGCCTAGCAGTATTTACTATAGAAATATTCCTACTCTACTAAAACCCCATCCACATTTCTGATCTACTAATTACAGGCCTGTCTATGACTCAGTAAGTTCACTCCTAAGTGTACACGTACAACAGAATTGCATTATTATGCCCCCAAAAGACAGGTATGGTTTTTTAATAGTATTATTCTTAGCAGCCTCAAACTGGAAACAATTCAAATGCCCATGAGCAGCAGAATGGATAAAATAATCGCAGCAGTGGACGAATAGTCCACAGCTGTGAAAACAAACTACTGCTAAAGGTAAAAACATGAATTAATCTCACAGAAGCAGAGTGAAGGAAGTCAGATATAGAGTATATACTGAATGATTCCACTTACATCAAGTTCAAAATCACTATTCTGACCACTAATGATGACAGTCTGCACAACAGTGGTACCTTTGAGGGAGTACTGACTGAGAAGGAGCCCAAGGAAGGATGCTGTGATGTTAGAAATATCTTTTATCTGGATGTAAGTAGTTAACACTGTGATATTTACATATTCTTTACTATATGGAAAGTTTTTCCTTATGAAAAAGAGAAAATTCAAAAAATAAATCAGATAAATGATCACTGATATGTATTTGATGCTATTAGTGAATCAGTATTAATTTTTTAGGTATGAAAATGGTATTATTCCTACATTTTAAGGACTTTTTAAGAGATGTATATGAAAGCATTTACAGATGAAAGGACGGCTGAGATTCTTTTCAAAAATAATTTGAGGTAGGAGAATTAAAAGTCAGCAGAAGTGTACATAAAACATGATTTCCCATGACTTGATTAATGCTGCCTGATTGGAACATGGGAATTGATTAAACTATTTTATATACTTTGGAAGCTATAGGCTATTTCTCAAAATAAAAACTTAAAAAAAGCATAAAAACAGTCCCCAAAGGTGATGTCTCTTGGAATTCTTTGATGAGAAGGATTCTAATAATCACTGTCATAGTTTCCTTTTTGAGTATGAACCATCAGTAATAAAATGACTTAAAATTTTCTGTTTGAAGCCTCTCCCAAAGGTGGGAAAACTGTTAAAAACACAAAGCTGCAGTGGATATTCTGTTTCTAAATTTATGAACATTGCCATGGGAATTTAAAAACAACAAAGTTTCTCCAACAGATTAAAAATTGGATTGATGAAGATTGTTTCTTAAAATAACAGTGGGAGGTAACATACATATTTGATTCTCAAAGGAATATCCTTCCATTAAATAATTATAACTAACCACATATGCTTTTTCGAATTAATTTTATCCCCTAAACATGGTGGCAAATGGCAAGAGTTAAGGCTGATTTTTCTGAAAATGTCCTGTATTCATATAATGTTACATTCTTAGAATTCTCCAAAATGACTTTTCTCCCCTTTGAATGAGTGGGGAGGCTGGACTTGGTGTATTACCAAGGAAATCTGGGGCCATCTGAACTTAATCAGCCCACGGCAGTCACCCTCAAACCTGAAGACTGAAGAAATAGTCACCTAAACTCTACCCTCTACCCGGACTGCTCCTAAAAGGCCTGTGACTTTTCTGTGACCCATGCTGTTTTCAGAAAGATCGCAGTCCCAGAGGATCAACGGGGTCAAACAATCACCCATCAAGGCATCGTTAAGTGCTTCTCTAGAAGCCTCAAACCATCCTTCAGAGACACAATGTTTGCTAACAGGACCAGTGATAGCCTCTGTGTATTTTCAAATACGGGCTTTAAGGAGATGAAACTGATTCAGCATTTCACTTGTCTTTCTCCAAATAAAGTAAAATAATGCCAACAGAAGGAAAAAAGCTAAGTCCATGAAGTCATTCACTGCAACATTATCCAGAATAAGAAAAACCTGGGTGGAAAAAAAACTGTATATAGAAAAAGCTTCGTGACACTGGATTTGGCAATGATTTCTGTGCCAAGAGACACAATCAACAAAGTGAAAAGGTAACCTATGGAATGGCAGAAAATATTTGCAAATCACACCTGACAAAGGGTTAACGTCCAGACTAAATAAAGAACTTCTACAACTCAACAAAAATAGTGAACAACCTGATTAAAAAGTGAGTAAAGGACTTGAATCGATATTTCTCCAAAAATGATATACAAGTGACTAATAAGCACATGAAAAGATGCTCAACACCACTAATCATTAGGGAAATGCCAATCAAAGCCACGATGAGATACCACATCACACCCATGAAAATGGACACTATCAAAATAGCAGAAAATATACTGATACAAGTGTTGACAAGGATACGGAGAAATGAGAAGCACTGTGCACTGTGAGTGCAATGTAAAGTGATTCAGCCACACAGAAATCAGTATCATGGCTCCACACACACAGAATCAAAACAGAATTACCATGTGACCCAACAATTTCACACGGGTATGCACTCAAAAGAACGGAAACCAGGAACTCAAACAGATTTTTGTATACCCATATTCTAGCAGCATTATTCACCAATAACCAATACTATTTGACCTTAAAAAGAAGTGAATTCTGACACATGCTGCAATGTGGATGAACCTTCAGGACACTATGCTAATCGAAATAAACCAGTTATGAAAAGTACTGTATGATTTCACACGAGATACCTAGAGCAGTCAAATTTAGAGACAGGAAGTAGAAGGGTGGTTGCTAAGGCCTGGGGGTTGGAGAGAATGAGCTGTTGTTGTTTAAGGGATATGAAGTTTCAGTTTTGCAAGATGAAAAGAGTTCTAGAGATGGGCTGCACACCAACATGAATGTACTTAAACACACTTAACTGCACTCCTAACAATGGTTAAAGATGGTAAACTTTGTTACTTACCACATATGTTATTGATTTTATTTTATCACAACTAAAAATTTTCTGAAAATGGAAAGAAGTCTACAATAGAAAAGATGAGTCATGGAATAAGCAGATGGAATATTATCACCTAGAAAAATGCCTGACCGAATTTAGCATGACAACAAAAGTTCTGTGTACATTATGTTCCAGTATGTACAAGCAGTAAAAAAAAAAAAAAAAAAAAAAGAATACTGGTTGTGGGGGAGGGGCAATAAGATTAAAGGTGATTCTGTACATGATTGATGTGTGTACACGGGGGAATAAACAGTCACGACTAAAGATGCTCTGATCACCATGTGTACCTCAGTAATGTCACTGCAGACTTTCTACACTTAGACACCTTTTAGAGAGAAAAGTGCATCATTTAAGTCAATTTACTTGTTCTAAGTACTCCCTGTGTTTCAATTGTTGCTTTGATACAATTTCTTAACAGAATATATATATATATATATATATATATATATATATCATCCAGTCAGTCAAACAGAATAATGGGGCGATTCAACAACAAAACAGCCCAAACCTGCTTACATGGGAGTGAGTTATTCACTTAGTGACTAGCTGTGCCCAGCTGTAGCCCAGAACACTGTTAACGCAAGGCTGATAGAGAAATGCACCCCCTCCCAAAGGAAAGAGAAGTTTATATGAGGGGACTCCCAAAGAGCTGGATTGTTTTCCAAAAATAAATGCAAATGACTTGGATATTGCTTTTCATATTAACTACTTTAACAGTGTAAGATCTTAAATGCATCCCTTTCAAAATAAAGAAAGGACACTGAAGAACTGATGCTTTCGAACTGTGGTGCTAGAGAAAACTCTTGAGAGTCTCTTGGACTGTAAGGAGATCAAATCAGTCAGTGCTAAAGGAAATCAACCCTGAAAACTCATCGGAAGGACTGATGCTGAAGCTGAAGCTCCAATACTTTGGCCACCTGATGCAAAGAGCCGACTCGTTGGAAAAGACCCTGATGCTGGGAAAGATTGAGGGCAGGAGGAGAAGGGGGTGGCAGAGAATGAGATGGTTGGATGGCATCACTGACTCAATGCATACGAGCTTGAGCAAACTCTGGGAGATAGTAGGGGACAGGGAAGCCTGGCATGCTGCAGTCCGCGAGGTCGCAAAGAGTAGGACACAAGTTAGCAACTGAACAACAAAGATATCAAATAGAACCACAATTTTTTTTTTGCCATTTGAATGAATTATCTCATCTTTTCATTTTTAATACTGAAATCTTCCATCTAGCTACTCCTCCCTACAATTTGTAAGAAAAATAGTCAGTAAAAAGCTCAATAGGAAGGAGTTTAATGAAAGCTGAGTTAAAATCTAAAGCACACTGAAGTCCGTATTAACTGGATTAAGTCTTGAAACGTTTTGATTTCTGGGGATGCCAACAACTTGAATGCAGACTTCACTTAATTTGTACTTGTGGGCCCCTAAGTGATTGGCTCAATTTTCACTGCCCTGTGTGTCAAGTTCTCTAACTTTGAGTACACTGTGAGCACAACAGCTAAGACGAATTTGATTCTTCTGCAATCAATTATGTTTCCCAAATATACTGATCTTACTTTTTTTTTAAACCCTACTCAGAAATGGGAAATTCTCCCAGTGAGTTACTTGGAGGTTTCAACCCTAATTCGAGGATGTGGCAGCAATAATACAGACTGGGATATCTAACCTTCCCGAGTCAAAGATATGAAACTGTCCAAGTTTTCTCTGTTCTCATATCATGAAAGCGAGGAAGAACAGTGACGTTCTCAACAACTCATTCACCACCATGCAGTCAACAAACATGGCTAAAGAGAGCATGTGCTGGGTGCAGAAGAGGGCCCTCAGAAGCAAGGAAGGAAAACCTCTAGAGCCCAGGTCTAGCAAGAAAAGTACCCTATTCCCTCAGATGGTGACCAAAGAAAACAGAATGTGAAAGGAGTTTTCTTGACATGATTTGCAATAGGTAAGGATATTTTTCAAAAGGAAAATCTAATTATTCTGAAAGCACCTTAGTTAAAAAGTACATGCTTCTTTTACATGTGATATATAGCATCCCTAGGTCTCATACAGGATCAGAGTGCATCAGTGGAATATTTCCCCTTGAAACTTTTAACAAGCTGGAACATAAAATTCATGATCTGGTTTTTCTAGAAAGAAATCAACTTCATAGGAATCCCAATGGATCTATCCCATTCACTAAGTATCATCCCCCTGACAGATCTGAGAATTAGGAAGCCAGTCCACGGACCCCATTGCTCCACTTCTTCTAATTCTCCCTGTAAATTTCCAATTTTAAAGCAGCTTCCCATAGCACACAACCACCTCTGAGCTTGCGCAGTGAAGGACTGAAGTGTCAAGTTTATCCAAGCCAAATGATAAGGACAGTGATTAAGAAATCAGGCCCAGGACTTCCCTAGTGGCTAAAAACCCACCTGCCAATGCAGGAGACATGGTTCAATCCTTGGCCCAGGAAGATCCCACATGCCGCGGGGCAACTGAGCCTGCATGTGCGCCACAACTACTGAAACTCACATGCTCTAGAGCCTGTGCTCTGCAACAACAGAAGCCTCTGCAATGAAAAGCCTGTACACCACAACTAGAGAAAGCCCAAGTGTAGTCAAAAATAAAATAAAATTTAAAAAAAGAAATCAAGTCCAACAAAAGCCAAAAATCTACTACCAGAGTCAAAGAAACAAGCAAGGGTTTTCCAGGCTGCTCTTCATTTTCATCAACAAAGTTATGTAGGTGAAAACTATACATTAACTTAAAAAAACAAACAGATGTTTAATTTTAAAATCACATACGCAGGTCATAACATTCTGTAATTTAAAACTAAATGAAAAATGACCTCTTTTATACATAGTGTTAGAGGAAAAACACTAATAAACTTAGGGTCATTCTTCCATACAAACTATATTTCTTAATACTAAGTATACAGTATATTACACTTTGCACTAGAGACACAAAGATAAACACGAAGGTTCATGCCTCTTCATGGAGCCCTCACAGTCCAGTTTGGCTGCTAAAAATAAAGAACAAATGGTGACAGAAAGCGAGTGGATAGTTAATTTTACTCAAAGTCATCCTTTGTCATCATCCTTTTCAAGGATGAATGAGGCGTCCTTGAATATCACACTTGATGAAATCTAACAGAGGCTACTTGCCAACTCTGTCGCTTTCTCTAGTGTTTCTTAAAAGGATATATTAATAAGACTAATTGCATCTATGCATTTTAAGTCTCTGCAGAATGCTTACTATTTTATATTTATCTCATTAGTCACTCATTTGTTTGAATAAGTGAAACTCCCCAAGGTTGGAAGCCCATCTTCGCCAAGTGCTATTGTGTTGAGCTTACAGGACAGAACCTAGCAGATCACCAGCCCTGATCCATTCCTGTCTAATAAATCCATCACCCATCTCCCACGAAGTCCACGCTTCATGCCACTTCATCTGACGGGCCTTCCTCCACAGGTTCAATGAGACTTTTCGAGCCCATAAAAACCCTACTCTAAAAAAAAATAAACATGCTTGTTTCCTTGATCAGAAGACAGCAGTGGAGGATTTCACAGAAAGGCTCTACTCTTTTTCAGATACAAATCATAGTGTGATCCTTGGGCGACGTTTTAGCTAAAGGATAGCCTGTTTCTAAAAGCATGGATCCTCACAATCAGTCATTCAGCCGATGACTTTTGATTTATGAGCGTTTGTATCAGGTCTGATCTTCTGTTCGGACTTGTGTTTATCCTCTGCCCACTGTTCTTAGGGACTTTGGAGTCTTCGGCGCTCCCTCAGCCGGCCCCAGGGGCTCCCCGCTCAGGTCCAGGCAGGCCGCCAGTTCCCAGGGAGCCGTGTGCTCAGCAATGTTTGCACTCACAGCCACTAGGGTGGCTGACTGTTTACTTTTGTTACATCGACTGCTTGTGATGTGGCCTTGCGTCTTATCAGAAAATGACCTTGCAATTCACTGCCTGGTGCCAAGAAACCATGAAAGACTCTCACTGGAGTGAGATTGAGGTGAGGCCATCAGTGGGGCATGGGAGGATTTCTGGGGGTGAGACTCTGGGGCTCCTCCCCACATAGGGGCAACAGCAGACAGACAGTCTGTCTCTCCCTACAGCTTGAAGTAATTATCTACAGGTAGACAGAACAAATGAGCCCCTCTACACAGCACTGAGAAAATAACTGGGCCCTTGAACCTGACTTCCTACAGACAACCATCCCAGGAAAATTTCCTAGGCACAACTGTCCCAATAGACGCATTTCTAGGATGTTCCTACATGAAGAATGCATCCCCGTGCATATGGCAAGACACCCCTCACAGCCCTATAGTAATTTAAAATACAGACTGGTTCTGCAATTACGTGGCAAAACACAGGACTTCACTTTTTAGGCTTGTCTCTGGTATCCTGCGAAGAAGAGCTAGTAGATTCAGGGCTGTATGTCTTAGACTTGGGATGAAGGGAGGTTTGGGGACCAATTACAGAAGAGAAATGATGAGCAGGATGCAAGACACAGAGTGCCTGGCTGGTGGGGGAGCTGGCAGCCTGGAGAACTGAGGGCCATCCTCCCAGTATGCCCAGCACCCAGCGATGAGGCCTGTGGGGAGAGAGATGAGGAATGATCCCGAAAGCAAAGTGAGAGCCAGGGAGAACAGTGTCGCCCCAAGTTCCCATCTTTCAACTTCCAGATGATTTCCTGAGTTAGAATTCACTGGTGTAATGAATGCTTTGTCACGTCTGCCTCTTTGCAACCCCACGGACCGTAGCCCACCTGGCTCCTCTGCCCATGGAATTCTCCAGGCAAGAATACTGGAATGGGTTGCTATTTCCTTCTCCAGAGAATCTTCCCAACCCAGGGATCAAACCCATGTCTCTTATGCTTCTTGCATGGGTGGGCAGATTTACCACTGCACCCCCTGGGAACCCTTAATTCACTGAAAAGGTCTAATGAATATGACAGACTATTGAGCGTGGTGATATTTAGAATGGAAAACATCTACATTAAAAGTGTTTGAGAGAAAAGCAGGGAAACTTTTAAAATGTTTCCATTCCCCCCTACCCCGCCCAGTTTTCACTTTAACCCATAAAATTTCCAAATCAAGATAAACTGTGGGAAGGGACTATCATGCTCTGTCACTTTGGGCTTTCACACACTCCCTGACCTTCCCTTTCCTCACTGGCCCCTGTTCATCCTCCAGGCCTTGGTCCAGAAGGCGCTGCCTCCAGGCCACCCTTCCTGGTCCCTCTGGTCAGGCTAATGCCCTTTACTGGGCCATTGCTGCTTCCTTAGCCTTTGCCCTTCAGAATGCTACTCACACACTAGTGTATCTTTTCCCACCAAATGGTCCCAACCTGGGCTGCCATCTAGAACGCCATTCATCCACTGAATAAATGAGTGAAGCAGTGCAAACAAGCCAAAGAATAACTAATAGGAAGCAGAGAAAGTGATATCTGCATGTTGAGTCATGTCGAGGGTGAAACTGTATATCTCCTTTCATGTTGCCAACCTATTCTGCTAAGTGGAGAAATTCATTAAACAGTGGCTGGCTTAGGGAAGGCAAAAATATAAGTATTTATTGAATAAGGGCAACAAATAAGGGACTGGTTTACATAAAGAAAAGTGTCTTTCCCATACCTAAGAAGCTGCTCCTGACAACAGGATTCATTCTTGCATTTCTTGTTGTAGTTTAGTTGCTAAGTCGTGTCAGACTCTTTGTGAACCCATGGACTGGAGCACGCCAGGCTTCCCCATCCTTCCCTGTCTCCCAGAGTTTGCTCAAATTCACGTCCATTGAGTAGGTGATGCTATCTATAGTCTCTAGAATAGACAAGATACTTAAAAGTGATTTCTTGCCTTCCTTGTTCACTCACCCTATAAGCGTATTTCTTAAATTATTCACCTCTAAGACTCTAAAAAATATTTATGGTGATATTATAAAGGCAGATTCTGAAAGTAAAACTGTTTTATTGTGTAATTATAAATTTTCTCTTGAGTTGGCAAACATCTTAGGAACTTCAAAATCACGCACTGGTACATTCATTTTATAACTGCATTTAATTTTTAACAATCTGAAATTTAAATAATCACTGTGGTTTTCATTAAGAGTATAGCTACAATAGGAAATAACTAATCTGTTTTTTAACCTATATTCTTACGGTCAGCCCACACCCCAAAAGAACTTCCTGCTTTGAGCAGCCCACTGAAGAAAAAACCAAATTCAAAACAGCAGTCACCCTACATACCATGAAAGCAGTATCTTAAATTTCTGTGATGATTTTTTAATAAACAGAATTACAGTACACAGAAAGCAAGTGTTACTCAAATGTGTGCATGCTTAGTTGTGTCCGACTTTTTGTGATCCCATGGATATAGCCCACCAGGCTCCTCTGTCCATGGGATTCTCCAGGCAAGAATACTAGAGTGGGTTGCCACACCCTCTTCCAGCAGATCTTCCCAACCCAGGGATCAAACCCACATCTCCTGCATTACAGGTGGATTCTTTACCTCTGACCCTCCAGGGAAGCCCATTTACTCAAATGAAGTCACACTAAAACTAACTGCTGCTCCAGAAGAATAGATATAGAAAAAGACTACCTCTTTTAACCAAAACTTCACATGAATTCAAATGTTTAGCCCATCATTCTTTTTAAATCAACAAGTAATTCAAATCAAAATGACAGAGCCCTTAGATTTCCTGCTCATCCCGGCCTGACTGCCTTCAGGCTGTGTGCAGATTTGCATAAATGAAAAAGGGCAGCCTGTAAAAAGAGCTCATTTGTTTAAGGAAGTAAGAATAGGGCACTTAATTAAATTTCACAAAATCAATTCACTCTCACAAGCCCTTAACTATTTACGCAAATATGTCTTAACAGTTTACGAAGTATATCAAAACTCCAAACCTTCATAACATTTTAGAAAGTACATGTATTTGTTTTCCAAATTCACTGGTTTGTTAGTCTCACACAAATTATTAAACTATAATGCTGTATTTTTATTTCTATTCTAGTAAAGGCTCTATCAGGCCACAAAATCATATAAAAAGTAACAGATTAAATCTGTCTACAAGAAATTCTGTTCAATATCAGAATGAAAACTTTTTTTTTTTTGCCAAATTAAAAATGCTGTGCTAATATTTGGGAAACCTCAGATAAAAACAAAGAGGCATAAGAGACTACTACAAACAACTATATGCTAATAAAATGGACAACCTGGAAGAAATGGACAAATTCTTAGAAAGGTACAATCTTCCAAGACTGAACCAAGAATAAATAGAGAATATGAACAGACCAACCACAAGTACTGAAATGGAAACTGATTTAAAAACACTCAACAAACAAAAGTCCAGGACCAGATGGCGTCACAGGTGAATTCTACCAAACTTTTAGAGAAAGTTAACGCCTATCTTTCTGAAACTACTCCAAAAACTACAAAGGAAGGAACACTCCCAAATTCATTCTATGAGGCCACTCTCACTCTGATACCAAAACCAGACAAAGATACCACAAAAAAATAAATAAATTTATAGACCAATATGACTAACGAACATAGATGCAAAAATCTTCAACAAATCAGTAACAATCTGAAACCAACAAAACATTGAAAGGATCATACACCACAATCAAGTGAGATTTATTCCAGAGATGCAAGGATTTTTCGATATTCCCAAATCAGTATGATATATACCACACTCACAAATCGAAGAACAAAAATCATATGAACATCTCAAAAATAGGCAATGCATCAAGTAAATACGGTTAAATGGATAAAATGGTGTTCTATTTTCATATCCCTTCTCTTTCCCTGTGGGTCTGGTCTCCAATAAAGCATTATCAACATTATATTCTATAATGATCTTCTGTGACTTGAAATATTAACAGTAGGTGAAATTTCTTTCTTCAATAGTTTTATCAAAGATTCAAATAAAGCCTCACATAAGCACTTTATAAATGGTCTTCTTGGCATTTATTACAACTTTTCAGTAAATAAACTTAATATGTCATAAAAATGTTTTAGGTTTATAAAATTTGTTTTAAAAGTCACAAGAAGATAGTATGTTGAAACTTTGCTTCTCAAGCTTTACTTCACATTCAAATCCTGCCTTTTAATGCAGATTCTCATTCGAGTGGTCTGGGGTGAGGCCTGAGATCTCACATTTTAACAATCTCCTCAGTGATGCTGACGGTCCCCAATCACACTCTGAATATCAAAGTCTTAGAGGCAATGTGCCTGCAATGAGGGAGACCTGGGCTGGATCCCCAGGTTGTGAAGATCCCCTGGAGGAGGGCATGGCAACCCACTCTAGTGTTCTTGCCTGGAGAATCCCCAGGGACAGAGGAGCCTGGCGGGCAACAGTCCACGGGGTCACAAAGACTGAGCGACTGAGCAGAGGCATTGTTAAAATTTCTGCTCCACGAAGCGGTTGAAGTTAAAAATGCTGGCAGACTCCTATGAACTAAAATACTCTGGATTTTACGTCAATCTTTTAGAAAGGAAAAACTGAACACTGTTAGCATCTCCTCCCAGAAATAAAGAATTCTTCTGTTTACTAAGACCTGCTTTGTTAAACCAAATTTAAGCTCCCCTTCCCCAAAGTATTTCTCAGTCCTTCCACTGCGACAGCCAGCTCCTCATCTTCCGGCCTCTGGGAGCTGAGGGCCCTGTCTTTCTGTTCCTCCCCTGTTCCTTTCACACCAGCCTCCACCTCAGCCTCACTGTCTCACATTGGCCTCCTCCAGATTCTCGTCCACACCAAAAAAGCAGCCTTCCCTGGGGACACTGTAACGTGCCCCCTGCCCCTGACCAGCAGCCTCCGTCCAGCACGCGGCAAGAACAAACTCCTGCCATGGTCCTCCAGCTGTCCGGCCCTCACCAGCTCTGTCTCATTTCTCAGCTCCGCACCCCTGCAAGCCCTCCACCCCCTCACTGCTGTCTCCTCCTCTCAGCCTCGGCATTTTCTCCCCTCTCCTCTTCACACCCGATGCCAACCCTGAAAATGATCCCACTTTTTCCAGGGTGCCTCTCTGTGACCTGCGCCCACAGAAAGAAACCAGGATTCCCAGTGTGCTCCATGGCTCCAGCAAACTTGGTTATGAAGTGCACACACACACGTGCAAAACTATTCTTTCCATCAACGTCTGTGACAGAAGTTTCATTTCCAACAGGTGAAGAATCCAACAGCTGGAGGGTAAAGAGACTTTTGGCAAGAAATTAACATGCTGTCCTGACTTGTGAGATGCTGGACGTAAGAGGTAGATGAGCCTGGGAGGAATGCCTTGAAACACTCTGCAAAACACAGGTGCAGGGGATAATCCAGAGAGAGGGTGTGGGGCAGGAGGGGGGAGGTGGGGGTCGGGATTGGGAGTTTATGTACACTCGTGGCTGATTCATGTCGATGTGTAGCAAAACGAATACAGTATTGTAAAGCAAAACAAACTAAAAAATAAAAATTAAAAAAAAAAACACAGGTGCAAAACAGCTTCGATCCTGCGCCTGCTGTAATCACCTTAATGCCACACACCACAGGTTTTCCTCCCGTCCCAAGAGCTCCCACACCTGCACCCCCTCGCATACCCTTGCTCAGGGATGTCTATGGGACCAGGGGTTACAGCTCAGGGCCAGAAATCATCTGTGAACTCTGATGAGATGGCATGAGTGTGCATGGAAACACTGAGTGTGGGGACAGTGTGGGAAAGTCTGGGGCCCTGTGTAAAGCAGCCGTAGCCCAGCAGAGCCTGGCAGGCGTCCGGGACACGTCTGGAGTGCCTGGCCTGCCACTCAGCACATGGCCTGGCATCTCTGGCCCAATCCATTCTCAGAAAGCTCTGGTTTTTCTGCCTTCATTTTCCAGTGTGTTGGCTAAGTGCTCTATAACTTGTTTCTCTAAACCTTCAGGTCTAAGATGAGGAGGAAGGAAAAAAAAAGTGTTATCACCAAGTAGTTTTTGATTCCCCTTTTTTCAACCTATGCTGCTTCTGTTGAATTTAAGCTATTTCTATAAATTTTACTTTCTACCACTCTTAGTTTCCTTCAGAAGTGTCTATCTTTCACACGTGTATGTTGTGGAACCCCAGCTGGATTCAAAATTTCCCAAGGATAGAAACCATGCCTTATTATTACGACTAGTACTAAGTCACTTCAGTCGTGTCCGACTCTGTGCGATCCCATAGACAGCAGCCCACCAGGCTCCCCCATCCCTGGGATTCTCCAGTTAAGAACACTGGAGTGGGCTCCCATTTCCTTCTCCAATGCATGAAAATGAAAAGTGAAAGTGAAGTCGCTTAGTCGTGTCTGACCCTCAGCAACCCCACGGACCTCAGCCTACCAGGCTCCTCCATCCACGGGATCTTCCAGGCAAGAGTACTGCAGTGGGGTGCCATTGCCTTCTCCAATGCCTTATTTCCCCATATAATTTCATGTATTTTATCACCAACATGCACTGCTCTGCAGGCACTGTACCCAGGAATTTTTAAGAGAAGCACGGTCCCTCTCCCAACTGTTTATAGATGTTCCCACAATGCCTCAGTGCACAGGTATGCTCAACATACAACTGTCTCCCTGAAAAATTCCTGCGACCCTAAATACCATTAGGGCACTGTATCTTAAAATTAAAATTATATATGTATATATCTATATGGATAAAAGGACAAGCATTTCAAGAAAAATTTGTGTGCCCCAGGAGAGAGATTTGGCAATATATATAAACACGGATCCTTCTAACAAATCATTTCACGTCCAGCCATATGCACAGATAACATTTTTCACATGTCCGTCATGTACAAAGATGTTCATTAAGCCCTGCTCGGGGTCTGAAGGAAACAGAACTCACCTAAATAGTTCCTGGTAATGAACGAGTACATCCTCTACTTACACAAACATTATGCTGAACAGTTAAAATGATTACTTACATGTATTTGACTTACATGTATCAACATGGGTAGACTTCAAAGATGAAAAACTAGGTGGAAAATATAATCTGCAAAGGATCCTTATGATATACATTTAAAAACACAAACATATATGTTGTCTATGGAGAGAAACAAAGGTGTAAATGTGGGTGGAAAAGACATGCCAATCTGAGGGCAGTGGGGCGGGAACGAGGGAAACTGGCACTGCACCGGGACACAAAGGGGATCTGAACTGTAACTGCAATGTCTTATTTCTCTAAAAATATCTGGAGTGAACATGGCAAATGGTAACATCTATTAATTCTGGGTATAAAGGACACGTATTTTTTTTATAATATGCTGTACTTTTATATATTCAAAATATTTGGTAATATGAAAAATGATATCATACCCCCATTCAAGTCATTAAGAGCGTTGATGTCTCTCCATTGTTAAAATGACTAAAGCAAACCAGGAAAACAGATGAGAGGGAAGAGATCACTAAGATAGTTGCCAATTACTAGCTATTCCGATCTTAATGCAAAGACCCATACTGCTACTGGACCATGCATCAGAGAACGTTTGCACCTCGTTTGCTAGGTCTCTTCTGAGCTGGCAAATAGCACTCCCGGGCCACCCCCTGCACTGTGAACCCACCACGGAGTCACTGGCTGGGTGCTCTGCCCACGGTGTTCCATGAACGCAGGCTCTCTGCAGGGGGAGGTGAGTGTTCTCCTTCTGTGCTAATCAATGCTAATCCTGTTATCAAGGGAAAGTAAGTGAGTTTCTGTTATAATGGACTTAGTGTGCAGGTTGTTTTAGAAGCTACAATTAGCTGTGCCTTTAGCACTTCTAGAAAGTGGGTGGGCTCATTTTGAAGCAATGATCATTTTCACTGACAGCATTAAGAATCTAGAAGTCATAAACTATGAAAGGACATATCTAAGTCTCAAAAGGAAATAACTGTACACATTTCTCACTAAGAATGTAACAATCCCTCGGGTCCCCCACTTTTCTTGAATTTGATTCATTTCACTACAGTATCTAATGAGAAATTCAACTAATATGAGCTTCATTTTAAACTCTCATTGTAGAATGAGACAACCCACAATTGTAGAATGTACAACCCACAATTCCTTTTTGTAACTGCTATAAACATAATCAGAAATTTAGACTGAAGCCCAGAAAACTATGGTACCACCCTCTCAAACTGATGCCTGCAATTGTTTACACATGTACAAGCAAACAAAACTCAACCACTTTCTACTCACCTAAATCTCTAGATTACCTAAGATTAGAGGGAGAAAAATAGATGCCCTTCACCTACCAAACACTCCAGCCAGTGGGCTCTTTTCCCATGTTTACTGAGAGAAGGGCAGTAATTGTGCCGAAACATGTTTGTACGTGTTGCCTTTATTAACTGCAATTATCGAATTCATTGTTTACTGTGTAAACAGATGAAACAAGACTCTAAAAAGTGTTATATATGAAAAATAATCATATGCTTTGAAAAGACTGATAAAGGCATATGACTCTGAAAGCTCCTTTTGGATTAGATTAAAACTCCTCAGATTGCTCTGCCAGTGACTTCGCCCTCTGGCTCCTCTCTAAAGACCCTGATGCTCAAAATCACAGGAATGCTTTATAGGTGAGGCTCATGCAGGGAACCCAATTGAGAATCCGTCAGCAAATTCATAAAAGGCAAGGCCTTGGCCTGACATCAAAAATCAGAACACAGTGTCTACTAGATATTCTTTCAGTATATAATCCCTTGCAATAACTGATTTTCTTAAAATTAATTTATTTATTTGACTGCATCAGGTGGGTCTCAGTTGTGGCACGTGGGACCCAAGTTCCCTGACCAGGGATCAAACCCATGCTCCCTACATTGCAAGGTGGATTTTTAACCAGCGGACCACCAGGGAAGTCCCTAACTGACTTTTTAAATAATCACTGGTGATTCATCAAGGTCCATAAGAGGCCCCTCCAATATACTCATTTAGCTCCTTCAATTCCTTTTCTGATGTTCAGTACAACATACATTTCTTTCCCAAGACAGTTAAAACATTTGCTATAACATTTCCCAATTGATGACAAATTGCTGAAGAAACTGTTACATTACTTAACCCTTCCAATGTGTTCCTCTTTCTGTATTCCTTGTCTCTCTCTGAGTGGCAGCAACATCAAGTCAGTGACCTAGAATATCTAAAATTTCTCCCCCAACAAGAAAACTCAAATGAAAACCAAACAGTCCTGTTGATTCTACTTCCTTAAACCTTTCTCGTGGATTGCCGGTGCCCTCAGAGCCCCAGTGTGTGTGGTAACAACTGCCATGGAACTTCTTTGGCTCCAAGTTAACTGTGTACACTGCGCTCAGCATTAGCTTTGTGAAACAAAAGCCTTACGTCACTCCTCTGCTCAAAAACCCCCAATGGCTCCATGAAAGGGCAAGATTAACAACGTGTGGCACAGAACATACACCCATCTGCTTCACTAGCAACAGCCTCCATCATCACTTCTCATGCACGCTCTCTGCACAGCCAGGGAGGAGCACACCCAGAGTCAGAGGCTGCTTCACCTGCCCGATGCCCCCATGCCACCTCCCTGCTCATCCCCAGGGCACCTCCTCTGACACTCTTCCAACTCCCAGAGCCCTGGGTTCAAGACCTGGCTCTGAAGTGAGTGGTCTTGAAAAACAATTTAATTCTGCTGAGTCTCAGTTTCCTCATCTGTAAAATGGAAGGAAATGGCAGTTCCCATCTCACAGGGTCATAGGGATGACTAAGTGAGAGCACGCGGCAAGTTCCTGGCACATGGTGAGTCCTCATCAAGGTCTGGGATGCTTATCATTATGGACTCAACTGTGCTGCCCTCCACCTGCCTCTAATTCACATGCTGAAGCCCTAACGTCCTGTGTGACTGGACTTGGAGACTGGGCTTTTAGGAAGTTATTAAGGTTAACTGAGGTCAGAAGTGAAAGGGGCTTCTCTTGTGGCTCAGCTGGTAAAGAATGCAATGTGGGAGACCTGGGTTCGATCTCTGGGTTGGAAAGATTCCCCTGGAGAAAGGCAAGGCTACCCACTTCAGTATTCTGGCTTGGAGAATTCCCATGGACTGTATAGTCCATGGGGTTGCAACGTCCTGTGTGACTGGACTTGGAGACTGGGCTTTTAGGAAGTTATTAAGGTTAACCGAGGTCAGAAGGATGGGTGTCAAATCTAGAAGGATTGATGACCTTATAAGAAGAGGAAGAGGTTCCTCTCTCCTCTTTCACTCTCCACTGTATTCAGAGGAAAGGCCACACATGGTGAGAAGGTGGCCACTTGCAAGCCAGGAATAAAAGCTCTCATCAGAACTTGACCATGCTGGCACTCCACTCTTGGACTTCCAGCCTCCAGAATGGTGAGAAAATAAGTTTCTGTTGTTTGAGCCCCCGAAGTGGTGGTGCTTTGTTAGGCAGCCCTAGCTGCCTTGTTTCCCTCCTCATTCTGAGACTCCATTTAGATTCGATGCTGTGTGATCTTCCTCGCCGGATCAGTACTTCTTTGAAAGCACAGAAAGGGTCTCTTCCTCTTAGGACCTAACACAGTAATCTGAACACAGTAGGAATCAATAAATCTTTAATTTATAAATTAAAATAATGAGCGTTCAATTTTAAGCAAACAGTACCCTTTCAGGTGGCGCTAGTGGTAAAGAACTCGGCTGCCAGTGCAGGAGACGTAAGAGATGCAGGTTTGACCCCTGGGTGGGGAAGATCCCCTGGAGGAGGGCATGAAAACCCACTCCAGTATTCCTGCCTGGAGAACCCCGTGGACAGAGGAGCCTGGTGGGCTACAGTCCACGGGGTCACAAAGACGTGGACACAACTGAAGTGACTTAGCACACACACACCCTTCCAGAAAGCTGCTGGATTATGAGAGCTAAATGTCATTGCCTACATTTGACTATGCAGAGACGTGAATGTGTAGTACAGAAACTGCTGCTTTGTTAGGTCCATTTTTACTGATCCCCAAGTTGAGACCCCACCTACAGAGAAGTCTCCATATGTAGCCTAAACAATGAAAAAAGACAAAATGCCTTTTCTCTTGACCTGATCTCAGGCACCTGTCTCCCACAGGTGCACATCCACGCAAAATGCACAGCCCTTTATGAGCTCCCTGAAGCACTGAGTTCCCAACAGTAATGCTGACACCAAGTTCACTTCACCACCATCATACCTTAATTCTATATTTTACTTAATACAGAACTGCATTTTAATGAGTAATACCTTAATTCTCTATTTCAAAAGGGACTGTATCCAGTGTCTAAGTGGTAAATGGAGAATACTAAGTGTTACAATAACCAGTGAACAGAATGTCCAATATATGTAAGCTTTAAAACAAGTGAGAGATACCATCTCGTGGTCTTATAATCTTCCCAGGGAGACAGTTGATCTGAGACCGGCCAATGCTACTTCGCAATACCCCAGAAGAATCTTCTATCACATGGGATCTGCACACTTGAGGTATGAGGGAATGCATGACATGTACATAGGACTCCCAGTAAAACTCATGTTTGGAAGCAAGGTCTATTCATGCAATATTTACTGATTGAGCACCTACCACATGCTAGACATTAGGCAAGGTGCTGGGATACAACAGTGAACAAATCAGACAATGTTCTTCATCTTAAGGAGTATAGTCTAGTGGAGGAAAGTACTGCATTAGGGAAAGCAAGCAATGCCCCTTGACACAGCAGTTCAGGATCCCCAAAAGGAGCCTGCATGCTGAAACATACAAAATGACCTTAATGATAAATGGGAAAAATTATGATTGACCTCTGACCTTTAAATTGTTTTATCAAAACATAAAACCCACCAGAAATATCGTACTCAATGGCGAAAAACTAAAAGCTTTTCCTCTAAGATCAGGCACAAGACAAGGGAGCCCACTCTTACCACTTCTATTCAACACAGTACTGGAAGGTACCCTGGCTGATATTTGGGAAAGCTACACCTCAGATAAAAAACAGGCATAAGAGACTACAACAAGCAACCATATGCCAATCAAATGGACAACCTGCAAGGAATGGACAATTATTAGGAAGGTACAATCTTCCAGGGCAATGCCAGGAAGAAACAGAAAATACGCACAGACCAATTCCAAGTACTGAAATTGAAACTGTGATTAAAAAACACCCAAAAACAGAAGTCCAGGACCAGATAGCTTCACAAGCAAATTCTATCAAACATTTAGAGAAAGTCAATACCTATCCTTCTGAAACTATTCCAAAAAATTGCAGAGGAAGGAATACTACCAAACTCATTCTGTGAGGCCACCTAATGCCAAAACCAAAGACACCAAAAAAAGAAAATTACAGACTAGTATCACAATGAACATAGATGAAAATACCCTCAAAAAAAAAAATACTAGCAATCTGAATCCAACAATACATTAAAAAGATCAATTACTATGATCAAGTACTATTTATCCCAGGAAGACAAGGATTTTTTCAATACTGGCAAAACAATCATGGTTTGAAAATATATATGTACTCCAATGTTCACTGAAACACTGTTTGCAATAACCAAGACATAGACACAACCTAAATGTCCATCAACAGATAAATGGATAGAGAATATGTGGTACATATATACAATGGATTATTAGTCAAAAAAAGAACAAAATAATGCCATTTGCAGCAACATGGACAACCTGGAAATTATCACACTAAGTGAAGTCACACAGAGGAAGACAAATATGTGATATAGCTTATATGCAGAATCTTAAAAAATGGTACAGTGAACTTATTTACAAAACAGCAAAAGACTCACAAAGAATGAACTTATGGTCACTGGGGAAGAAGGGGAGGGGGAGGGATAGATCAGGAGTTTGTCATTAAGATGAACACATTAGTGTATTTACACACTACTCTATTTAAAGTATCAATAGATAACCAACAAGGACCTACTGTATAGCACAGAGAACTCTGCTCAGTGCTCTGTAATAATCTACATGGGGAATCTGAAAAAGAACAGGTACATGAATATGTCTAACTGAATCACTTTGCTGTATACCTGGAACTAACCCAGCACTGTTAATCAACTACACTCCAAGAAAGAATAAAAGTTTTAAGGACATTTAAATGGCAAAAGACATGAATAGAGACTGCTCCAAAGAAGATATACACATAGTCAATAATCACATGAAAAAATGCTCAACATCACTCACCATTAGGAAAATAAAAATCAAAACCACAATGAGATAACACTAAAAAAAAAGAAAATAACAAGTGTTGGTAAGGATGTGGAGAAATTAGAACCCTTGTGCACTGTTGATGAGAAAACAAAATGGTATCACAATTATGAAAACAGTATGGCAATTCCTCAAAAAAATTACAAATAGAATTATCATGCATGTGGGCTGTGCTTAGTCAATCAGTTGCATCCAACTCTTTGCAACCCCATTGACTGTAACCCACCAGGCTCCTCTATCCATGGGGATTCTCCAGGCAAGAATACTGGAGTGGGTTGCCATGCCCTCCTCTAAGGGATCTTTCCAACCCAGGGATTGAACCCAGGCCTCCCACTGCAGGCGGATTCTTTACTGTCTGAGCCACCAGGGAAGCATGATCCAATAATTCCACTCTGGGTATATCCCTCCCAAAGTTGAAGACAGATCTCAAAGACACACCTTATATTTGTGTTCATAGCAGCATTATTCGCAAAAGCTAAAACAAGGAAGCAACCCAAATGTCCTCTGATGGAGAGATAAATGAATCAATGAAATGTGATATACATGCACTATGGATATCATTCTGCCTTAAAAGGGAACGAAATTCTAACACATGTTACATCATGGATGAAACTTAAAGACATGCTAAGTGAATAAGCTAGTCACAGACAGACAAATACTCTATGTATTTATACATATCAGTACCATACATATAGTACATATATAGTACTATATGTATTTTATAGTATAGTAATGAAATATAGGATTCCATTTATATGAGGTCCTCAGAGTCCTCAAATCCAAAAAGACAGGGTAGAAGGGTGACTGCCAGGGACTGAGAGGAGGAAGAAATGAAGAGTTGTTGTTTACCAGAAACAGAATTTCAGTTTGGAAAGATAAATTTCTGGAGACGGATTGTGGTGACAGCTGCATAATGATGTAATTGGACTTAATGCCACTGAAGTGTACTCTAAAAATGTTTACAATGGCAATTATATCCCTCTGTATGTTTCACAATTTAGAGAAGTTTAAACATTCTTATTATCAGTTGTAAATGTATAGGAAAATTAAAAATAGTAAAATTTATTTACTTAGTAGCTTGTAATTGAAACCATTAGAAACACTGAGTATTAAAGGGTTTTACTTCTCAGTAACTATCAGGAGTGTTTGAACAGCACACGCTTTCTCTTTGTCTTAGGACTCAAGATGCAGAGGGAGCATTTTTGCTGCTATGCCTTTTGGTGAATCGTCACACTTCTCACCAAGTTTAGGTCGGCTTCCAACACTGTAGCCTTTGTGCTTTCAAGGTTGTGAAAGTGCTTCTGAGTCCTTTAATGTGAAGGGATTCCTTTTTCTCTGCTGCACTTTTATCTTTGGTCAAATCTCTCTTTCAAATAGCCATTTTTGTAAAATGTCACATGGGTTTACCAGTATGAGACAAGGAGGCAACAACAATATACTCTGGGGTCTGTGGGAACTAAGAGAGTGCAGTGATCAATGACAAGCAGACTCTGCAAGGAGTGAGGTGATTGGCCACTGATCACGATATGTATTTGTTACATCTATGGGGATTTGTGGGCTGAAGAAGTAGCAGCTCGTGTATGGTTATTCACAGTTTATACACTGGTGGAACTGAAATGTGAACCGTGTTATTGGGGGACTGGTTATTTAACTAATAACCTCCATGAACTGAAATGTATGCAGATTAGAACCAAGCAAAGCAAGTGCTATCTGTGTATAATCATAAATTGAGGTAAGAAGCCCAGAAGAAAGAAACATGATTCTTTGAGAATCTTGAAGAATTTGAAAGTAGTCAGAGTAAGGGAAGAGCACAGACATGCAATGTAAGGCTACAGAATGACATGACTAACAAAGCGCTGATGTTTTAAATCAAGGTTAATCTAGATTCTTAAGCTTGTTGAAACCAAAATCACTGTCAACTTAAAGCTACTTTACTTTTCCATTTTTATATAAGCCATCATATGAAGGGGCTTCCCTGGAGGTTCAGATGGTAAAGAATCCGCCTGCCATGCAGGAGACCCGGGTTTGATTCCTGGGTCAGGAAGAGCCCCTGGAGGAGGGAATGGTAACCCACTGCAGTATCCTTGCCTGGAGAATCCCATGAACAGAGAAGCCTGGTGGGCTATAGTCCATGGGATTGGACTGAGCAACTAACACTTTCACTTCATCATATGAAAAGAGGAGCTATGAACCTATTCTGCAGTCTGAGCTTCCTCGGCTTTGTAGAGTCCCAGCCTAGAGGGAATGCAATGAAATTATTTTGAAATATAAGGAAAGAAACCAGATAAAGCAGTAAACGGTCTAGGGGCAAACCAAACAGAACCAGGGCGCACTGCAGAGAAGCTGTCAGAAACTTTGGTCCTGATCCTGCGAGCAGGAGGAGGTTCCTTTTAGTTTCCTGGGGCTGCTGCAATAAGTTATCACGAACTTGGTGGCTTAAAACAGTAGAGATTTTTCCTCTCTCTCAGTTCTGGAGGCCAGAAGCCAGAGTTTCCCTGGGCTAAGATCAGGACGTGGGCAGGGCTGGGCTGCCTCCTCTACAGGCTCTCCAGAGAACCCATGCCTGAACCGCTCCAGCTGCCAGGGACTGCCTGCATTCCTGGGCTGTGGCTTCAATCACTGCCATCTTCAAGGCTGATGTCTTCAAATCTCTCTGCTCTGTTTTCATAACAGTCTTCCCTGCTGCATGTATAAAATCTTACTTTGCCTCCCTCTTACAAGAATATGTGTGATTACATCCTCACTCCAGGAGGACTGGCTGTCCACCTAGATAATCCAGGATCATCTTCCCATCTCAAAATCTTTAACTTAATCATGTCTGTAAAGATCCTTTTTTTTTTTTTTTGCCATCTAAGGTAACACCAGGAGCTTCCCAGGTGGCTTAGTGGTAAAGAATCCACCTGCTGACACAGGATACATGAGTTCAATCCCTGGGTTGGGAAGATCCCTGAAAAAGGAAATGGCAACCCACTCCAGTATTCTTGCCTGGGAAATCCCATGGACAGAGGAGTCTAGCGGGCTACAGTCCATGGGGCCACAGAGTTAGACATGACTTAGCAACTGAACAGCAATGGCAGCAAGATAACACACAATGGTTCCAAGGATTAAGATACAGGTATTTTTTGGAGGACCACTTTTCAGCCTACCACTGAGGTCATGAAAGTGTTCTCAGCGGAGGCAATAAGATGTGAAAGATCATTGGGGGCTGGGGAGGAGGGACAGAAAGGGTAAGAGGAAGTCAGCTGGGCTTTGCAACTACCCAAGGAGATGTGGCCTGGATAATGTGGCGGTGGAGAGAAGTGAATGGACTCAAGGGGCACTCAGGGAGGACAACTGGCAAATGCAGAAGATGAGAGAGGTGCCAGGCAGACATTTGAGACTTCTGGAGTCTGTAACCTTGTTTCAAGTGGGGCCACCCACTGAGCTCGGGGACACCAGACGAGCAGAAGCGTAGGAGATCCTGAGACCGCAAGACTGCTGGGTGACGCCAAGCTGCACAGCAACAGGTTCTTTTCAGAGGAAATAGGGAAACCAGCATATGCTCTGGGGTTGGGGCCAGATGTCCCACTCAGTCTTTTAAACTTGAGTTAAGACTTCACTGTGTCAGGAGCCAAGTGACAGTGATAATACTTATCTGCACGGCTGCGGAGAGCACTGGGATTAAGGGTAAAATGCACCCATCAAAGTGTGCATTAACGGTAAGCATTGATCCCCCATTTGATTACCACTCACTGCCGCTCTTTGCCTGCACAGTAATGCAAGCGAAGACCGAGTCTGCTGTCTGAGTACCAGACTGTGATACCTCTTACTTTATTCCGATGTCTCTCTAGCTTTGCTAATTCATATTCATTTATTGCTAAAGCCTGATGCTCATTTAGAGTTACTGATCTACTCTGAAAATAACTCTCTAGGCTAAATAAAGTCAATTTTTTCCTACAGTTTTTCTAATTGTGTCATTAATATGTATCAAATATCTCCCTAACTTATCAGCATTTAGTTCCTTCTCTATCTTAAATCATACACACAGACAATCAAATCAATTATTTCCATTAGGACAGGATGGGGAGGGAGGTGGGAGGAGGGGTTCAGGATGGGGAACACATGTATACTCGTGGCGGATTCAAATCAATGTATGGAAAACCAATATAATATTGTAAAGTAAAATAATTTTTTCAAAAAAGAAACAAACAAAAAATTATCTCCATTAACAGCAGACGGCACCAGTGTTGATAAGTAACTTAAACAGAGGTCATCCAAACCACACATTATCAACTAGCTAAAATCTTTCCAACAACCCTTCAAAACTTATTTTTTAAGTAAACAAAATTGATAATGTTTTCATTAATTTTCTCATCTTTATTAACATAGGGTCTCCTTTATTATCTGTGGCAGTAATCCACAAACTGCATGAACACTCTGAGAATTAAGTACACTCAGCTATCTATACAAGCAATTCGAACATTAAATTATCTTAATCACCTAGAAATTCTATATATCTCTATTTTTCAGTTGAAAAGGCATTTCAAAGGAAACTTATAGAGATGTGCTCTTCATAATAAACAACTCAGAACTTCATAAGAAAGTTTTTTCTCTCACCAAATCACTATTATTTTCCTTTAGTTTTCAGTAGAGCATAAGGCAGAAAGAGCTTCCCTGGTGGCTCAGGTGGTAAAGAATCTGCCTGCAAAGTAGGGAACCTGAGTTCAATCCCTAGGTCAGGAAGATCCCCAGGAGAAGGGAATGACTACCCACTCCAGTATGCTTGCCTAGAGAATCCCATGGACGGAGGAGGCTGGTGGGCTACAGTCCATGGGGTCCCAAAGAGTTGGACACAACTAAGCGACTAACACTTTCTATTCATAGGGCAGGAAAATTTCATTTGGGTTTGGTTCATTATTTACAAGCCTCTAACTATAAACTTAGACTTGAACAGAATAGATCCTTGACAAGGTTTTGTTTCAAGGTAAAACTCAGTCTTCTATCAAGAGAAAAGCTCACAATTTCAACTTAGCCTCAACCATCCTCTTTCTTGCTGCAGTTAATGGGGTTGCAAAGAGTCAGACATGACTGGGCGACTGAACAACAACTGTCTCTCATAAGCCCAGCTCTGATCCAAGAATACCACACAAGGGACACAAAAAAACCATTCTGTCATTTCTTGCCATTTTTACACTGATAATCTCTCCAGAACAAGAATCCGGAGGAATTTCACCACAGCAGGTTCCAAACCTTGGCTAAACTGTTTTAGACAGCTGTTTCCTCTCACCCGTGGCCCTTCCCTCCTCCTTTCCCCATGGTATTTCAAGAGGAGTAATTTCAGCTCAATATGTAATTTTAATAATTCAAAGGAATGAGTGTCTCACCAATCATTAATACAGAAGTAACAAAAAACTTGTGAAAGCCCATGGTTGAGAGCTGAAGAAAACAGCATTCCAGCTATAAACTCATAATTGTTCTTTTCTGGGCAATTGAGTTGCTGCAAAACTTGGTGTTGGCCAGGAGACGGCCAATTTCCCCAACAATTGCAGGCTTACAATAGCCAACCCCATTCACCTTGGATAGTTCAAGTGTCATATGTCAGACCAGGATGCAACTGATGGGTTCAATGTGTTTCTTTATTTTAGACCCCAATAAACTTAAGGGTATTGTGGCATCCAGTCCCATCACTTCATTGCAAATAGATGGGGAAAAAATGAAGACAGTGACAGATTTTATTTTCTTGGACTCCAAAATCACTGCCAACAGTGACCACAGCCATGAAATTGAAAGACTCTTGCTCCTTGGAAGAAAAGCTATGACAAACCCAGACAGCATATTAAAAAGCAGAGACATCATTTTGCCAACAAATGCTCGTATAGGCAAAGCCATGGTTTTTCCATTAGTCATGTCTGGATGTGTGAGTTGGACCATAAAGAAGACTGAGCACCAAAGAATTGCTGCTTTTGAATTGCAGTGCTGGCGAAGACTCTTGAGAGTACCCTGGACAGCAGGAGATCAAACAAGTCAATCCTAAAGGAAATCAACCCTGAATATTCACTGGAAGGACTGATGCTGAAGCTCCAATACTTTGGCCACCTGATGCAAAGAGCTGACTCATTGGAAAAGACCCTGATGATGGGGAAGACTAAAGGCGGGAGGAGAAGGGAACAACAGAAGATGAGATGGTTGAATGGCATCACCGACTCAATGGACATGTGCGTGCTAAGTCACTTCAGTCGTGTCTGACTCTGCATCACCCTATGACTGCCAGACTCTGTCCGTGGGATTCTTCAGGGAAGAATCCTGGAGTGGGTTGCCATGCCCTACTCCAGGGCAGCTTCCTGACCCAGGAATCGAACCAGGGTCTTCTGCATTGCAGGCGGATTCTTTACTGTCTGAGCCAGCACGGAAGCCCTAGAATACTAGAGCGGGTTGCCATGCCCTCCTTCCAGGGGATCTCCTCAACCCAGGGATCGAACCTGCATCTCCTATGTCTCCCACACTGGCAGGTGAGCTCTTTGCTGCTAGTGCCACCTGGGAAGCCCTCAATGGACATGACTTTGAGCAAATTCCAAGAGATGGTGAAGGACAGGAAGCCTGGTGTGTGGCAGCTTATGGGGTCACAAAGAGTCAGACATGACTGAGCAACTGAATAACAGCAAAAGTTAAGGGTGAGCATGACTGACAAGACACAAAGATACTCCATTCTTTTTTGCTCCAGAGATGAACTGACAATACATAACTAGAGATTTTGCAATTCACTCTTCCAAACAAGGGTGGGAAGGGCATAAAAGTAGCACTTGAGGCCTTAACAGTGACTGATTATCCTGGAAGCAGTCCCCCAGATACCATGCAGTGTGGACTTCCATTTAAGCCAATTGCTTCCCAGGACCCGAATTTCTGTCATTTAGTAAATTCAACTCGGATTCAGATATAAAAAGTCACATTTCCTCCTTTTCTGTCCAGTTAGAATAGTACCAACATTTTTTACTTATGATAGAAATGAAGTGATACAAACATTTGAAAATCTATTTATCCAGTGAGTGATTTACATCATGGAAGTAAAACCTGAAGGAGGGTTGCTATAGTAATGAGGCGAGAGAGTGAATTCAGAAGCAAAAGGCACCGATCTAAACGATCAGAGGCCAAAGTGGGAAGAACAGCAACTAATGCTTACTAAGCATGGGAACCCAGAAAGAGACGCATCACCCTCAGATTCACTTTGCCCTAGAAAAGCCCCACCCAGGAGTACAGTGGTGCAATCAAGCAGGTAAAGAACAGGTTGAGTACATATGCACTGTGGGATACAGGTAATGGCATGGCTGAGGGTGGGACCACGGAAAGTTCTGGGAGTTTGTGTATGGAGGTGCCCTACTTGAAATTAAGCTGTGTGTATGTGTGTGCATGGTGGTGGTGGTAGGGTTTCTGCTGGCTGCTTTCAGAAACTGACATGACGCTTTCTGCCATGTTTCCTTCCATTCTAGAGGAATCTCTTTTGTGGTCCCCCTGACTCTCTAACTTTGGGGCAACTGCATCCTGATTTCTGAGGTTTTGACCCCTTTTGTGTGAGAGTAACCTACTGAGTAAAAAGCTCGCTCACCTCAGTCTTGGCCTTTGATTAGATTTTTAATACAATCATACTTCTTAGGAAGGACATGGACTAGTTTATACCCTGAGATTCACAATTAGGAAGACCCGAGTGGGACACTCAGGAGAGGAGAGGAGGCCTTTGAAATGAAATCATCTGAGGCTGGAAAGACACGGGGCCTGCAGGCTGGCTCTGCAGTAAGAAAGAAGATGGGAAGGGGCCCCAGGGGTCCACCCTCCACCTGGAAGGGGACAAAAGAACCTGTGCTAACATCTCTTCCTAGAGGTGTCTGGGCCCTAGAAGCAGGAGTGTGCGACCTGGAAAAGCCAGTGTTGAGAAGCAGCAACCAGTGGGGCCACCCCTGGAGGAGCCCTACCCTGCACTCTGCCTCACACCATGTCACAGACTCACTGGGGGCACTGCCCCTCCAGCACAAGCACCCTGCAGTGGCCCTGCCAGCCAGGGCTTGCCTCTCCTTGCTTCTGATCCCAGCAGCCCTGGGATCCCAGCTGCAGAGACAAACCTTGTCTTGAGCTCCACACCCGCAAGCCCAGTACCTCTTAATGGAGGTCCTTGGGAAATCTGTGGGGACTGTTTTGGGGCGACACAACAACTGAAGCAGAATGCACCCAGGACCCTGGCCATCCTAAATGTGCCAGAGTCCTGAGTATCACACCCCATGTCCTGCACAACCTCTGAACATGTGGAAATTCACATGCATGACACCGTTTTCCATTGTTTAGTTCTAGAATCCACTTCCCTGGACACAGAAGCACAAGACCATTCTCTCTGTGTTTAAATATACCCTTTGTCAAGATGTCTTCACAATTTTAGAAAACTATGCCACCAACAGCAACACTGCTTGTGGCATTTAAGCTGACAACACACCACAGCTACGCCAGCCCACGTTTGCAAAAGTCACATGCCAGAATTTCACAGGGACATTGAAAACTCCTTTAAATATAGTTAAAGCCAAATTATTAAAGAACCATGAAAAACCAGATTTTCGTTCATATATTTCATTATTTAATTCATTAAGGATTTTCATGATAAGCTTCATTTTTGCCATTCACTAATAAGGATCTGTAGCATGTTGAAATCTGTATCATTAGAATTGCACACAGAAATTATTTATTTGGGGTTTCTTATTTTTCTTACTCTGACACTGCCCTTGGGGGGAGTGCTATACATCTCCTGCCCCAGCTTCCCTATAAACTTTTTTCCAACTCATCCTCTAAGCTGAGAAATCTATTACAGGCTTTGGTCTCCAGAGGACTTGGTTTGGCAAGGGATTTAAAGATGGGAGTTCGTTTTGTGAGACCCTCTGTCAGCACGCATCCCATGTCCTAATACAGGGAATTAATTATGTTGACGCAACCCTGACATAGTCTCATTACAAAAATGCCATGCTTCCTTATTTTCTCCATGTTAACAGCCCGTGGCTTGCCGTGGCATATTATCTTACTTCAATTAAGGCTTTCCCTGCTTTCTCTTAACGTACACAGAACAGTGTGGTCTGTTACTTCTTTTGCGTCAAGTGCACCTAAGCTTTCATTTTTCGGCTATGGAATGGCTTCTGATTGTGTCTCAAATCCAAATTTATTCATTACACACAGGTGCAAGCACCTAATGACTTTATCTTCTGATGAAGGTGTGCTGAGCATTTATGTTTTGAAATATATGTAATTTTCTATTATGAATTTCTTTTTTATTCTCCTTTATGATACTGTTTGGGCATTCTGTTGACTTTTAGACAGTGGACGTGTCACGGGTCATTGTTTTCTTAGGTCATTTCATCTATCAATTTCATTTTAGGATCGTGGAAGGAGAATTACAAAACATCTGTTACAAAAACAGGGTGTTAGATTTGAGAGAGTTGCGAGCCACCTGTCTGGAAAGCTTCTCCTCCCAGGCTCCAAGTTTTTCCAGAGACCAGTTCATCCGGAAATTCAGGACAGGGACTGTGGAGCCAGGAAGCTAGATTGTCACCTTCTCACGCCAAAGAGGCTAGTGACACTGGCACACCATGTGGGGGCAGCCTAGAGCACCAGGGGCGGCCCGGAGCACCACCGGGGGCAGCCTAGAGCACCAGGGGGCAGCCCAGAGCACCACCAGGGGGCAGCCCAGAGCACCACCAGGGGCAGCCCAGAGCACCACCAGGGGGCAGCCTAGAGCACCGGGGGCGGCTGATGGGAGACGTGAAAGGTGGGCCTGCCTGCCAGAGGCAACAAAGAGCAGAAGACAGCTCAGCCCAGGAGCTACCTGCCTGGGCTGGATGCAGCTGAGACCCGTGGCCACTTCAAAAGCAGAAGACTTCATCAGAGCCTCCGCTTTTCCTTTGATGGCGCCTGTCAAGACCAGGACAGGCTGGCCGGCAGCCCTGCTCCACACTGCCCCTCACCAAGCACTGGGCAGCCTTCCAAAGGTAAGAGGCTGAAGGGCCAGACAGGAGCCCTGCTACCTGCATATGAAATGCAGAGCACCAGTTCAGGGGTGCTCAGAGCCCCTCCACAGGGTCTGGATGTGCCCACTACACATCAGGATGCAGGAGGAGTTTGAGGAAGCAAGGCTCCTAACAGGCAGTGCCCCTGGGCTGAATGTGCAGATAAAGGGCAATGACAAGACTGCAGCAGCCTCAAGAAGAGTGGCCTCAGGCACACCCGGCGAGACGCCCACCCACCTCAGCCCTCGCACCCAGACAGGCAGCCATGTCAACAGTGACCTCACATCACAGAGCTGGATGAAGGGATGAGGAGCAACCAAGGAGCCATACCACCTCCTCCTGGGAACCTGAGTTGTGTCATGAATGACAAGTCAGAACCAGTCAGATGATGCAAAATTCTCCAGCACAGCTAAGGAGGAAGGGACCAAGGAAGGGGCAGGAGGGAGGCAGGGAAGCAGACTGGCCAGATCAGAGCACATCCATCCTAGGACAAGACCTGGGACCTCACCCCAAGGCCAGCTGGGAGCCACAGGGCATCTGAAACCTGGGTGACACACTCCCTGTGGACAGACCTCTCTGGTGGTTTACTGCGTTGCCTGTGGGTGCCAGAGTGTGCATTGCAGATTTTGGAGTGGGGAGTTCACCCCAAATGACATGAGCCACATGCAAGCCAGCTTCTCATAGTGTAAGGGTTATTACAAAAGCAGGATAGTGTGGTGCAGTGGTTAAAAACACAGGCTCTGCAGCCGGACACCCTAGGGTCAAACCCAGCTCACCCACTTACTGTGAGACCTTGGGCAGCTCAGCCAGTATCACTGGGCACCATGCACCCCACCCCCACAAGAGGGAGGTGACAAGAGCACCCCACACAGGACTATGGGGAAAATAAAATGAGGATGAACACACGGGGAGTGTGTGACCTAGCACAGAGACACCACCACCTAGTATTTACCAATAGTTTACGATTCTTATGTATTTATTTTGATGTATCTTAGGAAAAGTCACCTAAACCAGTGATTTCCCAGACCTTCCAGCTTTGAGTAAGACTGCTAAAGTGTGTAGCAGATTGACAGGTATTCAGTGAGCAACGCCTGCTTAAAGCAGGCACCTGTTTCTCACCTTTGAGCCCAGCACACAGGAGACCTTCTCAAAGGCTTTCTCTGTCATAACAGACTGACCGTTTTCCTGTAAGACAAGAGTAACTCCCTGTTGTGTATCGAGTTCTCATGTTCTGAAATTCTTGAGCAAGTAGGAAGAGATGGAGAAAGCAACCTTAGCTGGAAGGAAAAGGGTAGAATCGGCCAACCAGCAAACATCTCTACACACGAAGAAGAGTCCAGTCCCGTCTTCAAATCAGACGTCAGAAGTCACTACGCTATCAAGACAGCAATTAACAAACAGCCTTCTAAGACCTATGTTTGTAACTATGCATGGTGACAAATGTTAACTAGACTCACTGTGGCGATCGCTGCACAACACATATAAACAGCACATCATTGTGTTAACACCTGAAACAAGGGTGCTGCATGTCAATTATACCTCAAAGAACAGGCATGCAAAGTCTCCTGTCCAGAAACTGGGATGCACTTCCCCAAATCATAAGGCTTAAAGTAAGGACTAGATCCCCAAGTCCACCCCCAAAAGACCCATTCAATCCCAGATTAGACCTATGTACCAGCTGGACAGTATACTGTGAACTTGTGGGACAGAGGAAGCAATGGAAAAAGCCTAGGACAGAGAGGAGTTCCTCCCCGGGCGCCCCAAACTCTTTCACGGGGCAGAACTGGCACTAAGCAAGGTTTTGAAATAACAGCCATCTACTCTCTGGGCTTCCCTTATCTTGTCTCTTCTCCGAGAGTCCTGCTCAGCCAATTCCCTCTTCATATTCCCTCTGCTGTCACTGGGTAAGTAGGAGGGCAACCTTGGCAGAGGAGTTATTTTCAGTCGCTCAGTCGTGTCCAACTCTTTGTGACCCCATGGACTGCAGCACACCAGGCTTCCCTGCCCTTCACTCTCTTCTGGAGCTTCCTCAAACTCATGTCCACTGAGTTGGTAATGCCATCTCTGTCGTCCCCTTTTCCTCCTGCCCTCAATCTTTCACAGAATCATGGTCTTTTCCAAGAGCTAGCTCTTCTGCATCAAGTGGCCAAAGTATTGGAGCTTTAGCATCAGTCCTTCCAATGAATATTCAGGGTTGATTTCCTTTAGGTCTGACTGGTTTGATCTCCAGAGGAGACTGGGGTGTAAAAAGCAGGATGTAAAAGAGTCTGTGCAGGGACTTCCCTGGTGGTCCAGCGGTAAAGACTGCGCTCCCAACGCATGAAGCCCAGGTTCAACCCCGGGTCAGAGAACTTGATCCCACATGCCATAACTAAGACCCGGCACAGCCTAAAAAATAAATGTTTTTGCTTTTTTTTTTTTAAAGAGTCTGTGCAAAAGGTCTAACCCTTGAAGCACAATGATGTGTTTGGGAGGACCACAGGGGGTTTCGTATAACTAGAGTAAGAGAAAGCCTCATGCCACCCCCACCCCTGCTGTAGAGGTGGTCACTTTTTCCTAATAATTTCCTGTAAACTTGCCTGTTATTCTACAGGCAACTGTATTAAAAAAAAAAATCCCAATTAAGCCAAGTGAATATTTAATTAGAATCTTTTCAGACAGTGCAATAGTTGGGAGGAGAAAAAAAAATCCCTCGCCTTTGCATATACACACCGCTGAGCTAAGGAGGGTGGAAAAGGGCAGCGACTGACCCTCCTCCCTCCCACCATTTCTGCTTCCTGTTGCTTCTCTTTTCTTGCATCTCTGCACCTACGGACTCTCCGGGGCTTCTGGCAGCAGCCAGATCATGTGGAGCCCACAGGCGACCTGCAGGCTCCCCTTGGAGTCCAGAGTATCCAACACACCGCTGGGCACACGAAAGGCTCGGACACATATGGGTTCAGGTCTCTTACAGCAGCCTTTCAAGTTTTTCCAGGAAGAACAGCAGTTTGTATCAGATTTCATCAAACTTTCTGTAAGGATCCAGAAAGTAACTAGCTTAAGCTTTGTGGGCTGTATAGCTATTCATTTCTTCATGGAGAAGATACTGTTGTTGTTCCCATAATACTTTGTCGTTGCTTAATCACTCAGTCCTGTCCCACTCTTTGCAACTCTGTGGACTGTGGCCCGCCAGGCTCCTCTGTCCATGGGATTTCCCAGGCAAGAATACTGGAGTGGGTTGCCATTTCCTCCTCCAGGGGATCTTTCCAGACCAGGGATCAAACCCATGTCCCCTGCAGCTCCTGCACTGGTTGGCAGATTCTTTACCACTGAACCACCAAATACTGGGTTGGCCAAAAGTTCGTTTGGGAAGTGAGTCTAGCTGTATACTAATAACTTTATTTACTGGGCTTCCCTGGTGGCTCGGTGGTAAAGAACCCACCTGCCAATGCAGGAGACACAGGTTCAGTCCCTGATCCAGAAAGATCCCACATGCATATGGAGCAACTAAGCCCGTGCACCACAACTACTGAGCCTGTGCTCTAGCACCTGGGAGCTGCAGCTGCTGAGCCCATGTGCCACAATTACTGAAACCTGCGTACCCTGGAGCCCGTGCCCTGAAACAAGAGACGTCACCGCAATGAAAGTCCTGCAGACCTGCAACTAGAGAGTAGCCCCCACTCACCACAACTGGGAGAAAGCCCGTGTCGCAACACAGACCCAGCACAGCCAAAAATAATTTAAAAAAAAAAACAAAAAACCTTTATTTACAAAACCAGTCAACCACATTTGGCCCATGGGGTCTAGTCTGAAATCTCACATTATATTGAGCCATCTCTACAGTGAGACTGGCTCTATAATCAACCTGCTCACAAACAAGGCCACATGTAATACGGTTTGATTGTATATGCCATAAACTGTGTTAAAACAATTTAGGACCTATACATTCATTTTAAACATGAGTTTTTGTTGCTTTTTGTTTTTAATACATTTTTGCCATTTTTATACTTTAAGACAGAAAAGATATCACAATTTGTAATACCAACTATGCACTAATTCTCTATCAAGCCCTTATTTATGCATATTTATCATCAGTGATCATTCATTCTATTATATGCTTTTTGTTTGACCTGACAATGACCAAACAAGACTTTTTAATAATATCTACAGCCAGAAAGTGGCAGTCGTGTTGGCAGGAGTAAATAGTGCAGATGTCTTAGGGTCAGAAAGAATGCTGGGAATTAAAGCAAGAGATGGAGATGGTGGCCTCAAGGGGCAGAGGGACAGTAAATGCCAGGCCTGTGAAATAAGAACTGCAAAGCTCTTCGGCTCAGGAGCTCCAAATGTCCCCTGTTCTCCTTGGAGTTCAGAGTTTCACCTCTCCTTCTAGTCTGCCGATTACAAAAGTAACATCTCAATCCCCAAAGAGAAAGAGATGGTGACATCAGGACCCTGAGGCTCAAGCAGCCGGGTGTTAACAACAGATGTGAGGGCCACACAGTGATGGGTGAGGGCCATGGAGAGCATGAGTTAACTGAATACCCAGAAAGGCAACACTGACTCACAGGAAACGTGGACCAAGCAGCAGATCTGAGACGAAAATAAGTGTGGAAAACCCATCCGACGCGACAACCTAATAACACTGATCAGCTGCCAGGTCTCACCCCTCCTTCTCCAGATGCCAACCCACATCTCTCTCCTAGAGTTCCATGTCCACCCACCTCTGCTCGCGTTCTCCTCCACCCCACCCCTCCCCCAATCCTTCTCTTTCAACTTGCTCACTTCTATCCCATCATGGCTCTCAGCCTCAGTTCCCCTGTAAGATTTTCCTTCAAGCTGGGTTACACGTTGCTTCTCTCTAGTCCTACAGGCCACACAGCCATGGCTACATCTCCAGATTCTCCCCACCGGCCAAGCTTACCTGCAACTCAACACTTAATCTAGTGCCTGCCTCATGCACATGACCACAGCCTCTCGTCTCAAGTCAGAGCTCCTAAAGGTCTGTGTGTCACACACATGAACATCAGTTAAAAGTGTGTGTGTGTGTGTATAGGAAGGGGAGTGAGCACTGCTGGATTACAGCACTGAGCCCCCAGACCAACACAAAGAATGTGATTTCGGAGGATCAGGATCACACACTTACAAAGGTATATATTCTTGGGCTTAAATCAGCACCAATCTGTCTCAGCCTCTGCAAAAACATCTCCAAGCATCAACAACTGGGCAGCTTGTTATATTATTACTATAGTTACAACAGAAGTGACAGCTCCATTTTGAAATTCCAGCTATGGAGTCTTCTATCTCAAGAGAAAGCCTCTATTGTGCATGCACATGGATGCTTCAGTCACATCCAACTCTTTGCTATGGACTGTAGCCCACCAGGCTCCTCTGTCCAGGCAAGAATATCGAAGTAGGCTGCCATGCCCTCCTCCAGGGGATCTTCCCAACCCAGGGATTGAACCCATGTTTCCTGTGTCTCCGGCACTGGCAGGCGGATTCTTTACCACTGAGCCACCTGGGAAGCCCACATTCCTATCTAATATCTAAATTATACAACCCCAGCTTTCCCTAATTCAGAATGACCTTCATGATAATGTTTCTATGAAGTAATCATTTCTCATTAGGTAGCTGCTGGTGAGACTATCATCCTAGTAATGTGGCAAGAGAAAGTGACCTTCTTGCCGTAATTTCCTTACAGTGTTACTGTTACACTAGACAGAAATGTTTCTATTGTTAAACCGTAATGATAAAATTCTAGAATGTTTACTGGAAAGGGAAGGGGGTGACAGAAGAATCTAAGGAATGAGATAATCAAGTTGTTCTCTCTTCAGCAAATAAACTGGTTTGAGGTGTTCCTCAAAGAGTATGAAATCACTGCTGGGTTTTCCAGCAGCCCATTCAACCCTGGAAAGGGAAGAGAAGTGTCCCAATACACAGTAGGACCTAAGTCTTTGAAATGCATTATGTGAGGGCTTCTCTGGTGGCTCAGCGGTAATAAAGAATCCTAGTACAATGCAGGTGACGGGGGTTCGACCCCTGGGTTGGGAAGATCCTCTGGAGAAGGAAATGGCACACCACTCCAGTACTCTTGCTAAGGCAGTCCCACGGGCAAAGGAGTCCCCCGGCTACAGCCCAGTGGGGTAGCAGAGTCAGACGCGACTGCGCATGCGCACAGTCCAGGCCAACTTTAAGAGAGGCTACCTGCGTTCAGGACGTTTTGTCTTCTACTCAAACCACGCCACCAAGTAGAAAGTACAATAATAGTGGAGAAGGCATCAAGTTCAAAAGCTAGTCAGTGTTTGATGGCTTACATGGTGCCAGCTACCGTGGATTCTGATACTAACCACCCATTAAAATGCGCGACTCCCATTTTACAGGCAAGTAAGCCAACCGAGAAACCAAAGTCAGCAGCTACAAAAGCAGCGAAACTAGGGCAGCCCTGGCTGCCAGGAAGCTGATAGGATGACGCTACTACTATCCACCCCTAAAAGAGTTTAAGTTGCTGGCAAACAAGGTCACGGGGCAAATTACAGAATCTGATCAATCAGATGGGACAGTCAGAATGGTTTAATGAAAAGAGCCCTGGGTTTAGAACCACGGTGCCTATGTCCTGGCCCATGCTAAACACTGAGAAGCTGCGTGCCTCGTAACTAAAAGCACTGAGGACGAAATACACCTCACTCCTTTGTCGTCACTAGAATAGCTCGAATATAAGGAACTGTGCTTGGCAGAGAAGAGATACCACAACATCATATTCCTTTATCCTTGGTTTCCATTTCAAAACACAAGCAGACAGCCACAGCCCTAGCTATGCAGTGGAAATCCTGCCTGGACACCTCCTCCCCTCACCCCTAACACTCGCAGAGAAACGCCTTCCCTAGCACGCGTAACTCACCCTCTCCTAATAGTGCATAGAGGCTTCCCAGGTGGCTCGGCAGTAAAGAATCCACCTGCTAATGCAGGAAATGTAGGAGACAGGGGTTCCATCCCTGCCCTGGGAGGAAAAGAGCCCCTGGAGGAGGAAATGGCAACCCACCCCACTCTCCCTGCCTGGGAAACCCCAAGGACAGAGAAGCCTGGCAGGCTACAGTCCATAGGGCCGCAGTCACACATGACTGAGCAACAGAGCAGAGTTGTGTAAACGAGGCAAAGCGAGTTATTTCATGCTTTCCGTATCTGGGAACCGTGAGACAGGAATTTAAGTACATTAAAGCAATTGGAAGGGGCAGAGAGATCATTAAAATAAGTAACAGAACATTTCAAAGCAAGAACTATTGAAAAATGCAAGTAGCATATCTTGAGCAACACCAAAGAAAACTTGACTCTATAAGACTTTCTCCATCCCCTCTCAAACAACATAAATTAGTATGTCTTTTTGGAAAAGTCAAAGCACAGTAAATAAAATTTTTCATTAAATATTCTCAGATGGCTCGGGGGAAAAAAAAACCTGCATGAGAGACTGAGAGACAAGTAAGTCTTTTAAATCTATCCTCTGGAAATCCCTGATGAAACTCTGGCTTGGAATCAGATTTGTATGCTTTAAAAACAAAATGTTGTGAATAGAGCTAAGAAGTTTCCATTTGCGGGTTTTTTTTCCTTCAAAACTGAGTTAAAAGTAAAATGTCTTAGTGAAAAAGTTTTTATTTGTGAAATACTCGCTTTGCCATTAAGCTTGTGGACGCTCCCAACGGTAGAAACCACCATTCTTTTATGTCTGAAAACTTCAGGCGTCTGCATCCCACGGGCTGAGCTCTCCTCTCATTTGCTTACAGGCAGTGGCGCTCAATCACAGCTGCACAGGAGTTCCCTAAAACCTACCAAACACGGCTCTAAAGACCGGCAGCAACTGGCCCTTAAAACACTGACAGGGAAGCTGCCAATCAACATCCTTGAGTCCTGACACTAAAAGGGCAAATCACAAACTTGCTTCCTAAACCAGAAACCAGGTTCCTTCTGCTCCGCAAAGAAATTGAAGGCTCCTCCCACACACACGAGAAAGCTACGAGGTTTCAGTTCTTTTCGCTTCAATTTTTTAAAAAGACGAATCAAACAATTAACTGAACACACGTGTGCGTCCTCTCACTCCCACGTATGTTTAAAATCCCTCCATTTTCTTCTACCCCTGAGTTAAGAGAAATTCATCATAAATACAGACGCTTGCTTGCCAAGCATTAGCAACTCATTTTGGGGATTGAGTTTGAGAAAAAAGGCAGACAGAGGTGAATGAGCAGAGTTCGGCTGGATTTTTTTTTTTTTTAATTCCCGCATGGCCAGGCAGTTATGCATTATCTGTTTTCAAACAATGAAAGCGTCTGGAATGCACAACGATGCGCAGTAACGCGAGGGGCACGAAGCAGGCACGCTGCAGCTGGTGTGGCCGTGTCACAAAGGCAGCGCGGGCGGCGCGCCTCGCCGGAGTCACGGCCCTGCAAGTCCGGGGCTCGCTGCCGCCTCAAATCGCGTCCGGTCCAGATCTCAAAGCCCACGGGCTCCGGACCCGGCGGCGGGGGACGCGACCCGCGAGAGAGAAGCGGGCGGACCCCGGGCGCTCCTCGGGCAGGACGAGGCCGGGAGAAAGTCAGGGGAGACTGCGGGTCCCGCGGAGAGAAAGGACCGCGGAGCCTGGGTGGGGGCGGAAGGGAAACGGGGCCAGGGCGCAGAGGCCGGCGGATGCGAATCGGGGAAGCGAGGACCCGCCAGGGAGTAGTGATCGCCGGGAAAGTGCGGGGGAGCGGGGCGCGCCGGTCACCTGTATTGTTTGAAGAGCTGGTCCGACTCCCGAAAGCCGTTGTTGAGCAGCATGTTGATGCCGGCAAGGGCCAGCTCCGCGTCCTGCAAGGGCGCCGCGCCGCGTCTCCGTCGTCCAACCGCCGCGGCCGCAGCTGCTCCGAGCCTGCCATGGGCGCGCGAGGCTCTGCTCCGGGCCGAGGTGAGGTGGGGTGGCAGCCGCTGCCGCCCCCGCGCGCGCCCGGAGCCCGGCTCTACCTGC
>SJXQ01001140.1:469302-503361 GCA_006408695.1 Aepyceros melampus
CAGCCGCCCGCCCGCCCGCTCCCCCTCCGAGGCGCCCGGCTCGCGCGGCCACCGAGGCGCTGAATCCGTTTCCGGGTGTCTCTATCCGGGCGGAGCGGGGGCCGAGCCCCGGCTGCCCTCGCTTCCTGCAGCCCCCGCGAGCCACCCGGGCCCCGGCCCTCACACCGCGCCCCTCGCCCGGCAGCCCGAAGCCAGCGCGTCGAGCCTGCTCGGACACGCTCGAGACTCCGAGGCCCGCCCCTTGACCCCCTCCTCCAAAAGGACCGGACCCAGGAGTCGCGAGGAAGCTGGAGAGGGCGAGCTGGTTCAGAGAGCGAACTGAGAACTCCGCCCGGGCCGCGGCGAGAGCGCGCAGTGCTTTCACCCCGGGCGCCCGAAACCCCACGCAGGCAGCGCGCGCGCCACCCAACTTTATCCTCACCCTGGGACCGCCCACTAGGCGCGGGAAGCCAATCCTCGAGGAGGTGGGCGGCGGGGGCGGCGCCCAGGCACCTGCCCGAAGGCTGCCCGGAGCTCAGAGATGGAGAGCTAGAGGGGCGAGGGCCTGGGTCTGGCCACCCACCCGCTCCGGACCGTGGGGCAAGGAAACAAACAGGGGTTCAACTAGCACACACCTAAATATTTAAGTTATAAATTCAGCTGTTCAATTGCGTTCTACTCTCACCCTAACAATTACACTTTCACATCAATGCAACAAAAAAATGACTCTAAAGCTGCAGTTTCTGTGGGACCGAAAAGTCAGTAAAACGCCGATGCCGACTGAATTTAGCCATTACTTACTGAATTCTGATGACGGGCTGGTGGTGTGTGTTGGGGGTTAATATCAGGGAGACAATCCATAAAGCAGTTGTTGTGAGTTTCCATAAATTAACTCTTCCCGTTTTTATTTTAGCAAAATCAATTACGTATGGTGTTACAATCAAGATTATGATCTTAATGTATAATTAAACCTCCTTTCTTAAATCGTCGTGATTCTTTAAGTGTAGTTTATCAAATTCAGTTTGGAGAAACTTTGACCAAGCTTAACCACTGTAATTGTTTGTAAAACTTAAAACGATGTTCAGGTTTCGAGATAACCCATGAATTCTAAGTATCATGTCCAGCATTATAATGGAATCAACAAGATAACTGATCACAAAAAGTTTTCCAAAATAATATAATTTCATACTGTAAGTGGCTATCACTTATTTTATAGTCTGTGCCATCCCGTACAGTACAGTATCCCCAACTTTCATCTCAAATTTCAGAGTAATGTGAATTGTTATCACTTCTCAGCTGCTGTGTGTAACTGTTACAACACCAGGCTAATTCTTGAGTACCTCTGGGGCCACAAATTAGAACAGTGAAAAGCAGCAAGAAACTGAATTATTCCCAGCCTTGGGAAACAATACTTTGTAATGGAGGACATCATTGCCTTCAATGTGCTCCGAAAAGGATTTGACAAGTGGACCATTTTTTTTTTTTAACCCAAGCACACACAGATTTAAAATAGTGTTACTGTCAAGCATCAGCAGGTTATAGGTTCCACTGATCCAGCACTCGGTGCCAGAACTCCAGTGACAGAGGTGCCTGTGTGTTGATAGATGTGTGTATGTGTGTTTGTATGTGTGTGTGTTTTGATGAGCTGCTGCTGCTAAATCGCTTCAGTCGTGTCCGACTTTGTGCGACCCCACAGACGGCAGCCCACCAGGCTCCCCCGTCCCTAGGATTCTCCAGGCAAGGACACTGGAGTGGGTGTTTTGATGAGCAGGGTCCTCTAACTTAGATCTCAGGTACTCTAGTGGCCATGTGGCTTACACGGGCCTCTGTCCCAGAAGACACCCTCCTGGAACACACTGCCAGCACTCATGAGAGCTGACAACATGCCCAGTGTTTACGAGCTGCCTGAACTTTGGATCTGTGGAAGCATCCACCCCTAAACCTCTGAAAAAAGCTAGTCAACAAGGGAGGGAGGGACTTATCTACTGGTCCAGGGGTTAAGAATCTGCCTGCCAATGCAGAGGATACAAGTTCAATCCCTGGTTAGGGAACTAAGATCCCACGTCAGCCGGACAACTAAGCCTTCCTGCCGCCGCTAGGAACTGATGCAGCCAAATAAATAAATATTTAAAAAAAAAAAAAAAAAAACACACAACGACAAGGGAGCGAAACCAGGTGAGCAACAGCAATCTTAGCAGATTGCCTGTACTCCCTCAAGTGGAGAAGGCAGCTACTCACAGGTCTCTATATCCCTATTACTTCGGGGGAGGGGGGTGAACCCTGGGAGTTGTTAACAAGTTGTTCCAGGGACCCTGCAGCTGAGGGTGGGAGGTGGGGTGAACAAAATCAAAGCAATGTTTGTGGGGCTAGTTCCATCTCAAGCACCGAGCACAACTGGTTATGCAGACTTTGTGAAACTGAACTGCTGAAAGGGTCCAAGATCCAGTGCAACTTCCCAGCACCCCATAATAGGCAAGGGAGGGGCGTTGTGGATAGAGGGAAACTCTCCCATGTAATATACACCAGATGTGTGCCGAGTGGGATTTAACCAGACACCAAAAACAATTAGATCAGCAGCAGCAGCATGAACCGACATTTTCAAATATTAGCTCTGTGATGAGGGACACAAAGAGCATTCAAAGTGGGCTCCATGATCCTGAAGGCAGACAACGCATGGACCTGTAATTACACTTATTGCAGCTGTTTGGCACTGCCACCTGCTCAGGGTTCACCTAGCAGGTAGGGAATTAAGGCTGGTTGTGCTTCCTCACTGGCTATTAATGGCAGTTAATGACAGATATTTAAGGGGTTATGGTGTATATTACCTGCAAAAGGAAAAAAAAAATCTAGATTACTAACATGTTAGGGCATGAGGCAATTGAAACTGAAATTCTCAGCACCTCCTGCAGAACCAATGCAGTCTTCAGTGTACCACCTCCAGCCCAATAAAATTTACCCAAGTGTTTCCTTTGGAAGGAGAGAGAGGAGGTGATGGAAGCGGGAGGGGAGGAGAAAAAAGCTCTCAAGGGGAGGAAAGAACCCATTTCCTTTCCATAGACCTCTTGTGGGTATTGTCAGTATTTTGTGTTCCTCATGAGATTTCGTTATGAAAATGAAACTCCAAGTTCAAACGATCAGTGAGAAGTTTTAGATATCTGTATTATCCTTTACCCAGTAGATTTTATTTTTAATAAGATGTCTTGGTTGCAAGTAACAGAAAAACCTAGCCCACATGCCTCTTGACATCCGGTAAGAAGGCACTACTTCAAAACTCTTAACAACAAAAATCCTCAAATTCAGCCACATTAGCTTTGATTGGCCTGACTGTGTTCAGGTGCTTATTCTCAATTAATCAGTGTGAGGGGGGAAGCGGTCGGGGGGCGGTGGGTAGCTTATTATGATTAAGTCCATCAGAGTCTTCTCCCAGATCTGGACGGTGGAACCAATTCAACCCAAACTCCTTGTTTGGGAAATTCCATATCAGGGAAAGCGAGGTAGAAACTTGATGTGAGAAAGACAACCAACAAACTCCCCCTAACCTTGTCTTCTTAAACATGTTTTGGATTTTGGAATCATATTTTAAATGCCTTTAGACACTACACTGGAGAAGGCAATGGCACCCCACTCCAGTACTCTTGCATGAAAAATCCCATGGACAGAGGAACCTAGTGGGCTACAGTCCATGGGATTGCTAAGAGTCGGAAACGACTGAGCGACTTCACTTTCACTTTTCACTTTCATGCATTGGAAAAGGAAATCGCAACCCACTCCAGTGTTCTTGCCTGGAGAATCCCAGGGATGGGGGAGCCTGGTGGGCTGCCATCTATGGGGTCGCACAGGGTTGGACACGACTGAAGCGACTTAGCAGCAGCAGCAGACACTACACTACTTTAAAAAAATCTTGCTTGTGCTTCAGTATATTAAAATACTTAGTGGGAAGCTGCTATATAACACAGGGAGCCCAGCCTGGCATTCTGCGATGACTTAGAGGGATGGGATGGGGGGAGGGGAGGGAGGCTTAAGAGGGAGAGGATATATATATAATTATGATTGAGTTGAGTGATACGGCAGAAACCAACACAACATTGTAAAGCAATTTGCCTCCAATTCTGTATAGTCAATATCTTATAATACCTATAATTGAAAATAATATATGTGTTTGTATAACCAAATCACTTTGCTGTGCACTGGAAACATTGTAGGTCAATAAAATATATATATTAAGAAAAAATTTTCCTCCAATTAAAAAAAATTCTTTAGTAATGCTAATCACCATGCCTTAATGTATCTCTGTAAATCTGCACTACCAGTTGAAATAAATACAGGTCTCCAGAATGCCTGGGACTCTGAAAAGGAGGAGACCAGAGAAATTAATATCACACTATACTTTCATATTATGCTAGCTTTGCTATCCAACTCAGTCCTTGAACTCTCCTGAAGATTTAGTAGGCTAGCTCTGTGAGGGTAGATTTAGTTAACTGCTCTTTAATTAGAAGGCAAGTCAGGTCAAGCAAAGGTTGGTGTGTCAGACTCTGTGGACGGGGTCTTTTCTGGTCACAGGTGAGTCACTAGCTGGCCTCTAAGGAGGGGAGCGCCCATGGGGGTCCACCTGGCTGTTTCTCCAGCAGGAGGAGAAATGCGTCCAACAGGACAGTCATCCTGCCCTGGAAACCAGAGCAGTGACCACAGAGCAGGAAACCATCCCCTTCTGATCGGAAACCTCATCAGTCTTTCCCCAAACCAAATACCCAAAGGACCCCAGTGTGTTTAAACAGGTGTTTACTAGAGTTTAGATCACGGTCCTCCCCGGGGTGGCTCCAGCAGTGAGGCCTCCTGCCCAAGCTCCTGATTGGGATGCGTCTTTCAGTGGAAATTTGGGTCCTCCCCTGGCCTTCAGAGACCCTCCCTCTCCATCTCCCCATCTTCCTGTTGCTCCCTCCTCCCTGCTCTGATTCTTTTTGCCTCTCTGCCTTCATCCCTTCCCTTTAACCTCTCTCCTTCCCTTGAGCTGGTTCTTGCTGTTCCCTGATCTACCTGCCATCCCTCCTCCTCAGAGAAATCATCAAGCCTCCTTTTCCCCGGGTTCCCTCTCTTGACTGGTGCATTTTGCAGCCTCTGGGGAATGCCCAAGCTTCTCTTCTCTGTTCCCTGATTGTTGCTCTGGAGAGGGACAGCGTATCTCTGGTTTCAAGGTCTGGGTCTGCTGGCTTCTGGGGTGCAGTGGGGGGCACGTGGTGGGGGAGACAGAGGAGTTCTGGTCCCCATGGATGAGGGAGGGGAGAGGTGCCAAAAGTTACTCAGTGCCCTGGTGGGCTTTCTCCTGGAGTATCTAAAGCCAAGCACAACTTCCACTGTGATTAATTTCTATCTGGAATCCCCATTTTTACTAAAGAAATTATTTACCTTCTCTTCATGTAATGTTATCCATGCCTTGCTAACAATCCTGGCCTTATTATACTAAGATATTAAGCTGCTCCTACACTAACTTACAACACAGGGCTTCCCTGGTGGCAGGGAATATGACAATTCAGGAGATGCATGTTCGATCCCTGGGTCAGGAAGATCCTCTGGAGAAGGAAATGGCTATGCACTTCAGTATTCTTGCTTGGGAGAATCCCATGGACAGAGGAGCCTGGAGGGCTGCAGCCCGTGGGGTCAGAAAGAGTCGGACACGACTGAGGGACTAAACAACAACCACGCTGACAACACATGACCCCATCGGAACCCTCGAACCTCTAGGCTTCTCCCCTGACTATAGATGGAGGGAGGGGACACCGTTCTGTGAATCTGTGTCAGTGGAAGCAACAGCGATTCTTGGTAGACTTGTTCCTAACCATGTAGTCAGATTCCCTCAGACAGTCTACAGTAGGGGGTAAGTGCTCAGCCCCTGTTTGTCAAGTGTATGGTGAGTTGGAAGTTGCAGGGAGATGGAGACTGGGCCAGGCATTTAAATCATAGACTAGGGTTTGGGCTCTGCAAGGCCTTACCTTTGTGACTTGGGGCAATTTTACTTCACCTCTTTAGCTTCAATTCCCCCATTAATGATATGAAGACAATCAGTACCTTCAAGGCAAGTAGCTGAAAGGGTAGGCACACGAATAAGCTACAGCAGCAAGATACTGTCTGAATCTATACAATTAGTTTTCTAATATTATGAAGGCGTGTGGCTCCTTCTTGTCTTATATTGTCAACAGTTATCTTTTTTCCCAACAGCATTATCTTGAAATATCCAGCTACAAGAAAATCTGTGCAATTAAGTAACCAAATGTATCATACGGAAATGATTTAAACCATTTCTAATATAAACAGTATAAGTTTGCTATTTTAATGCAGCCTAAGGAAGAAGTGCCGGTTTTATTCAAGGAGTATAAAAAATATTAAGTAAAAATATCTAGGTTTTAGAGTTCTTCATTTGGATCTGAATTGTCTCTGCTTTAATAACTCATTAATATGTTTTTGACACTGCCTGAAGGATTGGATAGAGAAATCAATAATATTTAGTATGAATGTTTTTTAAAAATGCATCTTCTATGTCCTATGTGTGTAACATGTTTGGCGGTCAGTTATGGTTGCTTTATCTTTGCAAGAGACACACTGCTAACATAAAATCATGCTTTATTCATTTAATCACTTGTGTTTTGTTCTGGGGTTAAGTTAGTAATCTGGGTGTCCCTATCCAAAACTCAGCACCAATGAATTCCCCATAGTACCTTAAAGAACTAGTTGATAAAGTTTTCTAGAAATGTGAGTAATCCCACACTGGTGTTGCTTGTGCAAATGAATGGACACCACTGAGCAGAGTGCCCTGATATTGTGTTTCACAGGGCACTCACTGAGTGTTCTCACTGTGTCAGAACAGCAGTAAGTGCTGCCAATATCTAGACAAATATTATGAGGCTTCTCAACACTGCATATGAAACGTGTAGTCAAATACGTATCCATAGACCTCAATACAAAGCTCGTCAGAATCTTTTTAATTCCTGGATTTACTCCTGAAATGGTTATAACAGACATTTAACTTTTGAAGTGATATTCACTGATTTTCTATTAATTTGTTGATTCTTTACCCTTTCAGAGTTAGCATATGAACCACACCAGAACACTTCTATCATTAACTTATAACCAGTCCTTGATTTTTGAGCCCCCAGTTTAAGTTCCCCCATTAGTTATCAAAGGGGTTAATCACTATTTTTTGTTACTTTCACATCTATCTTTAAAGGAAAATCCACTGCAACTGAAGGTAGTTTTAAGAACATGAATAAAATTTTGAAGACAATTCCAGAAAAGGAATTAGAAAGATGAAAAATATCTTTTCAAAAAGGTTTGTATGTAAAGGAGAAAAAAAATCCACTACCCTGGTGGCTCAGAGGTTAAAGCGTCTGCCTCCAATGCAGGAGACCCGGGTTCGATCCCTGGGTTGGGAAGATCCCCTGGAGAAGGAAATGGCAATCCACTCCAGTATTCTTGCCTGGAGAATCCCATGGACGGAGAAGCCTAGTAGGTTACAGTCCACGGGGTCGCAAAGAGTAGGACACGACTGAGCGACTTCACCTCACCTCACCTCACTATGTGTAACACTGGATATTTGTTTTAAATAGTCTATTAAACAATCTGCTTCCTTATGAAGAGTACACACACACACAAACACACTAAAAAATTATTTTGAAAATCTTCTATAATTAGATAAGCTCCTCTGTCCATGCGATTATTCAGGCAAGAAGACTGGAGTGGGTAGTCATTCCCTTTTCCAAGATGGCGGCACAATTCTGCAAATATAATAAAAACCATTGAAATGAACACTGTAGATGGTGAAATTACAGTATATAACTCATACATCAATAAAGCTATATTTCATATAAAATTTAAATCATTGTACATGACTGAGTGAAAAACTATGGAAGAAGGGAATTTATGTTTTTGATTTATTTCACATATCTGATGCAGAAAAAAGTTTATCACTAAAAAAATTTCATCTTGAAGAGTATCCATAAATCAGTATTAGTTATTGGCTGCCATTGCAACACACTCAGTGCTACATTAAGGCTTTACACATTTTGTTCCACTTAATTCTCAAAGGAACTCTGTGAGGTGGGCTTTATCCCAGGTTTACAGATATACAAACAAGTTGGATAATTTTCACAAGGCTACACAGCCAGTAAGGGTTCAAGTGAGGTCTAAACATAGGTCTTATAGGACAAGTGGTAAGTCTTAGTTGTTACAGTAAAACGTAGTACCTCCTGGAGGCCTGAGGGGATGTACACACACACACACACACCTGACAGAGGGGGTGTACGTGTACACACACATGCACACACACATGCACACACACATCATTCTGAGTTTCACATGGCCATCTCATCACCTCTTCCTCAAAGTAATATGCTCTGCTTAGTCGCTCAGTCATGTGCAACTCTTTGTGACGCTATGGACTGTAGCCCACCAGGCTCCTCTGTCCATGGGGATTCTCCAGGCAAGAATACTGGAGTAGGTTGCCATGCCTTCCTCCAGGGGATCTTCCTGGCCCAGGGATCAAACCCAGGTCTCCCGCATTGCAGGTGGATTCTTTACCGTCTGAGCCGCCAGAGAAGCTCAAAGTAATACACATTTATGTAATTTGAATACAGGAAAATATATGATCTCATATGTAATCTGAGTCACTAATACTAGGGTGGAGCCCAAGTGTCTGCAGTTCTACTGAGAACGCCAGGTGAGTCTAACATCAGGGACCAGCCCTCTGAGAAACAGTTGTCTGAGTGACAATCCTGAAAGTAGAGCAGCTACATGTCTTTGTACATTTCTTACCCATAGGATATGTTTCAGAAATACTGCATGAATAAATGAGTGAAAGTATAGCTTAATGTGAGATTCTGATGGTAAAGCATCTGTCTCTCCTTGGATGTATTATTGATCTGAGGATAAAGGGATATCCTTAGACCTTTAACACAAAAGTGTATCGTGTAATACCTTAAGAAATTCTGTGCGTTTTGTCAATTAGTGGTTGATACATCCGGAGTTGAAAGACACACTCCACAGAGAGTGGTGACCAGACAGAAGAAGACAGGCCCTCATTAAGGAGAAAAGGAGGATGTGGACACCGAGAAAGCACTTTAATCCTAACTCTTGACATTTATTTTTAAATGTGGTTGTAAAAGAAGACTCAGAACATTCAGCTGTGAGCACTAAAAATACACATTTCTTCACTTATCCTCACCTCCTTCACCTGCCATCTCCTCTGAGACAAAAACACTGAAGACAAGGGGTAACTGTGAGGTGGAAAAGGCAACATGAGAACAAGTTTATATCCACCAAGGAACTGGATGCCCAGATACCCAGGGACTAGTTTCTTCATTTCCCAAACCAGAAAACAAACAACTGCTTTCTGGGCTTGGGATCAGTCTTCTTTACTCTCCTTTTCAGAAAGAAAACCACCTCTAGTGGGCAGCCCTTCACCTTTGCCCCAAAAGCAAAGTCATTGTTTTCATATCCCCACCCTACCAGACATGCCTCGGTTCAGTTCAGTTCACTTCAGTCGCTCAGTCGTGTCCGACTCTTTGCGACCCCATGAATCGCAGCACGCCAGGCCTCCCTGTCCATCACCAACTCCCAGAGTTCACTCAGACTCACATCCATTGAGTCCGTGATGCCATTCAGCCATCTCATCCTCGGTCATCCCCTTCTCCTCCTGTCCCTAATCCCTCCCAGCATCAGGGTCTTTTCCAATGAGTCAACTCTTCGCATAAGGTGGCCAAAGTACTGGAGCTTCAGTTTTAGCATCATTCCTTCCAAAGAAATCCCAGGGTTGATCTCCTTGCAGTCCAAGGGACTCTCAAGAGTCTTCTCCAACACCACAGTTCAAAAGCATCAATTCTTCGGCGTTCAGCCTTCTTCACAGTCCAACTCTCACATCCATACATGACCACAGGAAAAACCATAGCCTTGACTAGACAGACCTTAGTCAGCAAAGTAATGTCTCTGCTTTTGAATATACTATCTAGGTTGGTCATAACTTTTCTTCCAAGGAGTAAGCATCTCTTAATTTCATGGCTGCAGTCACCATCTGCAGTGATTTTGGAGCCCAAAAAAATAAAGTCTGACACTGTTTCTACTGTTTCCCCATCTATTTCCCATGAAGTGATGGGACCAGATGCCATGATCTTTGTTTTCTGAATGTTGAGCTTTAAGCCAGACATGCCTAGTGAACAAAAAAGATCTTATATAAATTAAAAAAACAAACAAACAACTTTTCATTCCTCTAGACTAAAGCTGAAGCTCCAGTACTTTGGCCACCTCATGCGAAGAGCTGACTCATTGGAAAAGACCCTGATGCTGGGAGAGATTGGGGGCAGGAGGAGAAGGGGACGACTGAGGATGAGATGGCTGGATGGCATCACGGACTCAATGGACGTGAGTCTGAGTGAACTCTGGGAGTTGGTGATGGACAGGGAGGCCTGGCCTGCTACGATTCATGGGGTCACAAAGAGTAGGACACAACTGAGCGACTGAACTGAACTGAGACTAGGATAACCATTCTGTTTTTCTCTGCAGTCATTCAAGCAAATCTAAAAACCACTTGCTTGTGAAGAGCTTTCTCACACATGTCATACCAAGGTCATAGGTCCACCAGTGATTCACTCCAAGAAGGATGCATTACATAAATTGCAGTGTATCCCAGATGTTGTCTAAGATGAATTAATTAATGTATTTTACTTAAAACAAGGGTCAGTCCAGTTCAACAGCAGGTGCCAGCCACTGTATGGTAGGTGTACTGGAAGACAAAGTTGAAGAAGATGCCCCCAAATCTGAGAATCTTCTGGTCTAGTGTCGATACAGGCACAGGAACAGATAACCTTAACATAAAATGGTCTTAAGATAGAGGTATATGCGGGGTGCTGTGGGGGTTCATGAAGCCTTCCTCCTATAAAGGAAGGAGGAATTCTGGTAACTGAGAAGGGTAGAAAGTGTATCCCAGACAGAGGGACAGCACGAGCATGGCCATGGGAAACAGCAGACGTCTCTTCTAGAGATGTCTTCTTGTTCTAGAGTGTGGGCTGAGGCAGGAATGGGCAAGGGAGGAGGCTGGGGAAAGGGGCAGGAGTCAGGACATGAAAGTTTTCTATGCTGCGAGAAGGAACATAAGGGCAATGAGGAGCTGGTAAGGAATTTGACTTCACTCGACTTAGTATGAAGGGCCACTTAAATGTGAAGACTAGAGACTTACAAGAGGGAACTGCAGAAAACCGGAGCACTCGTTACTCCCTGGTACATGAGCTTCTCAGTTCTCCTGCTGCAGGTGAACAAAACCAACCCAGAGAGGCGTCACAGGAAAAGGCGTGACCTGAATGTGGATCTCGGGCAACTGAGAAGCTGAATACAGATGCTCTCTCAGGAATACTGGGACTCTGCTTCTCTTTACAGGTTGAGTTTTTTCTCTCCTGCAGTGGGAGAGCAGCTAACAAGGCAGCTCTCCATTCTGCAGGACTGCCCCATACACGACAAGAGTCTAGCACTCCTGTCTCCCAATGCCTAAAGTGCACCACCCAAGGAGTTCCCACTTCCCGGAATTCCTCGTACATCAAAAAAAAAAAAAAAAAAGTCCTCAGAATGGCTCTGGGGTATAAGAAATTCAAGGTCCTTGTTTGCCAGATTTGAGTTTTCTCTAACACCACCAATTTTTTTTTAATTGTTTTATTTATGTGTTTATTTAGGCTGCACTAGGTCTTTGCTGCTGTGCAGGCTTTTTCTCTAGTTGCAGCATGCAAGGCTGCTCTCTAGTTTCAGTGTGAGGGCTTCTCATTGTGGTGGCTTCTCATGTTTCAGAGCGGGGGCTTCAGTAGTTGCGGCCGTGGGCTCGAAGCACAGACTCAGTAGCTGTGGAGCATGGGCTTAGTTGCTCTGTGGCATGTGAGATCTTTCTGGACCTGCAATCAAACCTGTGTTTCCCACATTTACAGGTGGATTTAATTTTTTTTACCACTGAGCCACCAGGGAGGTCCCGATCACCAGCCTTAGTAACTCTAAATGGCTGCTGGTCAATTCAGTCTCCACTGACTTTGAACTAGTAACCAACCTCAGAGATCTTCTCAAGTCATCTTTAAATCTAGATCCCACTCCCCACTTTTAGTTTTCTTCTGTCAGCATCACCCATTCCCAGAGGAAGAGATATCTTACTTTCCAGTTTCTATGTAGCCATTGTCAAGGATGGTTCTGATGGGTGCTGCCTGAGTCACCTGGCAACCCCGATCCCGGCACTGGAGAGTAGAGCATTCTGATTGGTCGGCCTTGGTCATGTGGGGAGGCAGCCAGAGGGTTGGTCGAGCATCCTGGCTAACAGCCCCACACAGAACGGAGAGAAGTTGTTTTCAAAGAGAGGAGTGCAGGCGAGCAACTTCCATCTACCTCAGAGCATGAATAAACAACACAATTACTGCACACCCACCCTCCAATGTTCCATTCTGTAACAAAGGGGGAAAGAAAAAAAAATTTTTTAAGCCTAAAACCTCCTTCTACCTCTTCCAAAAATATTGATGGATTTGGAAAATGATCTATTGGAGTGGAACCCAAGAGTAAATTAAGCACAACTTTATTAAATGTCTCTTTAGGACACCGGTGATGTAACTGGCTTGGAAATCCCCAAGATGTGTTGGTGATGCTGGGGGCAGAGCTGTGAAGGACTGAGGGACTATGAGAAAAGTGGGCGACTAGGGGCTGAAGGAAAGGTGAAGAAATCAGAGGAGAGCCTAAGGAACGTCACCGACAACAGAGCATCAGTAAAGCAAGGAGAGAATAGAAGAGAGAGAAGCAGCAGACAGACAAGGAGAGATGATGAAACTCCACAAAACCCAGACCAGAAGGGTTGGTTTATCCCGGAAAGCCAAGAGGCTGAATATCTAGAACCAAGGAAGAGGTCAATTGATTCCTGAACCTATTTCTCAATATCCATGACCACAGACCACATGACCAATATCCACGGCACAGGTCCAGTGGCCCAAGGGTCACAGTTTCTATCTAAACCCAAACTTAGGTTGACCTGTGGCCCCAGGCAGGCAAGAACCTGCTTCTTCAGAGACACAGAATCTGATAGGAAGACAGATAAGAGGAGACTAAAGGGGACCAGCCAAAAAGACAGTGTCACCAGGCGAAGGAGGCAGGGGAACTTCTCAACTAGGCAGGCAGGGACATCAAAGGTCACCCGGAGGATATAGCGCCTGGTTTCGTGCGCTGAACTTTAGTCAGGATAACTGAAGGAAGGCAAGGAAACCATATAAAGTTTTACCTCCATATTTTCTTTGTTTTTTAGATGAGTTCTTGAGTTACAGAATATCAAACTGGATGGAACCCAGAGGTCATTGCATCAGAAACCTCAGCTCCTGATCCAACTCCAGGTACCTCTGTTGATCTTGATCAAGTTGCTTAACCTCTTTCAGCTTTGGTTTCATCATCAATAAACACAAATCATGGCAAAGTCCCTGTTTGTCTCACAAGTAAACACAGATTGCAGTGACATCCAGGAGCCAGGACCAAGCTACATGACTTGTAACTTGTGGGCCCACTGAAAAAATGAAAATGTGGGGTTTCTTGTTTTCAAAGCCTAGAGAATTTCAAGATGGCAACCACAGTGCATTAAACCAAGTGCCAGGTGCTTCTCAGAGCAGAGCCGTGCATGACTATAGAGATCCCAGCCCTGTCAGGTGGGATAAGGTACTGGGTTGGCCAAAAAGGTCGCTGGGGCTTTTCCATAATTTATGATGTATTGGCCACCTCAATATATCAAAGTGCCTTTGCTATCTTCAAAGAGTTCAGCAAAGTGGTGAGGATTTTCTTTCTTTCCCCTCTCTTCTTGACCCTCCAGCATTACATTAGTTTTCCAAGGCTAACTAGGTAATTAATGCCTCTCAGGTCTGGGAGCCAGAAGTCCAACATCAAGGTGCCAGCAGGTTCGTTCCTTCTGATGGCTGGCACGAGGGGCTCTGCTCTGGGCCCCTCTCCTTGGCTTGGAGACAGCTATCTTTCCTCATGTCTCCTTACACTGTCTTCCCTCTGTACGTGTCTGTGTCCAAGCTTTCCATCTTCACAAGGACACTGGTCTTGTTGGACTAGGGCCCACACTAATGACCTCATTTCAATTCGATGAGCTCTGCAATATACCACCGTGGTGGCACAAGTGGTAAAGAACTGTCTTGCCAATACAGGAGACGTAAGAGATGCAGGTTTGATCCCTGGGTCGGGAAGATCCCCTGAAGGAGGAATTGGCTACCCACTCCAGTATTCTTGCTTGGAGAATTGCATGGACAGAGGAGCCCGGTGGGCTACAGTCCATGGGGTTGCAAAGAGTTGGACATGACTGAGTGACTTAGCATGCATGCACGTAAACCCCATCTCCAAATAAGATCCCATGCTGAGGTACTGGGTGGTTAGGACTTGAACATATGTATTTGGGAGGGGAATACAGTTCACCCCATAACCAGCACCACCTTCTCTCTACTATTTTGGAGATGTGTCTGGTGGTGTGCAGTCTCATGGGGAGGCAATGATGATGGGACTGTGATAGAGGGGTGCTGTGGTGGCTGGGGTGTCAGGGGGCCACCGTTTAGGCTAACCAGTGCAATAGCTCCCAATGGCTGTCCTTATGAGCCACTCTCCAATCTCTGAAAGCTCTTCAATTACACCCAATAGATTCCTCGCTGACTTAAGAAAGCTGGAGTGTGTTCCTGTGGCTTGTAAAGAAGAAATCTGATACTCAAACGCTGCACTGAACTTGGGAAGGGTATTGCACGGGGCCTGAGTTCCGTGCCCTCCCCAACTCCCCTTGGTCCCCTTCTGCCGGCTGGGCCCTGCTGCTTGCTTCCCGCTGCGGCCTCATTTCTGGCACCATCGACAGACAGTTTCCCCGAGAGTGGGGCGCTGGTACATGTTTCTGGGCCACTGTGGGGGCAGCTCTGCTGCCCAACCCAGGCCTCTGAGGAGCCTGCAAGGAGCTGGCCTTTCCCATCACTCGAAGGCTTGCGTGACACCCCTGCCACCTTTCTGGGGTGGGGAGGGTGGTGGTGCAGAAGATGGCTGTCCCATGGCTTCTTGGAGGGGATGGGTGACAACCTGAATGGAGGGAGAGCCGAATCCCATGCCACCAGCTTAGATTGGTGAGAGTCAAGATGGTGGAAGCCAGAGGATAAACTCCTGGCCCTTCCTCCCGGTGACCCACAACCTCAAATGCAGAGGTTCCCTCCGGCCTCCCCATGGAGTCCTGCCGGCTGAGGGTCAGGCGTGATTTCTGCGGCACGCATGGCCAGCGTGGCCACACCTCCACCTGCACCTGCTTCCACGCTCTCCTTGACTCACTTCCTTTCTCCCTTACTCGCCCTCCTGGAACAAAGCTGTACACTTTAAGCTTTGCCTCGGGCTTTGCTTTCCATCCATTTTGATTCCCAAAAACCTTGCGAAAAGCCTTTGGTTCAAGAACTGGGGGCACAAGAGAAACCATTTCTTCATACCCTTGTGACCACAGCCCCAAACCACACCTGGGGCCCAAAGATAGGGCACGCCCCAGGGCAGGCCACCAGGAACGACGAGCAATGAGGCTGGGGGTATTACGAAAACACCAGTTATGTCAAAGCCACTCGGAGAACCCAGGCGCTCGTCCAAATGATGCAGGATGTCCGGCGGAAAACAAAAGAGCTCTCACCTGAGCCAGCCATGGGCAGGCGGCTGTGAAAATGAGGCCAGGGCCACACGTGTGTACTTGAAAGGGTGTGGTTTCTTTGCCCTTAATTGCAGGTCCTGAGGAACAGGAAGTCATTTCTGCCTCCGTACAGTAGCTCCCCACTTCAGTCCTCCCGAGAGCTCCACTCTCTCCACTTAAACCAGCTCAACGCTGACAGTCCGCACAGCAATGCTGCACCAGAGAGACCCTCAGAAATGCAAACTCCATGAAACATTATTCCTGCTATACAAATGGTGACCCGTTAGCATCTCAGAGCTCTGCAGATGTAATTATAAACTCTTAGTGCTTCTTTTCGTTTTCAGTGAGGTTCAAGTAGTCTGAAAACAATTAATAAAAACTGGCATTTGGGACAGGGAGGCCTGGCGTGCTGCAATTCATGGGGTCGCAAAGAGTCGGACACGACTGAGCGACTGAACGGAACGGAACGGAACAGCATTTGGGACAACCAAGGACAAAAATATAAATGAGAGGGAATTCCAGAAGGAAAAACAGTCTGGTCATCTATCAGCTCTATGGCTTTGGGCAAACGACCAGACCTCTCTGAACCTCGGTTTCCTCTTCTACAAAATGGAGAATATAATAACCTCTCTGTAAGTTGTTATAAGAATTAAGTCAGCCAGTGTGTGGGAGAAGTCTAGCCCATAATCAGCGCTCTGTAAGTGTTCTTTATTGTTATTACCATTACTGATTACCACAAATGATTACTTCTCAACACAGAGGTGAGATTGTATGTGAGGACTGCTTCTGGAATACAGTATGGAAGTATGCAAACACCAGACCAGCCCTCTCTAGACCCAGGTTTCTGATGGAGATATGAGTTTCTAAGCCCAGATTGGCTGAAGGGGAATTCCTCTGGAAGCCAATTCCTTAACAGAAGGGTACCATCTGTGACCAAGTAGAAAGTGGGGCCCTTATTTTCCCCTGAATAAGGTGGGTCTCAAATTGACAGCACAGAAACCACCTGTTCTAGGTTTGCAGGTTCCCAGGCCCCATTCTGAAAAGTTCTGACTCTGTAGGTCTGGGGTTTGGGGCCTGGGAATGGCCATTTTACACATGTGACATGTGCAGACATACACAGAACACACACGCCACGATGCTGAGGCAGAAGGTACTCTGCCCACATTTTCACAATTCTCCTCTACACTTTCAGACACTCGTCCAGTCCTATAATGAGCACAAGCGGACCACCTGAGCTCCTGGAAAACACTTCCTGCTCTCTTCCTTTGTATTGCAGGACGTGTAATTAGGCAGTTCTGACCACACAGACCTTAGGGTAAGGTTATCACAGGTGTAACAGCTTAAGTTTAGAGTTTATACTACATAGAGACGATAGAAGGCAGTGCCTCACAAACTGAACCTCATTTTAGAAACACATGGGGAATTTTTGAATCTGCCTCCCAACCCCATGTCCAAATACAACAGAAAAATGGGCAAGAGACATAAAGAGACATTTCATGAAGAGGATATACATATAGCAAATAAGCACATGGAAAGATAGTCAACCTCATTTGTCATGAAGGAAATGAAAATTAAACCACAGTATGATTTGTTACTATATACCGACCAGTATGGCTAAAATAAAACACAGTGATAATACCAAATACTGCAAGAATGTAGGGGAAATGGATCTCTATATACATTATTGGTGAGAAAGTAAAATGGTACAGCAACTCTGGAAAACATTTTGCCGCTTCTAAAAAACTGAACACATATTTAACATACAACCAAGCTACTGTGCTCCTGGCATTTATCCCAAAGAAATGAAAACTTATGCTCATGCAAAAATACAAATATTCATGGCTGTTGTATTGGTAATAACCCTGAACCATAAACCACCAAAATTTTTCACAATAGGTGAATATTAAGCAGATTACATCCATATGATGAAGTCCTAACTAGCAATAAAAAGGCATGAACTATGAACTATTGATATACACAACTTGGATGGGTCTCAGGAAGATTATGCTGAGTGAAAAAGCCAGCCTCAAAAATTACACACTGTAGAATCCATTGATATAACATTCCTGAAATGACAGAAGTAAAGAGAAGAACAGATGATGAGTGTTTGTCTGAATGGTAGGGAGAGAGGGTGGGTAGGTGACAGTGTAAAGGGTAACACGACGGGGATATTGGGGATGATGGAACAGTTCTGTATCTTAACTGTGCACGCATGCTCAGTCGCTTAGTTGTATCTTGACTCTTTTCGACTCCATGGACAGTACCCTGCTAGGCTCCTCTGTCCATGGAATTTCCCAGGAAAAAACTGGAGTGGGTTGCCATTTCCTCCTCCAGAAGATCTTTCCAACCCAGGGATCAAACCCATTTCTCCCACATCTCCTGCATTACAGGTGGATTCTTTACCACTGTGCCCCCTAGGAAGTTCAGGTATTTTAACTACAGTGGTGGTTACACACAGCATGGAATTATGCACACACATCATACCAATGCAAGCTTCCTGGTTTTGATATCATATAACTATAGCTGTGTAAGATGTAACCATGAGGGACAATCCCTGGTGGCTCAGCGGTTAAAGCGTCTGCCTCCAATGTGGGAGACCCGGGTTCGATCCCTGGGTCGGGAAGATCCCCTGGAGAAGGAAATGGCAATCCACTCCAGTATTCTTGCCTGGAGAATCTCATGGACGGAGAAGCCTAGTAGGTTACAGTTCATGGGGTCGCAAAGAGTCGAACACGACTGAGCAACTTCACCAGTGAAGCTATAATTATTTTTAAAAGAAAAGGGGAAAAAATGCCAATGCCCAGCATGCTCACCAGACCAATGAGGTCAGAATCTCTGATGATGGATGAGGTGGGACAAGTCCAAGCATCAGCATGTCCATCGCAAATCTCCCAGGGGATGACCAGTGCAGCCAAGGCTGAGGTCAAGTGTAACAAGGCATCTCATAGCTTCTGCTGCCACGAATCTGGCATTTGCTGAGTATTGTACTTGATAAAACAGTTGTCCAATGTATAGCAGGGCTGTGAGGGCCAGCATTGCTTACATAATGATGAGGTCTTAAAAAGTCTTAACTGGGTCAACTGGTGATAGTTCCAATGGCAATGAGAAGTGAGGTAGGGGCTGCAAGGCACAAGGTGTTGAACTTGTTAAGGAAGACTCTGGGCTTCCCAGGTGGCGCTAGTGGTAAAGAACTCGCCTGGCAATTCAGGAGACATAAGAGACACAGGTTCAATCCCTGGTTTGGGAAGATCCCCTGGAGAAGGGCATGGCAACTGACTCCAGTATTCTTGCCTGGAGAATCCCCCCATGGACAAAGGAGCCGGAGGGCTACAGTCCATGGGGTGGCAAAGAGTTGGACACAACTGAGCAACTAAGCACACAGCACAAGAGATTGCCTAAGTGTTTATAAAATATCTGCTGACCACACTGAAGGACATTCACACAAGATCCTCGAGCTACCAACCGGTTTCCTTTTGCTATTACAATTGGTTCAATTTCCAGAACTTTTTCTCTATTATCTTACCAGAAACAAATGAAAACCACTGCACAAAACAAGCTGACAGTTACTGAGGGAAATACATTTTTCTTCTTGTATCTTCAGCCAGAATATCTAAGGACTTTTCATGAAAATAACAGGACAACTTTTGCACTGATTGTTTTCCCTTGATTTTAGCCTCCATTTACTTCTTGCTATTTTATTGCCATGGCTTCATGTGGGTCCAGAGATTCATGTACTTAATAGTTTTAAATGCTTTCCAAAATGAATTTCTCCAGCTGAACCTCAGATGTGAAAGCTCTGTTAACTGTAATGTCTCATTTAAGATTTTTTTTTCTATTTGGCTGCTTCAGGTCTTAGTAGTGGTATACAATCATTTAATATTAAAATGAAGATTTCTGGTTGAGTCTCAGTGAAGTCATAGGAACCACCTAAACCTCTAAGATCAAATTGTTTCTTTCCCATTATGTTTCCCCATATAATTAAACTGGTGTACCATTTAAAAAATGCATTTCTGGTTTATAATATGTAGTGCCTTTAAATAATTATCCAGATTGGTGTTGCTCATTGTGATAGTATTTACATATTTATGAAAAGTCAACTTTGATCTGCCATTTCACTCACAATAGTTCAAGGAGGGTGGAAGACTAGATTCCAAGCCTCAGAGCTGGAGGACTACATCTTACTGCTTATATAAGCTTTAACTGATATTCACAGTGAACTTCTGGGTCTTTTTCTATAATTCTCAATCAAGCCAAGGGTCAAGAACTACAAGCAGGGGTCTGCTAAATTATTTAATGTCGATAAGCAAGCCACATACTTGACACCGGGCTTCTAAGACGGCACTGTGGTGAAGAACTCACCTGCAGTTTAGCTCAGAACCTGCTTACGTCATTGTGGCTCACCTAGATGTCACCTAGATGGGTGGATTAGGAAGCCTACTCGTCTTTTCAGCACTGCATGCCCAGGAGCACAGTGGTTGAAGAGGTTGGCTGTGGGCTCCATCTCTGTGCGTGGCACGTCGGTCTAAGCTGCCTGCCTGCCAAATACTCAGAACTTAGCCTTGGGAGAAGCAGACCATGCTTCTCAAGCAGGCTGCTGCACTCCAAGAATGATGTCAACTGCACATAATCACAACTAATTCAAAAACCCAGAAAAGCTGCTACAATTAGGGGGCTGTGGAGAATGCCTTTTGTGTTTCTGAAAAGAACTAAAAGGACAGGGAGGCAGTGTATTGAGCTTTCTTGGCCAAACATCTTTTCATTTATTACAGTGTGTAATTATCCATTTAGTTTTGGATCTACCCTCTGCCTGTAGGCTCTACCAGGGTGAAGACCATATGTCTGTATTGTTTACCATTGCACATACCCAGGACCATGGAGGAACTCAGAAAACTGTTTAATGAATGGATGACTATGGGGTTTCATTTGTAGGAAGGGAGTTCCAAACACATTTTCCTCATTCATGGGACCTTATTCAACCAAGTTAACCGGACACTTGGTATAACCTCTACATTGTTTGTGTTAAATTATTGGGCCAGACATGGAGGAAATGACATTGTAGCTATTAATGTTTCAAGTAATAAGGCATGATAACCACAAAAGCTTGCATATAAAAACAAGCAAGTATACTCTAATTAAAAAAATTTTAATGGAGTAAACTATACAAATATTGAATAAGTATGTTGCATACCTGAAAGTAATATTGCAAGTCAAATATGCTTCAATAAAAAATTAAACTTTCAAAAAAAAAAAGTCAGACAAGGAAGCACCCCATCTGGCAACTGTTTCCATTTCTTTGTCTCTTGAAAGTTCTACACTTATTCTGATTGGGCATGTTCTATATCCAAATAATAAAGAAGTCTTGGCATAAGATTTCATTGCCTCCTGTAATTTATACTAATACATAACAGTCTTAAAGATGACTACCATACTGCTGACACAGAACAGATGTTAAATAAATTTATTGTTGTTTTTGTGAATTGAACTTAGCAATAAAAAATGAAAACTGCAGCTACTAAATACTTGGTGTGAGTTACAGGCACTCTCTTTAAGCTCTGTTTTTAGTTCAGTTGTGTTTGCCTGAGTTAAAATGCTTTGCTCCTATTATCCAATGTCCAGACAACTCTTTCCCGGAGGCATCTTCTAACCATTTTGGTTTTGCCCTGATCAGCATCTTGATGGAGATGACTCCTTGCATTAAGTCAGATTCTGAGTCACTGGCTGGATCATCAGACAGTTCCAGGACCTTTTGCAGGAGAGGCCTTGGTAAATGGTTCCTCCATTTTATTCTGTGTATTTGGAAGAAATACACATTCTTGCCATGTGTAGTGTTTCACAGATGTAGGCTCATATAAAACTTACTGGAAAATCATATTCTTATATTCCTTTGGTTAATGAATTTTTAAATCCATGTAACTACTAAGCATGAAGGATTAGTGCTACACACAAGTTAAGTACTTCCTATGAGCCAGGGGCTAGAATGACAGCTATTATTATGATTACAGTGTTTGCTCAACAGTTGGCTTATGACCAGAAGTGAAGGAGACCTTGCCTCCTCTGCACAGAATTATGCAAAGTCATCTTGGCCAGGGTCAAGGGCTAAAGCCTAGAAGCATTATTTGTGGATAATTTTTAAACTTAAAAATAAAGCTTAATTGAGGTATAATTGACATACAATATACTTCACATATTAAATGTATACTATTTTATAAGTTCTGACATATGTATAAACCAGAGAAACCTGTATATTTGGAAGAAATTCAAATTTGCCACAAATCCAGATCATGAACATATCCATTCCTCCAATGAGTTTCCTCCCTGGCCCTTTGTCATTCCTGCTCCAGCCCACTCCACGCCCTAACCCATCCCTGGAAAACACTTACCTGTTTTTGTCATTAAAAATTATTTTGCACTTTCTAGAATTTAATAGAAATGAAAATCTTATAGTATAGACTCTATAGTATCTGGCCTCTCTCACTCAATATAATCATGTTGAAGTTCATGAAGCATGTATTAACTGTACATCTCTTTTTGTTACTGAGTAGTATTCTATTATATAGATGCAGCATAGTTAATTTATCTGGATGGAAACTTGGATTCTTTCTAGTTTTTCTCCTACAAATAAAGCTGTTGTGAGCATTCATGTACATGTCTTTGTACAGACATCTATTTCCTTTTCTCTTGGTTAAACACCTAGAAGCTGGATGGATGGGTCGTGTGGTAGGTGTACGTTTAACTTTTAGGATCTGCCAGTTGTCTTCCCAAGTGCCTGTGTCCTTCTCTACTCCTGACAGTAGTATAAGGGAATTCCATCGTCACCTAACACTTGGCGTAGTTCAGCTTTTAAATTTTAGTTGCTCTAAAAGGTATGTGGGACTTCCCAGGTGGCTCAGTGCTAAAGAACCTGCCTGCTAATGCAGGAGACCTGGGTTTGACCCCTGGGTCGGGAAGATCCCTGGGAGAAGGAAATGGCAACCCACTCCAGCACTCTTGCCTGGGAAATCCCATGGACAGAGGAGCCTGGCAGGCTACTGTCCATGGGGTCACAGGGAGTCAGACACGACTGAGCGACTAAACAACAACTAAAGGCATGCCGTGCTAACTCACCGTGTGGACGCAGGACAGGCTGGTCTGGGTGAGGAGGAAAGCTTGGAAATGGAACCTGATCTGACTAAGGCTGCCCCAGGTGTGGGCCCTGGGAGGCTCCAAAACCCAGAGAGATGGGAAGGCCATGAAGAGGAATCTCACATGCTTCAAAAATCTCACTGTAGATCCTGGAGCAGAGCCTCCCTCCTTTCCCTCTGCCTCCCTCTGTCCAATTCTCCTTCCCTGATTTACCCTTAGGCACACAAACTTAATGAATCCCAACCGATTCCCACACTGTCAATCACCTATGCAGCACCTTGGGGGGGCATCTCACAGGCTTGGCGTGTCCCGTCTCCCCGCTTCTCTTCTTGCTCTTGAATCCACTGCCAGCTTTGGTTCTTCAGGTTCCTGAAGCTGCCAGGGAGACAGACATGGATGCCAGCTGCCTGGTGACTGTGGGTGGGCAATTTCTATGCTTACTTAGTTGTCATCTAGTTCCAGGGAGACCCCAGGCTCCTCTGAGCAATGCTTTTAGAGCCCTCACTGTCCAAAGATGCTCTGTGTCAAGTTGGGAGCAGTCCTGGGTGGCTGCAGTGAGGCGGCTCTGCCGGGTCAGGGGCCCCCACATCTTCCCTCCACAGCACCAAGCTGTCAGCTCGACCGAGCCTTGCAGACAGCTGCCCTCTTGCCGCCGCTCAGGGAGTCAACTACCCAAGTTCTGCATCACAGACGCACTAGCGCAGAGCCCAGCCGGCCGCTGCCCAGGCTGCTATTTATAGAAATCTCTCTTATGGCAGATGGATGTACCCAGAGGATCTGTGAGCCAGAAACAGGTTTCCTGACATGTACATCTTCCAATCGCCTTTGCTATGAATCCTTCTGAAGAAAGTGACCTGCACCTTTTCAGACTCGAGCAGGGTACCTAGTAGTTACTAGAAAAGAAATGTAAAGTGGGTAAGACTCGGTTATGCAGTTAAGGCTCCTGTACCATCCCCAAACTGCAATCTCAGGATTCCTGCTGCCTTGTAATTACCGCACAACTCCTTCATATAGGTTAGAATTCCTTCTAAAGATGCATGAACATACTCTTGAAGTTGTGAAAACAGAAAAAAGGTGTATCATTGAACAACTGTGTACCTAATAGACATATATTTAGTGGAACCTGCAAAGATCCCCATGTGGGACATGGGGAAACCTATGGCTGATTCATGTCGATGTTTTGTAGAAACCAACACAATACTGTAAAGCAATTAGCCTTCAGTTAAAAATAAATACATTTTAAAAAATGAATTTAAAAAAAGCTCTCCATGTGGACTACTATTGATGTTAGTGTTCTTTCCAATACAGGGATATTTATTACAAGTGATGCTATAGGTAATATTATTTCCTTCACAGTATCAATTCCATCATTAAGCAATATAAACTAGCACATTTTCAAAAGATCATTAGCTCATTAAAACAGCTAGGCTCCACTTCATTTTAATAACGTTTCTTTAAGGCATGAATTCCTCCCACGTAGCACCAATCATGATGACAACATTTAGAAGTAATCAATTATATATGTAATTTGAAATGATTACACATTTCTTAATTCTCAGATGTCAAGAGCATGTTAATTATTCATTTGAGAAAACTGTGGGTTTATTACAACTTAAAAGTTTTTTTAGAAGCCTGGAGTTTCAAGAATCTTAGCTGCCCTCTGAATCAATTACAGAATCATTGGAGTGGAGTCGGGAATATGAAAACTACAAGGTCAGTAAAAAGTGTATCCTTTTTACTTGTGTCTTGGTTTGGCTGCTCTATTAAACAATACCTGAGACATGGACTTGGAGAAGGCGACGGCACCCCACTCCAGTACTCTTGCATGGAGAATCCCATGGACAGAGAAGCCTGGTAGGCTGCAGTCCATGGGGTAGCTAAGAGTCGGACACGACTGAGCGACTTCATTTTCACTTTTCACTTTCATGCATTGGAGAAGGAAATGGCAACCCACTCCAGTGTTCTTGCCTGGAGAATCCCAGGGACAGGGGAGCCTGGTGGGCTGCCGTCTATGGGGTCACACAGAGTTGGACACAACTGAAGTGACTTAGCAGCAGCAGAGACATGGACTTGGCTGTAGGTAATAATTATCCTGGCAAGTAGGAGTTAAGGAGCAGGGAGAGACAGGGAAGAAGAAAAAACTGATATAAGTGCATGTTAGTAAGGGGATGGAGTGTATTTGTTATCACTGTAGTTTGTGGTTAACTATAAGAGGCCATTGGAGAAGGAAATGGCAACCCACTCCAGTATTCTTGCCTGGAAATCCCCATGGACGGAGGAGCCTGGTGGGCTACAGTCCATGGGGTTGCAAGGAGTTGGACCCAACTTAGCACTCAACGACAGCAACGTAAGCGACCATAGATACAGTGGTAGAACTCAACAAATATAATTGTGTTATCTTCTATTTCTGAAGAGCAGAAGTCCAATTCAGGGCTCCCTGGACTCAAATCAAGGTCTCAGCAAGGCCGTGTTCCTTTCTGGAGGCTCCAGCGGACCATCCACTTCCCTTCCTTTCCCAGAGTTGTCTGCATGCCTTGGCTTGCAGCCCTTTCCTCCATCTTCAAAGCCAGCAACATCTCCTCTCTCTGACTCTTTTTCTGTCATCACACCCTTTTTCTGACCACAGCTGGGAAAGATGCTCTAATTATAAGGACCCATGTGAGGAGACTTGGTCCACCTAATTCAGGATAGTCTTCCCCAATTCAAGGTCTTCATTTAATCCTGTCTGCCAAGACCCTTTTTCCAGTAAAGGTAATATTCACAGGTTCTGGGGTTTGGACATGGACAGCCTTAGGGTTGTTATTTAGAGGTCTCTGTCAGAGGTGGCAGTGGGTACTATACAGTCAGGGGAAGGCTCTTTTCCCTTGGAACCCAAGGAGCACATGGAATGTCACAACTGTCCTCCTGAAGCAAGAGGCTGGAGAACCTGTCTACCAGCTCCCATGCCGTTGATGCCGGTTCCTCCTGGAGATAACTCACCTGTACTTCCAGGCTGTGGGCTTCCCACATGGCTCAGTGGGTAAAAAATCCACCTGCAATGCAGGAGCCACAAGAGATGCAGGTTCAGTCCCTGGGTTGGGAAGATCCCCTGGAGGAGGGCATGGCAGCCCACTCCAGTGTTCTTGCCTGGAGAATCCCACAGACAGAGGAGTCCACAGGGTTGCAAAGAGTCAGATATGACTAAAGTGACTGAGCACACACACAAGCAGTTCTAGGCTGCACCTGGACGAGGCAAGTGGACTTTGGTGTGCTGGGGTTTGGAACATACTGGATCCTTTCAGCACAAACAAGAACAACTTACAAGGAAGCATCTTGACCCTGAAAACAGACGGCTAAGGGGATGCGAACTGGGCGTGGACAGCTTCCACATCATGGAATGATGGTTATCTAGAGACTTGAGAAACACTGGCGCCTGGAGCGTGGCTACTGGACCTCAGACCAGGCTCTGCCACTCTCTTCACAAACGTGAGGCCTTTCTAGGCCTCTGGTTTCCACATCTGTTAGCCGGAGAGGCCACTTGGAACCCCTGGAGCAGTGATGAGTGTGCAGAGCAGCTGATGTATAATGAGTGGTCACAGAAATGGCAGCCGGCATCTTTACTCATGGAGCCAAGAAACACTTATTGAATTCTGGACCCTGCCCTCATGAAGCGTCTCTTCCAGAAGGAGACACAGGCAACAGACAAGTTAATAAATAAATATACAAGGTCTTACAGTTGCTGCAATAAAGGGCATGACTAGGGTGACATGACATAGAGTAAAGGGGCAGAGATGTGGCAGACACTGACCACCCTCTTCCCTTCTGGAAGAGCCTAGTGCATTCAGCTGGCATACAGGGTCTCTGTGACTGTGGAAGGGTAGCCCCCACACCAACCCTGGGGTGAATCAAGGCTGGTCTAAATCAGTTATGGTAATCTCGCTCCCCTGGGCGAGTAACTGGCACAAAAGCTGAGCCAGGAAGATTTGGAAAGCAGCCTGTGTCTGGAGGGTCAGTGAGGACTCTGATGATGCTAGGTGAGGAGGAAGCCTTGTGCCTTTCCCCTCTTTTTCCTGCCTTGGACAAAATTAATGAGCCATCTGGACTGGCAACGGCCTTTCTGAGATCACAAACCAGCAAAGATGAAGACATTAATGAAAGTCTCACAGAGCAGAAGGCTCCAAGGACTGTCTTTGATGACATCACAGAGCAGCTGAACCACAGCCAGAAATTACCTCCCAAGTCAGCTCACGTGGGAAAAATAAGCCTCTACTGTTTCTCTATTTTTTATACTGCTACAGCTAGTCTGGTTGTAGCCAAACACACTCTTAGCAGATAGCAGGAATCCAGAAGGGATGTTTGAGGCTGGAAGTGTCAGTTACGAAATCAATCAGGGAAGGCGCTCAGGCAAGAAGTGGAGTATGTGACAGAGGGACAGGGCAGGGTGGGCAGCTGGCCAGTGACCTGGGGTCAGGGGACAGAGGACTAGTGAGGCGGCCGAAAGGTACCCTTCCATGGCCTTGACTTTAGGATGAGGACTTCCAGAAACCAAAAGAAGCTACCTGATGGCTTTAAGCAGGGGAGGAAGGCATGGTCACAGGAGGATGTACAGCCCACACTCTTTGATGTTGAAGTAGAAAACCATAAGAGCTATAATCCTGATATGGGGATTAAAAATTATGCTGAAGCTAGAAACTGAAAGCCACTAATAAGTAGTTGTTAGCAAAGAACATTGAAAAGGTAGACTGATGACTCAGTCTTGGGGAGAGGAGACTCTGAGCTATGAAAAAAGCCTTTTATAGCCCATTGTTAAGGAGAAAGGCTGGCAATGCTTACAGGACATCTGCCTTGGAAAACTTTAGACGATAAATCCTAATCCAGTGGGGGAACCCAAAGCCCAGCTGGGTCAGACCGACTTGTTTTGTATTTGGTTTTAGGAAAATGTGCTGGCAGCTTTGTAAGAACAATTCTAGAGTCATCAGGACTTTCAAAGAGTAACACTACTTACTTCCTTTAGAATGAAACCATCAATCCTAAAGCAACATATGAATTGACTGGCACAGAAAATTGTACTCAACCCTCTGTTATGACACCTAAGGGACTTTAATTCTTTTTAATCTTTTTCCTAAGAAGTATCATGCCTTTGGCTTTCTCCCTTCCATTTTGATTGAACTAAATGATTCTAATATATTCACTGGAATAAGTGTCTCTAACATTTATTTCTTAATAAAGAATTCTTTTGACGGATGTGATCTGTCTGATGCATTCAAGAAAAAATCATGCATGATAGGAGGGAGATTGACAGCCTGATTTGGGATGTGCTGCGGAAACACACTTGTGGACAGACTCGAGACACACATAGGAGTTAGAACTGAAAGGACTGGCCGGAGGAACCAAAAGTGACTGAAGAGGACTCAGCATTTGGCGTGATCCACGAGGTAGACAATGAGACTGTTTACTGAAATTGGGACATTCAGTAATGCCCCAGGTACACAGCTCTGGGTGAATCAACAGTTCAGATTCGGGAAAATTCGGCTTCCATTGCCTTGTTGCCATTCAAGCAGAGCCACAAAGTAGGCAGACGAATGGTCGCGAATCTGGGTTTCTGCACAGAGGGAGGAACTCAGGTGGGGCCCCAGGGCCCCCCAGTATTTGCAGAAGTAACTCCACCCTCATTTACAGGTAACAGTTGTTTAATACCAAAAAGAGTAATGATGTTCACCAACATTTCTGGCCTGTCCCCAGCATATCCAGCTCGCACTGACTGTAACCCCTGGAGTTAACCCTGGACAGCGAGGTCCTATTAATAGTGTGACTCACACCACAAAAGCTGGCTCTGTCTCTGGTGACTAAGCCTCCTCTGAAAAGCATGCCTTTGAAAGAAGATGTGGGTCCAGATGGTGACTGAGTGTTTGAGTTTTAAGAGCATTACGTGGTATTTCTCTATTCCTGTACAGAAGTCACTTCAACGAAGAGAGGGTGAGAGGAATCAGAGTCGTGGAGAAACCTTAAGATCACTGGGTGTCAGTTGCTTCCACAGACGAGGTGCTGGGCGAGGAGGCCTCCAGGAGGCGCACACTCGTGTGTGGCAGCCCAGAACAGTGTCGGGGGAACCAGGCGGAATGGAGTTATTCTGATGATTAATTACTATTTTCATCTGAAGTCTTGGCTTAATTATCTGTTGTCAGGATGCTACTTAGGCCAATTGTCGCTAGGGAGCTAACTTTGTATGCATACTGCATCCAACTCTACGACCCCATGGACCCCTCTGTGACCCCAACTCTCATGCAAGCCCACAAGGCTCCTCTGTCCATGGGATTCTCCAGGCAAAAATACTGGAGTGTGTTGCCATGCCCTCCTCCAGGGGATCTTCCCAACTCAGGGATCAAACCTGTGTCTCCTGCATTGGCAGGCGGAATCTTTACTGCTGCACCACCTGGGAACCCTCTCATTTAAAAGCTTCTGGAAGAAGCCTTTCAGGAAGGATGGATACTCATCACCCAAGGGGAAGTATGACTCTATTTTAGGGCAGAGCTCACAATCTTTTCTACACACCGCCGGGATGAATATGCAAATTGGGGTCCCCCAGATATTCTGACACTCCCCTTCCCCATCACCAACCCAGCAGGAAACAGATGGCTGCTCTCTGGGGCTGGAGGGTGACATTAGCAGTGGTTCTTCATGCCTTTGGGATATACTCTGGAAGGCTATCATTTGTCTTTGAGAACAGCAATACCTACCAGTCATATACAAGATACAATGTTTCCCTCCTGTTGTTTCCTTGTTCTTGAGGCAAGTTAATGCAGGGATAACCCTGGATGTGTGTACTAAAACACAGGTTTTCTTCAGCTAGTGGTGTTGGGAAAGCTGGACAGTCCCATGTAAATCAGTGAAGCCAGAACACACCATCTCACCATAAACGAAGATAAACTCAAAAATGGCTTCAAGACGTAAACATAAGACATGACACCATGAAATACCTGGAAGAGAATGCAGACAAAACATTCTCTGACATAAATCATACCAATATTTGCTTTGGTCAGTCTCCCAAGGCAATAGAAATAAAAATAAACAAACGGGACCTCATCAAACTTACAAGCTGTTGCACAGCAAAGGAAACCATAAACAAACATAAACAAAAACAAACCATAAACAAAAAGACAACCCACAGAATGGGGAAAAGTATTTGCAAACAATGTGACCGACAAGGAATTAATTTCCAAAATACATAAATAGCTCCTACACAACAACAACAAAAAGCAAACAATCCAATCAAAACATGGGCTGAGGACCTCAAGACATTTATCCACAGAAGAAATACGGTGGCACCTTAAAAGATTCTCAACATTGCTGATTATTAGAGAAATATAAATAAAAACTACAATGAGATACCACCTCACACCAGTAAGAATGGCCATCAGTAAAAACTTTACAGAAAACAAACGCTGGAGAGGGTGTGGAGAAAGGGAGCCCTCCTACACTGTTGATGGGAAGATAAACAGATAAGAGACACTATGGAGAACAGTGTGGAGATTCCTGAGAAAACTGAAAATAGAATTACCATACGATCCAGCAATCCCACTCCTGGGCATATATCCAGACAAAACTACAATTTTAAAAGATATATGCCCCCCTGTATTCACAGCAGCACTATTTATAACAGCCAAGACACGGAAACAAACTAAATGTCCATTGACGGATGAATGCAGAGAGATACAGTAGATACATACAATGCAATACTACAAAAAAGAACAAAATAATGCCATTTGCAGCAACATGGATGCAACTAGAGGTCATCATACTAAGTGAAATAAGTCAGAAATAGATAGACAACTACCATATATCACCTAATGTGAAATCTAAAATATGACACAAACGAACATATCTATGAAGCGTAAACAGACACGGAGAACAGACTTGTGGTTGCCAAGGGGGAGCGGGTGGGAGAGGAATGGGCTGAGAGTTTGGAATTAGCAGATGCAAAGAAGTGTATATAGGCTGGGTAAACAGCAAGGTCCTAGTGCATAGCACAGGGAACGATATTCAATATCCTGTGATAGACCATAATGGAAAAGAATATGAAAAAGGACAGATATAAGTATGTATGTATAACTGAGTCAGAGAAGGTGATGGCACCCCACTCCAGTACTCTTGCCTGGAAAAATCCCATGGACAGAGGAACCTGGTAGGCTGCAGTCCATGGAGTCGCTAAGAGTCAGACACGACTGAGGGACTTGACTTTCACTTTTCACTTTCATGCATTGGAGAAGGAAATGGCAAACCACTCCCAGTGTTCTTGCCTGGAGAATCCCACGGATGGGGGAGCCTGGTGGGCTGCCATCTATGGGGTCGCACAGATTCGGACACAACTGAAGCGACTTAGCAGCATAACTGAGTCACTTTGCTGTACAGCAGTAATTAACGCAACACTGTAATTCAACTATACGTTCAAATATTGCTTAGTGGAAAAAACAAAACCAAAAAAAATGTAGGTATTATTATGCAGGTGAGACCAGCAGGAGATAACTGCCACTGAAAACAGAGCTTGTTATTTATACTCACGGATAGCAATAGGAGAAGACAACCCATGACACTGGGGAGCCACACAGGGAAGATTCCGGGTCGGTCAGGAGGCAGAAGAAGAAGAGAACAATGTGGGCAAGGACCCTCCCTGCCCTGTGGTCTCTGCAGAAGATTGGGAGAGGCAGAGTAGGCAGGGTGAGGACAGGCTAGCTTGAATAATTTCAGTGACTCTGGGGCATGGGACTGTCTCCAGGTGTATGGTAACTGGCCCCAAGGTGATCATGGTAAGGGAAAAGGGCCCTGAGTGAGAAAGCCACAGAGGAGGGGGTGGGCTCTGGCTTGCTTTGTTAGCACATGACAAGCACGTGCCCACTGCTGAGTGCTCTGTTCTCCATAGGAGTCTGCTGTCTCTGGGAGCGGGCAGCCCCTCCAGGGTCAGCAGGCCCCTACCTCCCGGAGGCCATCAGAAACACTTGGTTCACATAATGTGGTCATCATCATTCTCTGAGGACTGGACATAACCTTGGAACTTACTCTCTGAATTTCAGTTTACTCTTCTGCTAAATGGAGTAACAATACCTGTTGTTGCTGTGCTCAGTTATATTTGACTCTTTGTGACACCATGGACTGTAGCCTGCCAGGCTCCTCTGTCCATATAATTTTCCAGGCAAGAATACTGGCGATTTAGTGGTTTAGTCGCTAAGTTGCGTCCAACTCTTGTGACCCCATAGACTATAACCTGCCAGGTTCCTCTGTCCATGGGATTCTCCAGGCAAGAATACTGGAGTGGGTTGTCATTTCCTTCTCCAGGGGCTCTTTCTGGCCCAGGGACTGAACCCAGGCCTTCTGCATTACAGATGAATTCTTTACCATCTGAGCCACCAGGGAAGAGTTCCTTCAGTTTTCACCAAATAGATGAGCTGCCAAGTCATCTCTGAAAGTCTTCCATTGACTGAGTTCCCTCTAACCTTTAGTAATAAAATAGAGATGCTAGGGAGAGTGAGGTTGGGAAATCTCTACACTGTAGTTCATCTCCCACTTGTGCCATTTCTTTGTTTCCTTCCTTCAGTGAGTATTATGCCTGAGGCTCAGGAAGGAAGCAATTTACATAAAAGAATTTACTGGAAGGAAACAGGACAAACAAACTTCAGGATGCCTCTCATTTTCTTACTATGTAACCAGGTTTTGCTTTTATTTTAGATTTATCTCCATTTTTGTGAGTGTGTAAATGAAAATGCCAAAAGAAAAAAATAAAGTCTGAGGCCAGAGAATGCCTGCCCTGGGTAGTAATTAGTTTTATTTTTCCTTTCCTTCGACCTCGGGGGTTCACCCAGCTTGTAATTATTCTGCAGTGTCTTCAGAGCAAAGAGATGTTAGCTCTTGGATTTGTGGAACAACTGACAGTGCAACAACAATGGGTAATTAGGACTTGAAACATTCCCCTCTCAGCTGACTCTGGAGGCAGTCATCTCTCTCTGCAGCCCCAGCTTCTCCCCGAACAAGGTCAGCAGCAGGTCAGGTTCAGAGATGCAGAGAGATGTCACACTGCTACTACCATTCAGATACCCTCCAACTTGGTCTTTCCACTTTTTGTCACCATTATATAACCCAGGACTTGGCTTTGAACTTGTGGCAAACCTCTTATGCTTTCTGAGCCTTCCAGGTCTGCAAGATGGGGTGAATGCACTCACAGTCAGTTGTTTCCAAAAGAGATGAGGTCAGAATGCCTCCCTTCTCCAGACTTCACCAAGCCTCCTCTGGGGCTGTGGTGGGACCCTCAGTGTACAGAGCACAGACAGCGGTCCAGGCTAACACACCCTCTTCTGTACCAGGCAGGGCTTTGACTTTCACCTAGCTAAAGCATGCTGGTGCCTCAAGGAGTCTTTTGCCTTTGTTCCTTAAAGCTACAGGTGGGCTGGGCTTCCCTGGTGGCTCAGTGGTAAAGAACACGCTTGCCAATGCAGGAGACACACATTTGATCCCTGGGTGGGGAAGATCCCCTGGAGAAGAATTGGCAACCTGCTCCAGTATTCTTACCTGGAAAATCCCATGGACAGAGGAGCCTGGCGGGCTACAGTCCATGAGATGGCAAAAGAGTCAGACACGGACTTAGTGATTAGAGAACAACAGGTGGGCCAGACAACCTTGGGCTTTTTTTTTTCCCTCTGGGGTGAGAAAACCTGCCAAAGATGACAGCTCCAATCAGAACCAGGGCCAGGCCTCCAGCCCTTACACTGAGCTCACAACATATACTCTTCCCTCTACATCTCCTACGTCTGTAGGGGGCACAAAACCCAAAGGGACCCACATTAGTGGTTGAGATCGTAGTGAGAACTCAACAGAATATAAACAGTAGGGAAAGATTGAAGGCAGGAAGAGAAGGGGACGACAGAGAATGAGATGGTTAGATGGCATCACCCACTCAATGGATATGAGTTTGAGCAGGCTCTGGGAGTTGGTGATGGACAGGGAAGCCTGGAGTGCTGCAGTCCATGGGGTCGCAAAGAGTTGGACACGACTGAGCGACTGAACAACAAGCAAAATGAGAACGCTCCAATGGACGCGGGAGAAGATGCTCGAAGGACTTTCCGCCTTATGGACCCTTCAGTTTCAATCATCACGGTAAAGGGACTGCCCCGGCCCACTGGCCCCTGGATTTGGATCCTCAGCTACTGCAGCCCCCACTGCAGCTCCTTCCTGTGGTCCCTCCCTCACCAAAGACTAACCTCTTGTGGCCAAAACGATTGACAAGCAAGCTCGGACTGGGCACCAGGCAGCATGCA
>SJXQ01001140.1:503543-564748 GCA_006408695.1 Aepyceros melampus
CACCTTTCTTGCTCCGCAACTCCCGGTGAAATCTGGAGGCGTCAGGGAGGCGTGGTTAATAACGCCGCACAGCGCCCCCTATGGTCACCGGTGGGACAGCAGTCTCAGCAGTGGGAAACCAGGGAGGTTGGCGGCGCAGCCGCCCCCTCCTAAATTGACTCCATCCCACAGCCAGCATCTCAGGAGATGCCAAGGTGGTAGATCCTATGAGCTCGCTGGTTACAGCCTTTCAAGTCCCTGAACTAAAAGCGGAGCCTTTAATGTGCAACAGCTGTAGCAACTGGGCAACTACTTTGCAAAGAATACCCACAGCAGGAAGCAAGACATAGTCAAGGTCAGAGGGAGGCAAGGGGTCAGCTTCCCCTCCCCTGAACCATAGGGAGGGTCAGCCTGGGGTAAGGGTCACAGGTGAGAAGAGACTAGAGGTGAAAAGGTGCTGTCAATGGTAGTGGGTGAGACAGGCCCTAGGAGTGATATCTCCAAAGCTTCAACTCCAACCTGTGGTAGGTAACCAACCACAGAGACGACTGCTACAAGATCAGAAGCAGCTGGTTTTATTCAGCTGGTTTCTTCTGCAGCTGTAACAGCTCAGGAGGTTTCCGCTACTCACCATCTATCCTAAGGCTACACCTACCCTTATTTAATGCAGTTCTCTGTCAGAGAGATAACTGGTTTGGATGCTAGCAACAAGATCATCTTCTAGGCAGACCTAAGATGGAATGAAATGTGATGTCCTGTTTAATAAAAGTATTTGCTCTATAACAATGTATTTCCCACATTTGCCTGATTATGAGAATCACCTGGTGTGTTTATTAAAAATATAGATTTCTAGGCCCTGACCCTACCTAGGGAATCAGAATCTCCAGAGCAGGGGGTTCACCTTTATTCATGATTCTTTTATGATCTTGTCATCTTCTGAGAAGTAGGTCTGTGACTTTGGCTTTGTTGTTGTTCAGTTGCTCAGTCAAGTCCAACTCTTTGTGACTCTATGGACTGCAGTCTGCCAGGCTTCTCTGTCCTTGGATTTCTCAGGCAAGAATGCTGGAGTGGGTTGCTTTTTTCTTCTCCAGGGGATCTTCCTGATGCAGGTATCAAACCCATGTCTCCTGCATTGGCAGGCAGATTCTTCACTGTCTGAGCCACTAGGTAAGCCACACTGGCTAGCTAAGCATATTACCTGCCGATTACCTATTTGAAAAAGCAGCGCTGTACTGGCTGAACCAAAGTGGGGACATCTGAGCAACATCTGAGATCAAGGCAAAACTAATCACTTGTTATACCTCATTCCCATGAGTGAACTCTTGACCTCTCATTTCTCCCAAGACTGGATTTCTCCAAATGCATTATCATTTTGCTTTAGGCATGGAGTGGAGGGCAGAGCTGAGTTTCTGTGAGTCCAGGTAACGTTTTCCCATCCCGGTGCTGCCGTGGGACCGTAACTGTAGTTCAAGTGTCAGGGCATCTGGTTGAGTGGGGTCATTAGCTCTCAAAGAGAGATTGAGCACAGCAAGGGAGTCTTGGTCTCTGGGAGTTTGATGTGACCTTGGATATTCCCTCATTGCTCTTGCATTTTTGGGGAGTGGGAGGAGGTGGTGACATATCTTGAAGAAAAGAGGATTTTAAATGGCTTCTCTGGTCCCTGCACAGGGAAACCGCATGAGCCTCAGTCATCAGGGGTAAAATATCTATTGGAGGTTGTTATGGACTGAATGTTTGCATGGCTGCCAAAATCCACGTTGGAGACTTAACCTCCAATAAAATTGTATTTGGAAACACTGCCTTTGTGGAGGTAAAATTAGGGTTATTGAGGTTATAATAGGGACTTCTCTGGTAGTCCAGTGGCTAAGACTTCACACTCCCAATGAAGAGCGACCAGGTTCAGTCTATGGTCAGGGAACTAGATCTGAGGTGCCACAATTAAGAGTTCATATGCCACAACTAAAGATGCTCCATGCCACAACTAACAACCCAATGCAGGCAAATAAATAAAAGATTTTTAAAAAATGAGTGGGGCCCCGATCAGAGAGGATTAATCTTATAAGAAAGACACCAAAGGGCTGTCTGCCTTCCCCACCATGGATACACCGCAAGGAAGGGCCACATGAAGACACAGCGAGAAAGTGCCCATGTAAAGCTAGGAAGATCTCTCACCAGAAACTAGACAGCTAAGAACCCTGATCATGGAATTCTAGCCTCCAGAACTGCAAGAAAATACACTTCTGTTGCTTAAACCACCCAATCTGTGGTGTTTTATTACAGAGACTCCAGCTGATTAAGGTAAAGGCTAAAGACAGGAGACACTTGTCCAAGTTGGGGCATAAGAAATGGGGTTTTCAGGGAGGTTTGGATGCAGTGAGGTACCATCACCCCGCTCAGGGTCAACGCTTTCTCAGAGGCACCCCAGCTTTCATACTTTCGGACACTGGAGTTCCTTTCCTAGAGTAACTAAAGCCATAACAAAGTATCCAACTTGGGATACCTCTGCTCTATGTTTTACAGTGTTCTTAACAGTGGTAAAATTAACAATGATAGTCTCATAACAGTTTTACATCCATCATCTCAGTTAACTCTCAGAGAAGACATCCGAAGTAAAAGAAGTAACTTTTTGTCCCTTGAACTTCTAGAATATTCAAAACCATATGACAGAAAGTGTTCGTGCTTGAAATGCGACTGAGATGATAAGATCAAGGGAATAAGAAGTGGCTCCGAGCCAAGTGACTTCCAAGAGCAAAGGTTTTTCCTAAAGGTGGGGGTGCTTTCCTCAGGGGCTTTGTTCTCATGGATGAATGACAGGTAACAGTGGGTCAGGAGACAAACCCTCTGGGGTCCCGGCCTGTCAGGAGCCATCACAGCAGCAGCTGGACTTTTTGGTCTAATAAACAGCCCTGAAATCCCACAAGACACTTTATTCCCTCTCAGGGGTTCCCCTTCAGCAAAGACACTGTAAAAACAGGACATGAAGGATTCTGTTTTGTTGACAGCACTACAGTTGAATGCTAGATAATGCAGTCATTTATTTCCCAGAATACACACTTTATTTCTGAGGAAGCATATTTCCTGCAGGAAAGTAAATTCTTACAGAGATTTTCCTTGGGAATGGACCACATGCCAAGCCACATCACCAGACTCCCAGCTCCACTGTAACTGTCCAGGAATGTATGCTCCCTGAGTATGAAATTCATTACTGATTAATTAGCAAAAGCCTTTTGAGCCAGAGATGGCTTACTTAGTAAGTGTTTGCTGTGCCATCATGTAGATTCATGAAGACTGCAAGTTCCAGCCTTTCCCCCCAGCCCCAAACTCTCCAATCTCATTTTATCATGGACTCAGTGTTGAGCAAAACAAATCCCACATTCAAAGTTTATGGGGAATACAATCAAAAAATGGGCCAAAGAACTAAATAGACATTTCTCCAAAGAAGACATACGGATGGCTAACAAACACATGAAAAGATGCTCAACATCACTTATTATCAGAGAAATGCAAATCAAGACCACAATGAGGTACCATTTTACACCAGTCAGAATGGCTGTGATCCAAAAGTCTGCAAGCAATAAATGTTGGAGAGGGTGTGGAGAAAAGGGAACCCTCTTAACACTGCTGGTGGGAATGCAAACTAGTACAGCCACTATGGAGAATAGTGTGGAGATTCCTTAAAAAATTGCAAATAGAACTGCCATATGACCCAGTAATCCCACTGCTGGGCATATACACCGAGGAAACCAGAATTGAAAGAGACACATGTACCCCAATGTTCATTGCAGCTCTGTTTATAATAGCCAGGACATGGAAACCTAGATGTCCATCAGCAGATGAATGGATAAGAAAGCTGTGGTACATATACACAATGGAGTATTACTCAGCTATTAAAAAGAATACATTTGAATCAGTTCTAATGAGATGGATGAAACTGGAGCCTATTATACAGAGTGAAGTAAACCAGAAAGAAAAACATCAATACAGTATACTAACACATATATATGGAATTTAGAAAGATGGTAATGATAACCCTGTATGCAAGACAGCAAAAGAAACACAGATGTATAGACCAGACTTTTGTACTCTGAGGGAGAGGGAGAGGGTGGGATATTTGGGAGAATGGCACTGAAACATGTATGTATACTATAATGTAAGAAATGAATCACCAGTCTAGGTTCAATACAGGATACAGGATGCTTGGGGCTGGTGCACGGGGATGATCCAGAGAGATGATATGGGGTAGGAGGTGGGAGGGGGGTTCAGGATTGGGAACTCATGTACACCTGTGGCGGATTCATGTCAATGTATGGCAAAACCAATACAGTATTGTAAAGTAAAATAAAGTAAAAATAAAAATTAAAAAAAAACACAAAGCTTATGGGGAATAAACCCTTCTGGCAGTGGAAAGATACACTCTGCATTCTGGGGTAGGAGAAGTCTTTATGAGCAAAGAAAGAGAAAGCATATTCAGTAAATAGTATTCATCTCAGGACCTTGCCCTTGACTCTGGGAGAATAACTATTTCTCACTCTGATAATGATTTACAGGGCTATTCCAATTTTCTCTCTGCCTTCCTTACAAAGGGTTTCCTTGGTGGCTCAGATGGTAAACAATTTGCCTGCAGTGCAGGAGACCTGGGTTCGATCCCTGGGTCAGGAAGATCCCCTGGAGAAGGAAATGACAACCCACTCCAGTATTCTTGCCTGAAGAATTTCAATCTGAGAAGTCTAGCAGGCTACATACAGTCCATGGGATCGCAAAGAATCGGACATAGCTTAGTGACTAACACTATCACTTCCACTTTCCATACAAAGGCATGCAGACATTATGCTAGAATTTTTATGCAGAGAAATTCTCTTGTTTAGCAAATTAAAAAGCTGGAAACATGACATGCCTGTCCCCTGCCACTGTTATTACCATGATCACTCATGGTAATTAGATTTCTATGGCGGGTAGGGCAGGGCGATGAGGACTTGAACTTTTGCCCTGAAGTTTTGCCTGAGCAAATCCTTATGGCAAATTTCAATCACAAAGAAAGCAAATTTATAAGGTGGACATCATATGTAAAATAGATAACTAATGGGAAGCTGCTATGTAACACTCACAGTCCAGCCTGGCGCTCTGTGACAACTAGAGGGGTGAGGTTGGGGGGGTGGCTCAGGACGGAGGAAGCATATGTATACTTAGAGCTGATTCATGTTGCTGTACAGCAGAAACCAACGCCACACTGTAAAGCAATTTTCCTCCAATTAAAAAATACATTTAAACAAGGAGAGAACTAAATACATGAAATAAAGCAATGATGTGATTTAAAACCAAACAAATGAAAAAACAACTTACAAGGTGGAGGAGGAAGAAGCTGCCAGAAAAAACCTATGACTAAAGTTTGGCCACTGCTCAGGGAGCAGAGTCCACTCTTCAAGCCTCCAAGAAGTAGCTGGCTCCTTTCTAGACACACAGGAACTGCTCGATTCCATATGGCTTTTTGCAGCATCACACATCAGAGCCCATTGGCTGCTCCTTCATTTCCAGGTGGTGTGCATTTGGCTCAAATGAGCCTGGAGCATGGAAGGTCTCTGTGAGCTGACTTGGTCCAACTGCTTCTCCCTGTCTTGAAAACCATGAGCTGATCTTCATGAGTTTATATTTAGTGATGTCAGGGGCTATTGTCGGGCTTTCCAGGTGGCTCAGTGGTAAAGAACCTGCCTGCCAATGCAGGAGATGAGGGTTTGATCTCTGGGTTGGAAAGATCCCCTGGAGGAGGAAATGGCAACCCACTGCAGTATTCTTGCCAGGATAATCCCATGGACAGACGAGCCTCGTGGGCTTCGGGCCATGGAAATGCAGAAAGTCAGACTCAACTGAGCATGCATGCATGGGGCTAAAGTCAGTTAAAAAAAAGATTTGGATGTATGGGGATGAAACCTTTTAGAAAGAAATTTGGTAATAGCTAATAACAAGAAGGCTCATATCCTTTGACTTTTACTTCTAAGAATTTTTCCTGCATGTGTGCTAATGGCGTCTGACTTTCTGCGACCCCATGGACTGTAGCCCATCAGGCTACTCTGTCCATGGCGATTCTCCAGGCAAGAATGCTGGAGTGGGTTGCCATGCCCTCCTCTAGGGGATCTTCCCAACCCTGGGAAAGAGGTCAACCAGTGTCTCTTATGTCTCCTGCACTGGCAGGCAGGTTCTTTATCACTAGCGCCACCTGGGAATTAATCCTAAGAAAACCAATAAATTTTATATTCCCAGACTTATTCGTCCTGGTGTTGCCTGTAAGTGCAAACATTTGAAACAAGCCAGTTGCTTAACAACTGTTGGTCAAATATATTTTGGTAAATTCATCTGATGGAATGTTCCACAGTCAAAGATTTGGGAAACACCAGGTAGTTAATATATATATATATATAATATTTACAGTATCATCATAATTTTTCAGGGAAATAAATATGCATTTAAAAGTGAGTAACAGATACATCACCAAATAGAAACAGAATTCTGAATGATGAGATTATGGGTAATTCTATAATTTTTCTGTAATCAACATTTATACCATTTGTATTCAATATCATAATATTATTTTAAAATGGTTCCACTCATATGATGGCTTTGAGTTTTCATTCCTGAAAATCAGGTCTTTCTGGGGCAGGCACAGACCCACCCAAATTTGGAATGTGAAAAGAGAACTAGGGAGCTGGAAGAGAGGGCAGTGGATGAGGCGGTAAGCAAGGGCAGCAGGCAGGGTTTGGGGTTCTGGGTAGGGCAGCACTGGGTGGGGGTAGGGAGGAGGAAAGAGGATCTGAGTCAAAGGTCTCTGGGGAAGTGAGGTTATTTCCCTTCTGGGAGGACAAGAAGGTCAGCATGTCCTGCCCGGCGCCACTGTCCTCTGACACGGGGTTATCAGGACTGTGGCCAAAACCCAGCCACCCCATGTCTTGAGAAATGAGGTCAAGAGGTGCCCTGGGAGATAGTGAAGGAGACAGACCATGAAGGCACAGGATCACTCCAGTCACTGGACGCCCCTGGGTTGACTTACCTGGGGAGATACAAGCTGTTTTTCTCCAATCGAGGCCCCATTCACCTGGATCAAAATGACACCAACCATTAACCCATCATGAACAGGTCAACCACTGGTGATCCTGCTGGTCCCTAAGGCTCTCACCCTAGCAATGCATCTGAATGGCACTTCACAGTTTACATATCATTCCCATCATGGTCCAGGTGAGGAGCTGTAGCACTCCTTTCAGAGAATACCCGTTTACCATCTGAATAGAGGCACGCTGACGGCTTTCGGTCTCTAATTCCATCTGTGATACCCTCTGTTGCCTTCTGGTGGCTGGAATTATACTCAGCAAATGCTGATGGATGGCTGTTCTTCGAGCTACTACAGAATGGAGGGAAATGCAGTGGTATTAATGAAGATTCAATTGCTCCTTTAAAATAGTTACTAATGAATAACTTTGCAGATTCAGTTAGATCAACACCAGGAACCCAGAATAGAGAATCGGCCATTTAGTGTAGACCAGCTAACGGCAGGTAAAATGGATTTTCTTTATGCAGACTTAGTGTTCAGGAGGTTATCACCTACTGGAAGTTTTCATCTGAAAATCAATGTTTTTTAGTATGACTTAAGGTCATGACATTCAACCTCTGACCCAGCAGAGCAGCCCTAAAGCCCACCAGCCAGCCTGTGTTGAATACCCCTGTGATGGGCACCTTGCTACCTCTCCAGGAGAATATTTCATGTCTGCATAGATATGGTGGGTAGAAACTGCAGTTTGCAGTGATATATTTGCATAGATATGGTGGAACTGCAGTGTGAGGGTCATGAAAGAGTGCAGGATTGAAGGGAATGTGCCTCAGTGTCAGAGGAGAGGGCAGGTAGCTGTAAGCATACCACATAGGATGCTTATATCTGAATTTTAGAATTGCTATTTTAATCCTGATGAGCAAATATGATGCAGCAGATACAGAAATGAGTACACAGCCTTCTTTGCTAGTGGAGTGGTGCTGGGTAAAAGTATTGGTCTACTACATGGTTTCATTATTTTGTAGATAAAATTTGATTCCTGCTTCCCATTGATTTCCATTAGCTTCTCATGCAAAGCTTAACTATAGTACATCCACCTCAACTCCTCGACTAGAAAGTTTTTACCCACAAGGAATTGAAAATCATAATCTAGACTTGGTTGGTGCAGGCTGTATGTGGGAAGTCATGTGGAGTTACAGGTTCGTTAATTCGGTTTGTTACCATTTTGTGAGTATCGTGTGTCTCCTCTGTCAGGCTGCATATTCCTTCAAAGAAGTAATTACTCCTCATATGTGACTGTAGACCCAACACTGAGCACACACAGTACCTCACTAGCACGTGTTTGATAATTATTTGTAGAAGATTGTGTTGTATGTAGCACACTGGACAGGTGCTGAAGAATTAATACAATTAATAATGAGCATCAAGCCAATGGTTTTATGTTAATAAAACATCATAATTTAAAGAGCACACTGCATTTATTCAACCCTAGAAATCATAACATCTTGACGCATGTAAAAATTTTTGTAGTTTTAAAGTGCTTTGAAAGATATTTATTTTTTTAACAAGTGGAAAATAATGTTCTTTAAAAGACACTGAACTTTTAGTGGAAAATGGTATTACCAGAAGCATGTAACAGTTTGTTGATCCTCTTTAAGAGAAATGGGATTTTGATTTAAAATATATACGCAGCACTGAATGCCAAAATGATGGGTACACGTGGTTGGAATTAAAAGTGAGATCTGCTATTAAAGCCATTCGGATGGTGTCTGAAGTAAAGAACAACCTTGAGAGGGGAGAGGGAGGGGTGTTGGGTCATTAGTGCTTCTGGAGATGAACTTCCTTGCTGTGTGAGGGGGTCTGAGTCAGTGGTCAGGACAGCCATTCAGGCTGACAGTCCCCTGAACTTCTGCGGCTCCAGTGACAGGGACAGGAATGTGGTTGACTTGAATATTCTTCAGGCAGCCAAAAAAGGATGTCCACACAGGAAGCTTCGGGGTTTTCAGATTCCCTGAAAGCAAAAGGAGGTGCATTTGATGGATCGTTCATACTTAGTGGCATGAATGCTTTCTTAGTGGGGTGAGAGACAATCTTCTTAGAGTAAAAGGTACCCCAGGGCTCAGGCCACCCTGTCATCTCCTGCCTTAAGTGGGCACCCAGCACACACCCTGTTGTGAGAAATCAACATAGGGCTACTCTTCACATCCTTCAAAGGAGATTCCACAGCCAAATCAACAGACAGCGACTCCGAGCTCTAGTGCTCTTTCATGGGTCATGGAAGGCTATAAAATTAACAACCAGACCATCTGGAGGAACATAAAACAATGAAGCCTGACAAGGCTCTTTCCAGGCAAACTTCCAGTCTTGAACTTGACTCCATCTCAACCTGCTTGACTCCCCCATTCTGGCTCCACAAGGCTTAATAACTCACCATAACTAAGTGCCTGGAGGGGGAGAGACCAGTTTCTGAGGTCCTTGTCTGATTCTTTACGATACCAGGCTCCTAGGTTCATGTAGCCTCTTAAGAGAGGTTGATAAATAAGTCATCAGCTTGGGACATTAGGGAGCCACAGCCATGGGGCCTGGGCCGCTGGGAAATGGTCCGTTGCTGGCAATCGGGTTTCCCCACAAGCTGGAGAAAGGGCTTCACTGTCTACACAGTGCAGCTGATGGGTGCCCTGCTGATAAGCCATGGGCGGGGGGCATCGCATTTGTTGAGTTAAGATGAACATGTTAAGAGCTGACGAGGGACACGGTGTAGGAGAAGTCAGCACAGGAGTTACCTGGCACGCCTCCAATGTACAGACGCTCCAGCCGGTGGGCCAGCGGGAAGGGGTGTCGTCCGGCTGTGTAGCTGTCGTCTGCGTCCAGTTTTAGGTGCAGGATGTGCTGTTTTATGGTGACTGGAGGGAAAGGAAGTGGTCAGGTCTATTACCCGATGAGAGCCCTGCCCACTGTGCAATGTCTACACCCGCCCGTCAACACTGGCTTCTTTCTACCTTACTCCTGTCGGACATGAGGGAGCACTGCTCGAGGGAATCCCACCGACCTTAATACAAATTCAACTAATTCCTCACCACTAGGCGCTATTTAGGTGTTTCCACATATATGACAGAACTTACTCCTTAAAATGAATCCGTGAGGAAGGTATTATCACTTGTTTCCCAGATAAAAGACTATCCCCCTCAGCCACTGAGGAGCTTGACAATTGTTATAAACTGAATGAGCTGGGATTTAAGCCCCAGTTTCCTGTTCCCTTGTGGCTCAGCTGGGAAAGAATCCGCCTGCAATGAGGGAGACCCAGGTTCGATCCCTGGGTTGGGAGGATCCCCTGGAGAAGGGAATGGCTACCCACTCCAGTATTCTGGCCTGGAGAATTCCATGGTCTGTATAGACCATTGGGTCGCACAGAGTCGGACACGACTGAGCGACTTTCACTTCACCTCACTTCCTGTGCTCCAGAGGCTTGGTTCCCATAGATGGTTCCTTCCAAGAAGGCACGGACTGACTTCTGCAAACTGACTTCAAAGACAGAGGCTCTTGACCCTCTAAGTAAAACTCCTCCCACATCAAAAACCTTAACCAATTGCGATGGAGTTAGCTTTTAGCCAAGAAAGTGTTAGTCACTCAGTTGTGTCCCACTCTTTGCAACCCACCAGGCTCCTCTGTCCATGGGATTCTGCAGGCAAGAACACCGAAGTAGGTTGCCATTCCCTCAGCAGGGGATCTTCCCAACGCAGAGATCAAACCCAGCTCTCCTGCATTGCAGGCAGACTCTTTACAATCTGAGGCACCAAGGAAGCCCCTGGTATTCTAGCCAATACAGTTTAGTATATCACCAAACTCATGTGTAAGTTATTCATAAAATACCAAATTCAATTTGAGAGGCTGTGCCTGTTCTCTGTCAAGTGGTTTGTCTAAATCTTCGGCATTAATATTAAATGATTGTTGAAAAAACAACCCAACAATGAACTTTAACAATAGTAAGAGCAAACATTTACTGAGCACTTAGTATATATTGGACACTGCTAAGCACTTTTGGAGAAGGCAATGGCACCCCACTCCAGTGTTCTTGCCTGGAAATTCCCATGGATGGAGGAGCCTAGTAGGCTGCAGTCCATGAGGTCGCTAAGAGTCGGGCATGACTGAGCGACTTCACTTTCACTTTTCACTGTCATGCATTGGAGAAGGAAATGGCAACCCACTCCAGTGTTCTTGCCTGGAGAATCTAGGGATGGGGGAGCCTGGTGGGCTGCGGTCTATGGGGTCGCACAGAGTTGGACACAACTGAAATGACTTAGCAGCTTAGCAGCAGCAGCTAAGCACTTTATCGGAGAAGGCAATGGCAACTCACTCCAGTGTTCTTGCCTGGAGAATCCCAGGGATGGCAGAACCTGGTGGGCTGCTATCTATGGGGTCGCACAGACTGATGCGACTTAGCAGCAGCAGCAGCAGCAGCAGCAAGCACTTTATATGTGTTATACCATTACATTACACAACCCTGGCAGGTGTATCACTATTTTTATCTCCATTGTGTTGATGACAAAACTGAAGATAAAGAGAAATTAAGTAGCTTGCCTATGAGTAGGGTCTCATAGGTAAGGGCTGAAACTGAGATCTGAACTTGGTTACTTCTGATTTTAGAGCCAAAATCTAAGTCACAATGTTATCCTACCTTGAAAAAAAGCACTGCTTATCAGTTTGCTAGGCTTAAAAACAAACAAACAAACAAAAACTCTCAAAGTGTTCCGGAGAACTGCAGCCAAGAATTATGTAAATATGACTGAGGCTGAGTGAGCAGGGACAGGTTCCCAGAACTTTTGCCTGGTGGGCTGCCCCCGGTCAAATGCTAATGGACGGATGAACAGAGACCATGCTGGGACATTCACGTCTGGATGGGAAAGGAGACTGTTTCAGCCTGTGGACAACAGGCTTCTGAACATCATACCTGCTACCGAGTGCCACTGTCCATCACACAGAGCCTGCTTGGGTGTCACCGATGTCAAGACCCCACCTGCCTCACTGCCCACAGAGGCCGTGACCTGGAACACACATGCATTTTCCCATTTCCTTCAGAAAGGCAGGTGGAGCCCATCCCCCGCCATGTCCCTTCCCAGCCCTTGCACCCTGACCTCCCAGGAGCCCTTGAAATATGGGTGCCCCACCCGTACCAGGTGGTCACATGGGGACCAGGGCTTCATAAGCATCTCTCTGCAGCATCCCTTTCAGGCATGTGAGCTGCAAACCCAGGGCTGGGCTGAACCTGATGCCAAAGGCAAGGAGCCTTTCCTCTGACCCTCAACCTTGATCCCATCAGATCGACTCAAAAGTTACTGATTAGCCTCCAAGACCTGCCTGAGTCATTAGTATGTGATAGTTGGATTGTTTAGGAGGACATGTGAAATTTGGAAGGCAAAAATGCTGGCTGAGGCCTACACGCTGCTGAAAAGGCCAGCCAATTATATAATTCCGTGAACACAGGCCTTCAGGAGGGTTCTCATCCAAGGAATTCAGCAGGCTAACTGACCGAGTCTGCTCTGGGCACATGCCAGGGTCAGCCATTCAATGTGCTATAGTGCAAAATTTCACATTCCCACTCTGGACCAGGATCCTCCATGGGCTGAATCAAGGTCAAGGAAATGAGAGGACTGAAATAAGCATGTGGATAAATAATTTACACTTAATTTGCAGGTCCTCAGACAGTGCAGCCTCTTCTTGGGCAATTTTCAAGCTAAACAGTGTCATAGCTGTTAGTTAGGAAGGTTACGGGGTCTGGATTTTGTTTCAGGGGGTCGGATTTTTTCCTATCCAGAAGCTCTCACTGGAGGCGTTTCCCAACCCCTCCCATGAAAAGTGAGGCTTGTCTGCACCACCATTAAGCATAGCTGCTCGCTCCTCTGGCCCACGAGAGGCCTGCTCACACTTCAAGCTGCAGCTTAACAAAAAAAGCATCCAAGAGTTTGGGCTACTATATTTTATCTTGAGAGTTTTCCCTCATGTTTAATAAACTGGAAGGATAGAGGTATAAGAAAATGGTGTTATCATCAATCTTTGCCTTAAGGTCTTAATTGAGAGAAGCTTTCTGGAAGAATTTGGTTTTAAAGAGATTTTTTTGAAAAGGTAAGAGATGGACTTCCCTGGTGGTCCAGTGACTAAGATTTCATGCTCCCAACGCAGGGGGCCTGGGTCCGATCCCACATGCCACAACTAAGACTCAGCGCAGCCAAATAAATAAATATTTTTTGAAAAGGTAAGAGATAAACATGCGGGGTAAAATAAGATATGGAGTAGGCCTGTGAGTGATGGGAAGGATGGAGCAGCAGCATGCACTGAAGAAGGAATCCAGGAAAAGCTGAAGGAAGGCTGGGTGCAAACCCGGTGATCAGCCTGACTGCAGGGACCAGAAGGCCAGTGCACAGTGTAGACAGGGTCAGGGGAACTGACCCAGAAGACACAGGGCCATGGGCCTGTGTGTAACGCAGTGTAGACAGCTGGTGAGAAAATGCATCCCGTGAATTCTGGTCCCGCCCTTATGAATAAAAGGAGAGACGTGACAAGGTGAAGCGGAGGTGAGAAAAATGGAACTGTTTTGAGTATACAGCAGCTTCTCTTCTGTTGTACGAAAGCCCTCAGATATAAGCGTTATTCTCCATGTTTTAATTTAGTTTTTCTCTTTTTTGGCCATGCCACACCGTATGTGGGATCTCAGTTCCTTGACCAGGGACTGAAACTGTACCCCCTGCATCAGAAGCTCAGAGTCTTCACCACTGGACTGCCAGGGAAGTCCTATTCTCTTTTCAAAGATAAAGTGAGTCTGAAAGAGGTTAAGTAAGTTCCCTAGGGCCATTTAACTAAGTGGTGGAGCTGAAATTCAGCCCAGCCTGTTTGCATCTGCCCAACTCTAAAGATGAAGAACAGAAAACAAGAAGACCAAATTGCTTGCTAAACCAAAAGAGTAGCCCTGAAGTTATGTCTCTTGAATGCGAGACCAGATTCCACTCTACTATAACTTCACCTACCTTGGTCTCCAGGAACAGAATGTGGTTCTAATACAGATTCACACCCCCTCCCGTGTCATCAGAGGACCACGCACCTTTCCTGCTTCCATATAAACGCATAAGTGCTCCCCGGGTTGACTTCCAATGTGAATGAGAATTCCAGTGAGGCTTCTCGGACGAATGCTGAAAACAAGCTTAAATTCTGGCCCCAGCGACACAGAGTTAGCTTTCAAAAGAAAATTAAAAGAAACACGTAACACATCATAATTCAAGAAAAAGGATAAAAGTTCTTCAGAATAAGGCTATGAAGATTGAAGTGCTTCCAAACTGCTCCTTACCTAGGATGATATGACCTCCTTCTTGGGAGAAATAAATGCCTTTCTCCAAAGAGCCACCCAAGCAGGGAGACACCCCAAAACTTGCAGAAGGGGTTTCCAGGGGTTTCAGATCCAACTGAAAGTTCCTCAGGCAGCCCACAAAGCTGTTCTGGGGGAGGCTCTGCAACCAAGCAGACGAGAAAGCAAACTGCATGACCCACAGCTCCCAGAAATGCACAGGCAGCCAAGGTCAAGGGTGAGGGTGGTCGTTCAAAAAAGCAGGAAAGAGGGGGATCCATCCATCCTGCTTCCAAGAGTCAGGTGGGCCTGACTGGTCCATTCTGGCTCCCTCCAGGGTGCCGGAAAACATGGATACCAGGTATCTCGTGGGTGGTCAAAGTTTGAAGGTGTTGTTAAACCAAGGCGTGTGGGTGCAGAAAGCAGAGGCGGTGGAGATGGCTACCTGGTGTGAAATCAAGAATAGAGGGGGTATATTTGCAGCAACATGGACAGATCTAGAGACTGTCATACTGAGTGAAGTAAGTCAGACAGAGAAGGAGAAAAGCCGTATGACATCCCTTATATGTGGAATCTAAAGAGAAATGATACAAATGAACTTACTTACAAAACAGAAAGAGACTCACAGACTTAAGAGAACAAACTTATGGTTGCTGGGAGGAAGGGATAGATAGGGACTTTGGGATGAGCATGTACACACTGCTATATTTAAAATGGATAACCAACAAGGACCTACTGTATAGCACATGGAACTATGCCTAATGTCTTATGGCAGCCTGGATAGGAGGGGACTTTAAGGGAGAATGGCTACATGTATATGTATGGCCGAGTCCCTATCCTGTTCACCTGAAACTATCACAACATTATTAATTGGCTATACACCAGTATAAAATAAAAAGCTTAAGAAAAAAGAATAGAGGGGGTGACTTGACTCCAGGCCACCATCAGAGCTGCAACAAGGGGGAATTTCCACCTTGCAAGTTCAAGATCTCCATATCTCTTTGCAGGTACAAAATACTTTAGAGTTTCATAAGCCCGTGTGATAGCTTAAGGCAGGGCAGCTGACTGAAAAAAGAGGCCAAAACATTCCCAAAATAATAAAGTGTAAAAAAGCTCCTACATTGTTGGGCCCAGTGCACTGTCAATGAATCACAAATGCTGGAGGGGTTAAGATCAGACACAGGGGATGGGATAAAAGGGCCTGCGTGGAGCCCCACGGCTGCCCAAAGCAGGCCTGGAACAAGGGCTCCTCATTTGGGGTCTGGGGATGAGCTTCTGGGGTTCTCTGATCCCTTAAATTGTATATCAGAAGACCAGTGCTTTTTCCCGGGGAAAGGAGCTATAACTTCCATGAAATTCTCCAAAAAGTTAGTAAATCACTGAATAAAATCCCTCAGCACTCTTGTGGAGTAAATGCTTTTAGGACTTTGACATCCTACATGACAGATGCAAGACACAATCATTTTAAGGGAATCCCATGGCATTCTAGAGGCATGTGGTATCGGCGTCAACAACAGAGCACTGACTGGGCCTCCTGTGAAATTTCTAATTTCTTCAGATTTGCCGTCATGAACAATGATGAGCTTGTATCTGACATGATGCTCAGAGCCTCCAGGACAGGCCATCACCTAACTCGGAATCCCCAAAGATGCTGTGTGTCTTGAGGTAGCCACTGGGGGACTGAATGTTGCCAGCCCTTTGAAAGGACATGGAGGAGGGCAATCCAGTGGTTTCCATCCTTGGGGTGAAGGAAGGCTGCAAATGGGACCTTGCATGTAAAGAATGTTGTAAGTGGGGTGTGACTGGTTGTCTCAGATTTTAGGATCTTGAATGTGATTTATCCAAATCAAAAGAGCATCCAAATTGTGCCCCTGAATTGCTATTGTCCTATGATTTCTCTGAGAAACCGGTACAGAGGCTGTAGAAAAACAAGCAATGAGTAACCTCCTTAGCAATTAACACGTTATCCATTATACATGTGTTACATTATATATATATAGGTTATATATATATAGTATATATGTAGAGATTATATGTTATACATTATAACGTAGTAGATAGTACATAAATTATGTTACATATTACTTGTGATACATATATCACAAGTTACCATATACAAAGAGTAAAAGTACTTTGGCTGGGGCTTTGGCCCAAACCCCAATGTAAAACTCAAGTGGGCCAGGATGAGCCCTGTGGAGACATCACAGGCAAGGCCAGGTCAGCCTGACCATCTAGAACCCACTCTGGCAGAATTGCCCTGCTTTAATTACATCCATTTCCAGCCCAGAATGGAGTCTGATCCCTTCCCCTCACCAGAATGGGCACCCACAGAGAGGGAAGGGGCAGGAGGGGCTGAGCATCTGGTAGCGCATTTGCCAGAAGACAGTCCCTGGGTCGGAACTGTTAATAGGCCCGTGTTCACTTCATGAGCTAAAAGGGCAAACATGGGAGAAGAGTGATGGGTGGGTTCGGCCACCCCCAAGTAACCAGGGCAGTGAGCGCTCTGGCCTTGTGGAGGAGACGAGGGAAGGGGCACCCACAGAGCTCAGCCCTGAGCCCACAGCCCCATCAGAGCCTGTGAACCTCACAAAGCCAGGCACGTGGCCCTCCTTCTGGGGACAGACAGACGGATGACTTTCCCCTCAGCTCAAAATTTCCCCAAGATTGTTTCTTGGGATAATTTTATCTTATAACATGTTCAGTTCAGTTCAGTCGCTCAGTCGTGTCCGACTCTTTGCGACCCCATGAATTGCAGCACACCGGGCTTCCCTGTCCATCACCAACTCCCGGAGTTCACAGATTCAGTTTTTAAAATAAAGTATTTTGATACTCTTGAATATCTTATAAAACTTAGAAGGTGACTTGTTCTCATCTATGGCTCCAAAGCATCCCTGTTTACCTTTGGCTTCCCTGATGGAGCCGATCCCAAGTAAACTGGTGCTCTGAGGCTGATGGTGGAATTTCCAGGCAGACGTCCCTCCCGGGTCCTCAGACCATCCACAACCAAGCGCCCCTTGCCTCCATCTTGCCAAATATCACCTTAAGGATAAAGAAAATAAGTTAACTGTATTCTTACCTTCAACAGCTGGCACTGTAGTTTATTAGTGGTCACAGGAATTAAAAAAAAAAATGTTTCTATCCCTCAAATAGCTTTGAAAAAAATCAGAGATTTTTTTCCCTAGTGTTTTTCATCATCCTTATTTTGTGAGATTATGTTAGATATTAACCAGAGTGAGCTTAAAACATGAACTAAAAAAAGATTCTCATAAGTGAACAAAAATAAATAGCTGGCCTGGAAACTTAGACAAAAGACAAATAACTGGAGTCAAAGGATTGTAAATAAACACACATCCATGCAACACAGGGGAAGGAAGAGTTTGTGCAGAGTTGAGACGGGGAAAGCCACATGCTCCTCTGAGCAGGGGTCCTGGAGAAGAGACCAAGGGCTACTTCTTGTCTAACAAGAGGAGCAAGTGTTTTCAACTCTTTGCTAAAAGTCAGGATCCCTGGACTCTGATGCAGACTCTGCCACCTCGTGGCTACCAGACTATTCACTAACGGCTCCCCAGTGTAGATGCCCAGCTGTGACTGCTGGCCTCCAGCGTCTACTGACACCTGGGCGTGGATGTCTTACAGGCAACTAGATTGAAGGATATTTACAACAGAACCATTCTTCCCCAGCCACACCCACCTTCCCCACATCTTCTCCATCTCATCTCCACTACTGAGCCCAATGCTGGTCCAAAATCACAGGACTCCATCTTGACTCCTCTCTTTCCAGAGGAGTCAAGAGGCCCTCTGGGCTCTGCCTTCAGACACATCTACTCTCTCCTCCTCTGCCTTGGTCTCTTGAACCAAAGGCAACAGCATCCATCTGGTCTTCTACTTTTGCTCCTTTTTAAATGCTTCAGCTAAAGAGGGTTTTGAAAAGATAAAGCTGATCGTGTAATGTTTTTTTTTTTTTTTTAAATTTTAGACTCTCTAAAAGCTTCAGAGACTTAGAATAAAATCCCAAATCCTCACCTAATCCAGTGCTTAAATGACCTGGGCCGCCTCACCCTGCATCCCTGGTGGCTCAGATGGTAAAGAATCTGCTTGTAATGCAAGAGACCTGGGTTCGATCCCTGACTTGGAAGATCCCCAGGAGAAGGAAATGGCAACCTACTTCAGTATTCTTGCCATGGAGAATTCCATGGACAGAGAAGCCTGGTGGGCTACAGTCTATAGGGTCACAAAGAGCCGGACATGACTGAAGTGATTTAGCATGTACGCACACACTTGCTTTAAACGGCATTTCTTTAACCCCAGGACGCCTTTAGGCAAGAGATGAGATGCTAAGGATGTGGGCCCTTATACCTGTGCTCTAGAAAAAGCATTCCAGACGCAGAAAAGGGTCTGGAGACCTGGAAATTGTCCTGAAGGAGAAAAATGGTCTGGGGGCAAGGACAGGAACAAGCAAGGAGCAGTCCACGGAGCTGTGAGGTGAGGAGGGTCTGAAGAAGCAGAGAGGAAAGCCCGTCTTGGCATCTAGGATGACATCCATGTATGGCACGTGCAGGAGTCTCTGGGCTGAGATGCTGGGGTGCTCGGGGTCTCTGACCACACATGCTCTCTCAGTGCTCGTGCCCTCCTGCCTGGAAGAATGCTGAGACTTCCGTCTTCAGCTACTGGCAGTGAACTTGGCCCCAGGGGAGGTTCTAAGGCAGCCCCAGAGCTCACCGTGTGCCACTTCCCGTCACTGCACTTCTCTTTGCTTTTGAGTTTCAGTTTTTTCCCTTCTGCTCCCAGGGCAAAGACCAGCCGTCCTTTTGAAAGATAAAGAGCCATAAAGGAGCTCCTAGTCCCCGTATAAAACACGAGCCCTCTGGACGCTGTTGTCAGCACATCCACGGCAAACTGTGACCTGCAGGGAAAAGACAGCAAAAGGCGAAGAAGGAAAACAGAGGTTTGTTGTGTTTCTCCAAATCTCTAAAGCCGGGAGAGAGGGTGAGCAGCAACCCCCTACTACTCCGTAATTTAAGTGAATAAACTAAGGCATGTAATTGATTAAACAACTATTCCTTTGGGAGTTTTAAAAGCTTGTTTTTCAGCGGTTAAAAGTTTTGTTGTATAATTTCCTTATTATGTTGGGGAATAAGAGGAAGTTTTATGACAACCTCAGCTAGCAATGTAAGTCCCAGTGAATGGCAAGGAAGAAGACGACCTACTTGGAAAATTATAGTAAAATACAATAACATAAAGCTTAGCATCTTAACCATTTTTAAGAATACAGCTCAGAAGTGTTGAGTACCTTCACTGTTGTGCAGCAGATCTCCAGAACTCTTTTCATCTTGTAAAACTGAAACTCCCTACACATTAAACCACAGCTCTGTATTCCCTCCTCCCCGCAGTGCCTAGCAACCACCATTCTGCTTTCTGTCTCTAAGAATCTGACTGTTCTAGGTGTTTCATAGAAATATAATCATACAATATTTGTCTTTTTGCAACTTATTTCACTGAGCAGTCTCAATTTTTAAACCCAGTGAATATGCTTTCTATTTCATATACATGCAGGGAAAAGAAAGTTGTGAGAAAAAGTCAGGGAAAAACTTGAATAACAAGGATTTGAGTTAAGCATCGGGTAGGCATTTTCTTTCTGTAAGACATATTTAACACAGAAGCACAGAAGTCCAGATCCACCTTCTCTTGCCCACCCTTATGTTTCTCAGACCTTAATATCTCACCTTTGATGGAACAGGAATTAAGCAAGCATCACGCAGTAAAAGCAGAGAGTTAAAGTTAATATTCCTTTGCATGATGGTTGCACATAGGCACGTGTGGCTAAGCAAGCTTTACTTTCTATGCAAACTCATATCCATTCATCCATTTACTTATTCATTCAACAAATATTTAATGAGTGGGTCATATGTACAATGCACCATGATGAGCTCTGAGAATGAAGCAATGGATGTTTCATTCTTTGACAGGTCTGTGGTGTGTAGATGCTCTGGTTGTGGTTTATTCGCTAAGTCATGCCCAGTGGACTGTAGCCGGCCAGGTTCCTTTGTCCATGGGATTTTCCAGGCAAGAATACTGGAGCAGGTTGCCATGCCCTCTCCAGGGGATTTTCCCGACTCAGGGATGGAACCCGCATCTGTCTCCTGCATTGGCAGGCGGCTTCTTTACCTCCTCCGCCACCTGGGAAGCCCTAAGAAACAGTTACTGAATTGAATTAAATGGAAAATGTGAAGGCAGAATCGGGAAGTAGAAGAAATACTGACACTGTCACATCTCTCTGTTTTTTAATACTGTGAGGCTGAGCAAACCTGGAGCTGCACTTTCATTCTTCAGATTTGCAAGTTTCCTTGAGGGTAGAGTTCCTCAGAAGGAAAAAGAAATCTAAATTTGTGAGACTGAACCGACCAGATGGTGACACTGCTCAGTATGTCTCTTGGTGTAGCTGTGTTAGTGCGGAGGTTTGGAGAACGAGGGTTAAGCCAATTTGAGGAGGATATTAGAATTGCTACAGAATTAAAGTACTTTACATATGTGGGCTTTGTTATTGGACTTGACATTTGCTTTCCAGCATTATTTCTTAAAGCAATTTTCTTTCAGAAAAGACTAACTGACTAACACCCCAAAAAGACATCAGTAGCTTCAAATCCTGGCATATTGTACTGCAGCTATGAGTCTTTATTGTTGAGGATTGGAAGGTAAGGCAGACAGAAAAGAAGAATTTTTTTTTTTTACATTCACCCAGAGGTTAAAATGGTGATGAAAGGGGAAGTCGCTCAGTCATGTCTGACTCTTTGCAACCCCTATCCCTACACAGTCCATGGAATTCTCCAGGCCAGAATACTGGAGTGGGTAGCCTTTCCCTTCTCTAGGGGATCCTCCCAACTCAGGTATCAAACCCATGTCTCCTGCATTGCAGGTGGATTCTTTACCAGCTGAGCCACCAGGGAAGCCCAAGAATACTGGAGTGGGTAGCCTACCCCTTCTCCAGCGGATCTTCCAGACCCAGGAATTGAACCAGTGTCTTTTGCATTGTAGGCGGATTCTTTACCAACTGAGCTACCAGGGAAGTCCCTAAAATGGTGGTACAGGGTTTTAAAGCAGAGACCAAACTTGCTAGAATGAAATCAGGATGAGAATGACAGAATAGTCCAAATCTTGCAAGATCCTGAAAATACACTCTGATTGCTACAGTATTGGGGACTAAAATAATTTTAAAATCATATGTATGAAGGATTACTTTTTCCCACTTTCCCTTTAAGAATATTACTTTTTCCATTTATTGCATATAATTCAGTGTTGGATGGGAAGATGCCTGGGTTGAATTATCAGAGGAAACCAGATAGGTCACCACAGTGAATGTGCTGAGAAAAGAGGCAGGAAAGAAGGGGCCATGGAGGGAGGGGGAAGGCAAAGCTCCAGAAACAGCCTCAGACCTGGGGAGGGGGGAGGGAGGCTGAAGGGCAGGGAAAGGGCAGTGCATGCAGCATCCCAGGGAGACTGATGTCATCATGGTCAGCCTGACTGAAAGAGCAGCACTGGGGAGCGGGGTCGGCCCAGGAGGGGCAGACAGCTGAGAAGGTCACCACCTCTGCCGTCGGCCTGTCTCCCACTGACACAGCTTTGCCAGATCAGGGATCTCCATAATGTCCACGAGTCTACTGGAGTCTGGGGCTGAGGGTCACCCCCAGAGCTTGGCCCCTCCCCTTCCAGCTTTCACACACTCAGCCCCTCCCCTTCTGGCTTTCACACCTGCCTGTGAATCACACACTTGCTTACTGAGCCCACTTCCAAGGGCCCCTCATTCCAACCTATGACCTCTCCTCTCTCCAAGCAAGACATTACCAACCCTATTTATCTGATGAGAAAACTGAGGTTCAAAGAGATGGAGCAATTTGTGGAAACATGTGAGGCAGGTGTAATTATGCCACAAAGCTGAACAGCAGCATATGGTGGCCTTGGAGTTGCCCCTCAGAGCTCCGTTCAAGAGACCCCACTGCTGGGGCACAGCGGTCTGGCAGCACCCAGCTGCCCCCTCTCTTAGAACCATAGTGGCACCCAGTGACTCCCAGCCACACATCAAGCTCAGAAGAAAAGAGCCAAGCCATTCTGCCAACACTGGTGATGATCTTTGTTTGCGATGCCACCCGCCAGCCTGACTTCCTTGGAGCTTCCTTGCTATCTGAGGCTCTTCCCACCTCTCTCTGCCTTCCCCTCTCCTTTCACAGTACCCTTGCCACGTCTTAGCTGAAGGCTCTCCCCACCAGCTCCTGCTCCCCCCCTTTTATCTTCCACAGGAACAGCCATTCTCTTGCGCATCTAATCTTATCTTGACATCTGCACCCCCAGGACCTGAACTGGCTTGTGGCCTGAGGTCACACAGTGAGCCAGTGGCCGAGCGAGTGGATGGAAAGCCAAGATCGGAAAGCCAGGTCTTTTTGACTTTCGGGCAATTCTGCTCGTAGATAAGTCACCAAAGAATTCTGGGCACCATTTTATTTATGTCTCCTTCAAATCATATGAAAATGACAAGCCTCGCCTTTCTTTTTTTCCTGACACAATTAATATCTCTGCTCATTCCCTCCTCCCCCAAAGAGATGCAACTTGTTAGCACAAAACGTCCCAATGTATTCTCTAAAGATGATGTTATCTGGCACCAAGTCTTCCTGAAAGAATGATTTTTCTCTGACTGTAGAATGCAGGAGAAGAAAGGTGATGTATCACAGAAATAAATAGCAGCTTTGGAAAGACATATCAGCCTTATTTTTAGCACACTGTCAGTTCTAAAACAGAGCTGAACTGATTGTTTCAGGGTCTGAGCAGCACCTGTCACGTGTGCCTTTGGCCACAAGGAGGAAGGGTGCTTCAGTGGCTGGGCTCTGTGTGCTGGGCAGGCCAGGACCTTTTTTCATAAACATGGTTGTTCCCCACTTCACTGGACTTCCCACGTGGCTCAGCAGTAAAGAATCCTCCTGCCAAGCAGGAGACACAGGTTCGATCCCTGTGTCGGGAAGATCCCTTGGAGGAGGGCATGGCAACCCACTTCAGTACTCTTGCCTGGAGAATCCCATGGACAGAGGAGCCTGGCGGGCTACAGTCCATGGTATCACAAAGAGCTGGACATGATTAAGTGACTAAACAACAACAAGCCCCTTCCCTCAGCGGCAGTGCCTGGCATCATGGCAGTTAGCCTGCCCTAGTGTAGAATCCTACACATAGAGGCACAGTCTGATTTGGTGTGGGGCAAAAACATGAAATAATACCTGGGTTTCAGCAACTCCTGGGGAAGCATGAATAACAAGTGGCTGGTGGGACTGTCCCCAAACCGGAGGGCTCTGTGGCTGGTCTGGACGCCTGGAAGTGGTGGGCAAGACTGAGCCTCTCTCCATGCCTTCGAGCTCCTCGGGGAGAGGGCTGGTGCATCCTGCAATGGCTGTGTGGGAGAGAAACCAAAAATCAGGACAGCTAATTATCTGGGGGAAGGGTGGAGAACGCCTGTCTAGCTAAGTGCCTTGCTCAGTTTTGACTTTTGATTCTAAGCGCTGAATTCAATAGGGATGGATTCATTCTGGGGAGGGTGCAAGCTGCTCCTGTCTTACACAGGTCTATGGTACATGGTACCAGCAGGTATCCAGAGCACCTCCCCTCCCTGCGGGCTTGCTTCCCTGCTGGCTCAGACAGCAAAAAATCTGCCTGCATTGCGGAAGACCTGGGTTTGATCCCTGGATTAGGAAGATGCCCTGGAGAAAAAAATGGCTATCCACTCCAGTACTCTTGCCTGGAGAATCCCATGGACAGAGGAGCCTGGCTGGCTACAGTCCATGGGGTCACAGAGAGTCAGACATGACTGAGCAACTAACAATCCTCTTCCTGGAGCTTCAGAAGACCCACAGTGGTTCTCAAGAGAAGAACCACAGTAGCTCTTGAGAGAGGTAGCATTCAACCATTTTTATCAAGAAAAACAAAAAACCTCACTCCAGTGAGTGAAACCTTGGGCTCCAGTGAGTGGTTCTGAGTTCACCTCCCCTAGCCTCCTTTCTCCTCCAAACTCCCCCTGTTCACCGAGCTTCCCAAGCCCGTAGAGAGTACACGTGAAAAGCAAACATGACTATGAAGAGCACGTTCTCTGGGGCTCGACAGCCCTAAGTTTTAACTCCAGCTCTACTTACTGGGTGCTCTCGGGCAGTTTTTCAACCTAAGACTCAATTTCCTGACCTGTAACGTTGGCATTTTACTCTGCTCTTTAGGGGTATGGTGAGAACTGAGAGATGAGAGAACACACGTGCAACGTGTCTGTGCCTGTGAGTCCCCCCCATATCCTGCTGCCTCCCAGCTTTGGGCTTCTGTTTGTGGAGCAACAACATTCACTCTAAATTCAACCCACACTCCAGACCCGGTCTGGCTATCCCCTCCTCCAAAAAGAACATCCCCAGCCCCTGATCTCAGTAGCAGGACAAGGGCCTGCAGACCATTTGTGTCCCTCTCAAGTTATTAGTGTGTTTAATGATAATAAACCCACTCCAGTGTTCTTGCCTGGAGAATCCCAGGGACGGGGGAGCCTGGTGGGCTGTAGTCCATAGGGTCGTGCAGAGTAGGACACGACTGAAGCGACTTAGCAGCAGCAGCAGCAGCATTTCATGCCTACCATGTGCTAAATGTTTCATGCCTATTACCTCACTGAACCCTCATAACACCATGAGCTATTACTCTTACCTATCCTCATTTACAAGGCTTCCCCAGTGGCTCAGCGGGTAAAGAATCTGCCTGCCATGCAGGAGACCTGGGTTTGATTCCTGGGTCAGGAAGATCCCCTGGAGAAAGGAATGGCAACACACTCCAGTATTCTTGCCTGGAGAATTCCTTGGACAGAGGAGTCTGGTGGGCTACAGTCCCTGGGTTGGAAAGAGTCGGATATGACTGAATGACTAAGTACTCATTCACTATCCTCATTGATGCTGCAGGAAGCAGACCCACAGAAAGGTTAATCATTCAAGAACACTCCCATAGTAACTGAGAAAACCTGATGCAAACCCAGGAAGGCTGTCCCCAAAGTCCAGTATTTAACCACAAAGCCTGGTGGCCTTTTCTCTGTTATTGGGCTTTTGGAGGCAGAATTAATTTCATATTCTGTCTAGTCTGAGGGCTTGCATGGAACAGGGAACATTATAGCCAGTGTATTCACTGGGTCTCGCACATCAATCGCACCATGCCCTCTTCTGCTGATGCCCCCAGAGACACCTGCCAGTCTCCCACCAGTTTTCTACTTGAGGCACCTGTCACTCAGTATGCCACCAACTCCATTCATTCTCCTTCTGTCTAAAGGCTTGTCCTTATCCTCTCTACACAACTGACTTCTCCATCCACCCAGTAACCTGCACTAGTTGCCTCAGAATTATATTAACTCCTGCCTCCTCTGCCACCCCCCTTCAATTATTATATGGCCTGATACATTCCATCCTCTGAATAGCTCCGAGTCCATATTCATCTCCACCAGGACTGTGCTAATTTAGCTTCTCAGTAACTCTTAGCCTTACAGAGAAAAAAATGACTCTTATGACTTCATTCCCGATGGGGGTGTTCTAAAGATGATCTCTTCCTAAGAGTTAATGACAACACTTTGGGATTTATGAAATATATTTCTTCTTAAATACCATTGAATGTTTCTCTTTATGTACTATCTCTTCAACTCCCCCAAATCATCATGCAGCGGGAGAATTACTGACAGACAAGCAGCATGTGGTTGACATGAAGTGAAAAGTGGGCTGAATGGAAGTGCATTGTTCCCGAGAAGGCCCCGGCTTTGAGGCCAGGCTGTCTGGGTTTAGATTCCAATGCCGCTTTCCGTCTGTGGGAGCCTGCGCCAACTGCTCACCTTTCTAGGCTACTGCATCCTTTTTTCTGAGATGTGGCTGATAATAGTATTTCTCCCACATGGTGACGTGAGGGTTTAGTAAGAAAATCCACTTAAAGAGCTCAGTGTAACACCTGGCACATCGGAGGCGCTCACCGTTATCCATTAATCATGTTAACTGTAACCTCGGATATGAGGAGGTCACACTGTTGACCTCAGGCAGAGCTAGGAATTCAAGTTCTAACCCTGTGTTCAGTTTATGATGACGCTTCCACTCCTCCAAACTTTCCTTTCAGTCTCTCCTAGTTCCAAATATTGGAATCACCCAGGAGCCTTATTAACTCCTGTTACTTGGACCTAACTCAAGAGCATCTGACTTAATGGGTGGGATGCAACCCATGCACTGGGATTTTAAACACTCCCCAGTGTCCCTAAAATGCCATCAAGGTCAAGTCACACTGGTCATGGGAAGACCTGGGTGCATGTGTGTATCCTGTAATAGGAGGCAAGACAGAGAAGTGTCTGTGGGTAGCAAAAGGCTCATCAGCTGCAGACATTGAGAAACTGAAGTCAAGGTCCTATTTGTTCTTAGTTCAGTCAATAAGTCCTGTCCAACTCTTTGTGACCCTGTGGACTCTAGCCCGCCAGGCTCCTCTGTCCAAGGCAAGAATACCGCAGTGCGTTGCCATTTCTTCTCCAGGGAATCTTCCTGAGACAGGGACTGAACCTGCATTGGCAGGTGGATTCTTTACCACTGAGCCACTAGGGAAGCCCCTCTATTTATTTCCAGGGCTGCAAAAATTGCCAAGCATTCAAGATTCAAAAGAGGAGCTAAAAAGAAAACTGCTTTGACATTTTGGTGAAATTCAACTATGGATGACCCATTAGTTCCACTTCCTGGAGGCACTGGCTACCATGGGAGAAGGTGATCTATACTCCTCCCCAGCATCTCCAGTGAGGGAGATTCTCTTCTGAGAATCAGGAAGCAAACCCCAATGCAAGGTTCTTGACACTCACCTGGTGGATACTGAAAGTCTTGGCTTTGTAAAACCTTGTGGACCCTTTAAGCAACATTAGAAAAGGTGGTTCATTTAAACTGCAGAATCCCAGGGACACATCTCTCTTGGAAGATTTACTGGCCAGATCCAGGACTTCGGGACTCTCTGATGATCTGGAATGACAGCAGAAACAAACTCTGACACATCCAGGAAGACACACTGGCAGAGAGAATTCATTTCAAAAGTACACATTCTTACTGCCCTGATTTCAGGCTAAACGCTCATCTATTTCCACCTAGTACAGGGTGTGTGTGTGCGTGCGCATGTTAAGTCGCTTGAGCCATGTCTGACTCTTTGCAACCCTATGGACTGTAGCTCACCAGGTTTCTCTGTCCATGGGGATTCTCAGGGAAGAATACTGGAGTGAGTTGCCATGCCCTCTTCCAGGGCATCTTCCAGACCCAGGGATCAAACCTGAGTCTCTTATGTCTCCTGCATTGGCAGGTGGGTACTTTACCATTAGTGCCACCTGGAAATTATTAACGCATATATGTGGAAACTAGAAAAATGGTACTGATGAACCTATTTGTAGGGCAGGAATAGAGATGCAGAAGTAGAGAATAGATGTGTGGATCCAAGGTGGGGGAAAGGGAAGGTGGGATGAATTGGAGGAGTAGCAGGGACACATATACCCTACCACGTATGAAACAGGTAGCTGGTGGGGAGCCACAGTACAGTGCAGAGAGGGCAGCCTGCTGCTCCGTGATGACCCGGGAGGGGCAGGATGGGGGGCGGCTGCGAGGGAGGCTCGAGAGGGAGGGGCTCTATGTATATTTATAGCTGACTCACGTAACTGTACAGCAGAAACGAACACAAAACTGTAAAACAGCTATCCTCCAATTAAAAATAAAATTTTAAAAAACATATAAGAAAAGAAATATGAAAAACAAAATAGGCAGAGAGGACAAACACAGATACCAGATGACCTAGAATGACAATGAATAACAGCAAACCACAGAAGTGACTTCGAGAAAGGATTTATCTCTCTGCATTTCTGTAGACAAATCTCATGGGTAAATCTACTTTATCTTATGACTGTCACCAAGCCCTGACAGCAGCTCACAAGCCTACCAGGGTGCCTAAGACTCATGAACAGGGCCGGGGCCTCCCTCTGCTCGGGGGAAGAGTTTTGCTTTCATCTAAAAAGGGACATAATCTGAAAGTTAATTTTAATTAAACCTTTTCCAAGGTTATGTTCCAAAGTTGCTGCTACAAAGGGAGGCTGGGCCCCAGAGCTTTTGGTTAGTTTGCTTTTAGTGTGTGCATCGTGCCAAAGATGTGAGCGTTGGACCATAAAGAAGGCTGACACCTAAGAATCGATGTTTTCAAACTGTGGTGCTGGAGAAGACTCTTGAGAGTCACTTGGACGCAAAGAGATCAAACCAGTCAATCCTACAGGAAATGAACCCTAAATATTCATTGGAAGGACTGATGCTGAAGCTGAAGCTCCAATACTTTGGCCATCTGATTCGAAGAACTGAATCACTGGAAAAGACCCAGATGTTGGGAAAGATTGAAGGCAGGAGGAAAAGCGGGTGACAGAGGATGAGATGGTTGGATGGCATCACCAACTCAATGGACATGAGTTTGAGCAAACTCTGGGAGATAGTGAAGGTCAGGGAAGCCTGGCGTGCTGCAGTCCACGGGGTTGCAAAGAGTCAGACACGACTGAGCGACTGAACAACAACAAATCGTGCCAAAGAAGGTGTTTGGAAAGTCTGCAGATGAGAGCAGCGTGAAGCCATGCTGACAAGTTCTCTTGTCAGCAGGCCCCTCTCAGCAGCCGCGCACACACCTCTGGATGAAAACATTGCTGATGCAGCCCTCGAAATGACTCCCGCCCAGACGCAGGGACTGCCGGGAATCTGAAAGGCCTCGAAGCCTTTGGTTATTCTTCAGAGGCTGGTCATCAATGAGGAGCCGGAGTCTGGAAAAAAACAAACAGGAATGAGAACAGCTGGTGAGAACGATCCTCTCCAGGTGGGCAACTGACTGTCTTTGATTCAGACCCAAAGTCTTTTACCTGAAAGAACTCACTAAACTATTTTGAAAGAGCATTTGCAGTTTTTTTCCATATATTTCTTTTTGCACATGGCATTTTTATTAAAGTACTCTACAGGCATAACTTGTTTTATTGGACTTCATTTAAAAAATATGCTTCACAGATATTGTGGTTTTTGAAAAATGGAAAGTTTGTAGCAACTTGCCTCGAGCAAGTCTGCTGGCACCGTTTTTTTTTCCAGTAGCATTTGCTCAGTCCATGTCTCGGAGTCTCACTTTGGTCGTTTTCACAAGATTTCAAACGCTTCCCAGTGAAACAATTACAACTCCCTGAAGGCTCAGATGATGGTTAGCATTTTTAGTGATAAAGTATTTTTTACGTAAGGTATTACATAGTTTTTTTTTTTTTTAGACACCTACTGCACATTTGATAGATATAGTATAAGGTAAGTATAACTTTTATATTCATTGGGAATAAAAAATGTTGTGTGATTCTTTATATTGAGTCATTAGCTTTACTGCAGTGGTCTGGAATTGAACCCACAATACTCCCAGGTGTACCTGTATATATACAGAATGTACAGGTTGTACGTGCCCAGTTCAATGCATCTTTGAAATGTGAAAACACCAACACTGCCAGCTCCCCAGGCACCCTGCCTGGGCTCCCTTTCCAGTTCTCCCTCTCCAGGAGTAACCAGCATCCTGAATTCAGATGAAATAGTTTAGTTTTGCCTGCTTCTGAATTTTATATACATGAAATCATGTATGTAATGATTTCACGTGTGACCTCTTTTGCTCAGCCTTACACGCGAGGTTCATCCATGTGGCTGTGCACAGCTGTAAATCTTTTGTTCTCATTCTCCCATTTTGAATGCACCCCAATTTATTTATCCATCCAACTGCTGATTCTCAATCAATGAGAAAATTGATACAGTACCAAGAAGAAGGTCAAGATTTACTAGTAAAATAGTGTCAACATCGAGGACAAATATGTCTCAGAAAGGATAATAGAAAATTCCATTAAACTAAATAAAATAAAATTCTTAGCGCTCTGGCAGAAGAGCCATTGCACTCACCCAGAGTTGTCACTTATTACAGACACATAGTGCAGTAAACCATCCGTGTACATCTCTGGAGAGGTGAAAATCGGGCTGCTGCTGTCCCTGGTGCTCAGTTCAACGTGACCGTCTTCCAGGGTGACCTGCAGACTGCTTGCCTGCAATCATCAGAGAACAATGTACCCATCAGTGCAATCCACCTGCATTTAATATGAATGTATCAATACTGAATGTGTGAGCAAAACTATGTACAAAACAGGATGTTTCAAACCCAATGTTTTGACTTTGCTATTTTGATCTAAAGGTTATTTTTGAATATTTGGACTCTGTGTTTATGAATATAAAAATCTTATCAAATTACTTCAACACTGATGAGTCTGTCAAAAGCATTTTATGGACCTACATTCATTAACCAACTTAATGTCTCCATCAATTATACAAAAGTTACACCATTTCTAAATTTTTCTATTTTCGCTTTCACTCTGCAGAAGTTATTTTCATCAGGATCAATGTTCTTCTGAATACATTTTTACAACAGACTTGATTCATCAGTTTTCTTCATAGATGATTACAATGACAGCTTCCCTTCAGTCATGAATTTTTTATTTTTGGGTCCTAATTTCCAGGAGGTTCAATTTTCCAATGTCAAACTCTGCTGATATAAACTTTGGCAAGATAATTTGATTCTATTAATTGCTAATGTTCTTTAAATGTGTGTGGTTGTAAATAAATATTTTAAAAATACAAAAAAGTTGGTGTAGTTTTGGCAGTTGTCATTTTCATTTTGTTGATGTGCTTTTCCTACCAGGTACAATTTTTGTGGTTTTCAACCAGATGTGGTTTTTTAGGGAGCTTTGAGCCTAAAACAATGTTTACAGAATGTAGCTGTAGCCATTGTCAGTTTTACTTTATGCTGATGTTTTTCAATTGGCAATATTTATTATAACCTGGATAAAAGAATGCTAACTGACATGTATTTAAGAAGTTGAATCCATTAAGAAGTTGCAGGCAGTGCTCCTAGGATATTTGAAGGGTTCCTGCCTTGTCCAGGACTGACCTCATCTTTGCTAAGCCAAGTCTTCTACCTCTTTTGGGCCATTTTGTACACTGTGTATTAAGTGTCCCCACTCCTGTGGAGGAAACAGGAGAATGTGTCAAGAGTTGGGGCAAGGAACTTCCCTGGCAGTCCAGTGGTTAAGAATGTCCTGCAATGCAGGGGATGAGGGTTTGATCCCTGGTTGGGGAATTAAGATCCCACATGCCATGGGACAGCTAAGCCTGAGTCCTTCAACAAAGACCTTGCCCCCATGCCACAACTAAGACCTGATGCAGCCAGCCATAAATAAATAAATACTTTTTGAAAAAAGAGCTGGGGCAAAATATCCTGCTCTGATAGAAAAGCCACACTCACAATCTAAATGTAGGCATGTGCTTTTTCAGGGGTATTTTTGTTTTGTTTTAGTTTTTTTTTAGAAAAAGGATCTCAATGCTATACTGTATAGCACAGGGAGCTCAGTTTGGTGCTCTGTAATGACCCAGAAGGGTGAGATGGGGGTGAGAGGGAGGGGATATACATACACATGGCTGATTCACAATGTTTTGCAGCAAAAACTAACACAACATTGTATCACAATTATACTCCAATAAAAAATAAAATAATCAATAGAACATGAATTAAAAAAAAAAAGATCTCTAACAGCTGACTGAAAAAGACAGCAAGAGAGGAGAAGAGTTCTATTACAACATAACCACAGAGGCAGCTAGTCCTTCCTTACAGCAAATACTAGTTGTCTGTTGTGCTTGCAGTCCTGAAGAAACAAACCCAAGAAAAACAGTGTCCTACTTCTCTTTCTATTTTAAAATCCCAGTTGTTCCACCGGCCAATTTAGGAGTATTAGCTGACTTTTACGCCTACATGACCACACTGGCTAAATACTCTTAAGTTAGAGAATCTCTTGCTGTACAGGAACAAAGAGCAAAAGACATTACTTTCTTCCATTCTCTGATGCAAATATTGTCCAACAAGCTGCTGCTGCCAAAAAAGGAATCTCAAGAGCTATGTTTTGTGGAATCACAAATGAGTAATGGGTGTACATTCTGATTTTTTTCTTAGTTCTAAAAACTTAAAGCTACATTATTACTTACAACAGTTCTACTTCACCTTCACTCAAAATATACCTGAAAAGAATGAAAATGGAGCCCATGAATACACATAAATCCCATTCTGTAAACTAGAATGTACTGTCTAAGCCTGATTTCTTTTAGGCCCTACCCCAGGATGGGCAACCACTTCCATGGTTGAAATCCACAAAAACATCTATTGTGTGATGCTAGACAAAAACGCCTGACGGATTTACCTTCAAAACCCCTCTATTGTTTTTGACATTGAACCTTGAGCAGGCTTAAATCTTGTTCAACATTCATACAATATTTCATACCCCCATCTGATGACTTAATAAGATGCCACTGGGTTGAAAGGTCTGAAATCCGAAGGAGGCTTGGAAGTGGCTGGATGATGGGAAGTCCAAATTGGTGAAACTCAACTGTCCTCCCCTGGAGAATGAGGCAGATCGCACAAGCTGAAATGCAGACGTGGAATAAATTACTGGCCCTGTAATCATGCCATGGCTGAAATAATAGTACCCTAACCTAGGTCCCTTCACTTGGACTGACCCAGGGGAAAAAACAGTTTGCTTTTTCTGCATGATAATTTGCCAACCATCTCGATGCTTTTGTGTGTAGAGCTGGGATTTCTACCTTCCTACAAATTTAAGACACAAGCCTGAAGAGGTTTTGCAAGTACAGGGAGAGATAATAAATGAGCCAGTTCATCATATCAGAATACGTCAAAAGTTGGTGTGTTAACAAAAGCCAAACATGGGTTAGCTGGGGACCACTGCTTTGCGAGGTTCTGAACTCTTCACTTACCTTCCAGTCTTCTGAACACTTTTTTGTTACTCCCACTGTATCATTCAATCTGACAACGCCAGTGGTCTTCTTCAGGTTCTTCATGCAGCCTCGGAAAGCAGGTGTAGAAATGTTAAACCTGATTTGGGGATGCAAGAAAAAGAAGAGATGGACCAAGCGCAGGCTTGATGGGGAACTGCAGCTGAAACACAGCACTCATTCGCTACAGCTTCTCACCCATGAACAAGTACGTGTTTTATGGTTATCTCTTCTCATTGGATTTCTAGACTGCTACTAATTTTGTGATACTGGGAAAATCTATTAGATATTTCCATTCTGTGTGATTTGCATTCTCAGTATTAAAAATGAACACAATAATGTTGACAGAAGAATGGCTGGTGTCCCCCAAAACTATAGACATATAGAAGATGCATTGGAGAAGGAAATGGCAACCCACTCCAGTGTTCTTGCCTGGAGAATCCCAGGGACGGAGGAGCCTGGTGGGCTGCCGTTATGGGGTCGCACAGAGTCGGACACGACTGAAGTGACTTAGCACTTAGCACTAGCACCACATCTGAAACTGCTCCCCCCCATCCTCTCCTGGAGTCATGCTAATGCGTCATGAATTAAAAGCGTATTAATAAACTGATATACTAGAAACATCATATAAATATATATTACATTCCCTGGTGGCTTAAGTGGTAAAGAATCTGCCTGAAATGCGGGACATTGGGAAGGTCCCCTGAAGAAGGGAATGGCAACCCACTCCAGTATTCTTAACTGGGAAATCCCATGGACAGAGGAGCCTGGTGGGCTACAGTCCGTGGGGTCGCAAAGAGTCAGACACGACTAAGCGACTAACCCTTTGAATAACTAATAAGTAATTTATTAGAGCCAGAAATACTCTAGAAAACTTCTTGATCTTTTTTTCCTGTCCAGTTTTAAGTCAGCCACTGTAAACGCCAAAGAAATAAATGATTAATTTTTGGTCCTAGTCAATTAGGAAAAGTGTAGCTTGGTATATTTAATCAATGCCAAGCTGGAACAATGGAAAGCACTGTCCAGACTCCTGCTGTATCCACCACCTCCTAACTGTGCAGGCTGGGCAAGAGGTCACTGTGAGGATTAAACAAGTTCACGTCCAGGAGGTGCTCACCCTCCGTGGCACTCGGTCCTGGGCACTCAGGAGGTGCTTCTGAGAGAAGCTGCTCTGGAGCGTTGGGCTCTGGAGGCAGGCTGTGTGGGTTCAAGTTCTGTCCCAGGTGTCTTCTCTGTGCTTCTGTCTCCTCACTTATACCACAAGAAAGTGGTAATCTGCTTCCGAGCCCAGAGTTTAAATGAGATAATGGAGGTAACGTACTCCAATGATGCCCAGTGCACAGCAATGACTCAGGGTGAGATGGCAGAGTTGTAACTATCCCCATCATATCAGTGCATCACTATAACAAAGCAATTTCTTTTTTTTTTTTATGAAAAAAAATTTTTCCTTGGTTGGGCTGCACAGCATGTGGGATGTTATTACCCCCTGCATTGGAGCGTGGACTCTCAACCAGGGAAGCCTCTATAAAGAAGCAATTGGTAAAGCAGCTCTTCCTACATAGCTGCCTTGGCATTTCTCCTTTGATTTGACTTTTGGGTCTATCTGGAGCGGATGTCACACAAAAACGCTAACATACGTGAAATGACTGAAGTCCGGGCAAATATTTGTGTTTCTTAAGCAAATGATGTACTAGGATAAACACAAAGCTGACTTCATTACTAATCCCTAAAGCGGCACACTCTTCTAGATGGAAAGATGTCTGCCTTCATTTTTATGCAATTCATTATAAACAGCTGAGCTACATGTAATATGCATAAAATTAAATTTCATTAAAAGGAAGAAACAAACCCTCATGGGCATTGCAGCACAAGCTTGATGATTTTATAAAACTGGCTTCTTGCCTCAGGAGAGGAGGAAAATTCATATCCATTCCTGGGGCTTGTCTATTTGTCCATATTTATTAACTCATTAATTTAATATTTTGATCCATTCTCTCTTGGGTTTCAACACGTTTTAAACTCGTCCATGTCTCCTGATTCCTTTCTTCCGTAAAGCATAGGTTGAAGGAAGAATAAGGTGGCAGAAAAAGTAAAGGGGAAAGGAAGGTAGCTGACAGACAAGGAACACCTGTTTTGTGCAAGTTGAAGCTCCAATATTTTGGGCACCTGATGTGAAGAGCCGACTCACTGGAAACGACCCTGATACTGGGAAAGATTGAAGGCAGGAGGAGAAGGGGTTGACAGAGGATGAGATGTTTGGATGGCATCATCGACTCAATGGACATGAGTTTGAGCAAACTCCAGGAGATGGTGAAGGACAGGGAAGCCTGGTGTGGGGCAGTCCATGGGTCGCAAAGAGCCAGACACAACTGAGCTGCTGAACAACTATTACCTGATCCTCACAATAACCTTTTGAAGGAAATGTTTTCTTTTTTAAAAAAAGATTTACTATCATTTAATTGTTACCTTTTTATTTATATTGGAGTATAGCCAATTAACATGTTGCAATAGTTTCAGTGGACAGAGAAAGAACTCAGCCATACATATACATGTATCCATTCCCCCCTAAATTCCCCTCTCATCCAGGCTGCCACATGACATTGAGCAGTTTCCTGTGCTCTACAGCAGATCCTTGTTGGTTACCCATTTAAAATACAGCAGCATGTGTTTGGCCATCCCAAACTCCCTAGCTACCCCTTCCCGCTATGTTTCCCCACAAGGGAGATATTTTCTCACCTGACATTACTGGGCACTTAGCATGTGCCAGGCACTGTGCTAAATCCTTTACTCTGAATCCCACGACCCCTCTAAGAGCTAGTGCATCACTGTGCCCACATTAGAGGAGCACAAGGAGGCTTGGGAAGGTTAAGTGACTCCCACAAGGTCACGCAGAAGGAAGGTGGCAGCCTTGGGGTTCTGGGGCTCAGTGTGTCACACAGGCTAGTGTGACCTGAAGCCTTTGCTCTTTATGCTTACACAGGTGTGCACCACAGCACTGGAATGATCACGACTCTTTCCTACAGAACAGTTACCTACAGCAGAGACATTAAAATGAAAGATTCATTTCCACTATTCTTCGGGATGTTCTTGTTACTCTGGCTCATCTGAGGGCCTAGAGTTCCACATTCGCTCCAGAATTCAGGTCTGAGCACACCTGCTAGAGGAATGTGGCTGAGGAGGGGTGTAGGCTGCCATAAGAATGGGTGCGTATGCTGGGGGATGTGTACACACCATGGACCAAGCTGTTCACAAAGGCTCAGCCGGGTCCAGCCTACTGTGGGCAGATCTCAGAGAGCAGGAGGAGCAAAATCAAATCCCGAACTCAGTGCTGGGTATTAAGAAATGCTCAACAGATCCTTGCCCCATGTTTAGTTTTGGAGTTTGTTTCATTGTGGTGTGATATTATCATACTCTGTGATGCAATGATGTACATGACTCCTTGCGAAGTGTTTTTTGTTGGTCTGAGGCACTGTCAGGGATGACAGTGCATCTCCGGCATCATCAGGGGTGATCTGCTCTTCTCATGGGGAGCAGATGGGTTAATAGACTGTGGCTTCTGACTCTAATCCTACACGTCACTCCAAGATCTGGGTCCCCAGTGCCAGGAGGTACGCTACAGAGAGAAAGAGAAAACACCACGCTCACAAGGTCTCTTGCCTACGTTCCTATACACAGAGGTAACGCGAGGCTTGCTTCTCTCCACGTTAGGCTCAAGCACTGTCTGTCTCCACCACTCCCCTGCCAGGGCTCAGGGCACCTCCCCCCTTTGAAAGAACTGCTGGTTGCCCCTACAGACTCAGGTGTGGGTCACTGGGGAGAAATCCTCCGTGACCCATGTCAGAAGAGGGGTCTCAGGACTCTGAACCATCAAGGACAGCACCAGAGGGATGAAGCAGGGCCAGAAACAGCTGAATACTGTTAAGCGTTTTACTTGAGAGAGAGAAAAAGCTCAGTGAAATCTTTTGACCAGCCTCTGTCTCCTGCATGTTCCATGTCCTTGTAGTTTGAAAGTATAAACTTACCCAGAAAAAGGAAGCAGTCCTTGTTTGGAAGACCCTAAAACAGATGCCTAGGAAAATCCTATGTGTCTGTCTGTGTGTGTGTGTGCATGTGCATTTGCACACATGTGCACACGTGCACACTCAGTCTTGTCTGACTCTTCACGATTGTATGGACCGTAGCCTGCCAGGCTCCTCTGTCCATGGGATTCTCCAGGCAAGAATACTGCAATGGGTTGTCACTGCCTTCTCCAGGGGATCTTCCAAACCCAGGGATTGAAGCCAAATCTCTTGTGTCTCCTACATTGGCAGGCAAATTCTTTACCACAATACCCATATATATATTTCTTTAATGGACAGAAATAAAAAGACAATGAAAGGTTGAGTGTTGACTTAATCCAAGGTGACCCTACTCATTGATAGCTAAGCCCAACTAGAGCCATTTCTTTGGATCCTCACCCATTACTTTTTCCTAGTAAACCTTGCTTGGCCGACACCCTCTATAGATTTTCTGCTGTCACCACACAGAGGCAAACACCTCTGAGAATCCCTCGCAGCTCTGAGGAGCCCACTTGCCCCCAGAACCTCAGTAGCCACCTGCTCTCAAGCTTCATTCACCCTTTCTCCAGGCTGGACGTCTCTCTAGAGGTCAAGGCCTTCCGTCTAGTCCTTTCCAGGCATCTCCACCTGCTGTCCCCTGGGACTAAGCCTGTCTCAGACTGAGCTCACCATCCCGTTTCTCTGCTGGTGCTGGCCATCTGTCCAAGCGCTAGATCAAAGTCCTTCTTGAGAGCTTTTCTTTGTTATTCTTCAAACCCAAGTACCCTTTCAGCCCTGCCCACCTGCTGCCCTAAGCACAGCAAGAATCCACTCGCCCTCATCAGCACTGTCGTTTCTGTGGTCAGACCACCTGCCTCTCACCTGTTATACCCATCTTCAAACCTCTCCACCTGCCTCTGCCTTTTCCCTCTTAATCCAATCTGCACCCTGCACTACAGCAAGCTACTGAAAACCTAGGTCTGACCATGTCCTTTCTCTGCAGAAGCCCCCATTGCTCCTCACTGTGACTTTCAAGATCCTCTGTGGTCTGGCCCCTGCTTCCCACACCAGCCACAAGGGCCTGCCTCATAGTGTCCTCTTGAGAGTTCACACTTTGGCTCTTACCTCTTTATATACGTTGCCTTTCATATGTCAGGTTCTTTCAGATCTAGTCAGAGACCACTTTCCTGATACTCTAAATGGGTAGATAGATTCCTTTACTGGGTCCCCATCACCCTGAGCTTCCCATCTGATAGCACTGGCCTTATTCTACTGTCTCCCTTCTGCTATACTTCAGACTCTTCCCTGTTCATCATCATCCCAGAACTGACCACACTAATGGCATTAGAAACCCAATGAGTGCTTGTGCAATGAGCAAACAAATGACAGAATGTGTGAATGGTGCTGCCTTAGGTTACTCTATTTTATTGCATTTAATTGAATAAAACCAAGTTTACTGGCCATTCATAACTAGCCATTCAAGGCTGAACTGCTCTTTAGTACTGATTATATTGAATATTAATATTACCTCTTTGGCTCTTAATTTTACATTAAAATTAAAAGGTTACATACCATGATCCACAAGGTCCCCTCTAGTTCAAAGAACCTAGAGAGGAAAGACATTCACTCCCAAACTCTATTAAAGTGCTGAACTTTCTCACCTGCATCTCTGTCTTTGGGGGCAACCCTGACAGCTTTTATTTTTATGATCTTTTTGATGTAGACCAATTTTTAAAAGTCTTTATTGAATCTGCTACAATATTGCTTCTTTTTTATATTTTGGGTTTGTGGTCAGGAGGCACATAAGATCTTAGCTCCCTGACTGGGTATTAAACCTGCATCTCCTGTATTGGAAGGCTAAGTATCAATCACTGGACCTCCAGGGAAGTCCCCAGACAACTTTAAGACAAAGATTAGTGCCTCCTTATTGAGGCTGGACAGCTGTTCAAATGTATAAGGATTTGAGAAGACCACCTTGGCACAACACTTTATAAATCACATCCAGTGCTCCTTCCAAATGACAGATAAATTAGGAAAAGAGTTAACCAGCCTCAGATCTCATATGAAAGCAATCATCACCAAACATTTTGGGAGCTCTCTTAGCTTAGTCATGAGGCTGTAGTAACCCTTCCAAGGAATCTTCTTTACACACATCACTGTCAGCCATTTGGAAGGATGTAAACAAATGAACAAAATGTGAAAGTTATTTTTAAGTGTATCCTCAGAGTGATGTTTGCTTTTCTCATTCACATTAAACTTTACTTCCATTCAAGTTAATTTAATTTGTGTATCCATTCATCCGAGACAGTCATGCCCCTAGTCCCTCCCCGATAACACACACATATGGGGGCAGGTAATTCAAATGTGCCTCATGTCCTAGGAGACACTTTAGTGCCCCAGCCTTCTGTGCCCAGGGCCACCTGTGCTCTCCTCTGTACCAACCAGGACCCCAAGTGAAAGTGAAAGTGTTAGTTGCTTAGTCATGTCTGACACTCTGCAAGCCCATGGACTGTAATCTGTCAAGCTCCTCTGTCCATGGAATTCTCCAGGCAAGAATACTGGCGTGCGAGCATTCTCTTCTCCTGGGCCCTGACCGACCTAGGGATAAAACTTGGGTCTCCTACATTGGAGGCAGATTCTGAGCCACCGGGGGAGTCCACAAGGACCCCAGGATATAGCCCCTATTTTTGATGGCAGTGTTGTCAACACCAAATCTACTCATGTGGTTTTTCTCTTCCCAGGAACGACAATGGAAGTGGCACACTGTTCCCTCATCTCCCCGCTACCCCAACCCCTAACCCCCACAGCTTTCAGACAGCCAGGCCTGTTACTCAGTATTAACAGCCTGTTGTACTCTGTTGGCTAACACTATTAATACAGAAAAGTAATTCTTTGGTTTTTGCTGGAATTAAACAAGGCAGATTTATCAGTAGCAATCATAACTATTAAGAGAGGTGACCTGCTTCTTTAAAAAAAGATCATCTTACCTTTCCCTGATGGAAATGGGAATTCCCCCCAGGTAGTATGTGCTGAAATCAAATATATCATCTTCAATTTTAACGCTTTGAATATCCACATTTATCCACATACGTTGTTGGACTTTTCCAATTTTGATCAGAATCTAAAATAAATGAGAGATGAATCAGCCAGCAATGAGAAATAAAATAATTCTATTCATGATGGTTCAGAGCTATTATGTTTTTGCCTTCCTTCAGATTCATTTATATACATGGTATATATATTAATACAAGGGATATGAGCCCAGTAGCTCATCTGCATAAATATATAACAATAAACATTTAAATAGAGATGTTTGCATTTGTTTGTTTGTCTGTTTTTGCTGCACCACACAGTTTGAAGGACCTTAGCTCTCTGACCAAAAATTGAACCTGCACACTTGGTAGTGAAAGCTTGGTGCCTAACTACTGGATCACCAGGGAATTCTCGAAATGTTTACATTTGAAATTAATCATTTTTTTAATGTTAAAATATTTTATTATTTTTAACTTTTTATTTTGTATTGGGGTATATCCGATTAACAAGATAGTGAAAATTTCAGATGAATAGCAAAGGGACTCAGCCATACATATCATATATCCATGAAATTAATCATGTTTTATCTATACCATATGGATGTTATATATTTCATGCAAAATGTTCCGATTTTAAAAGGATATGTCTCTCAGTTAATAAGTTCATCTAATAGAAAAGCGTTCTGTGCACTAACTTAAAGGACATGTAATGATTCAGATAAACAGATTCAAAGGATGTACCAAATGATCCTTCCCGTCGTTTATGATTTCTCGGATTCCTTTTTCTTTAGGCGGCTCTGAATTCAGTTTGTACCGCACCATGAGTCGGCCATCTTCCACATTCAGAGATATGAAATGATCCTACAGCATGGGGACAATGTAGATTAGGAGAATTCTCAGGAAGAGCCACACGCATTCAAACTCCAGCCTGCATTCAGCTTCAGCTGCCTTCTTAGTTCAAAGGAAAAACAGTGCTTAAAACTCAACTCCTGGGATGGGGATGACAGCTAAATCCTGTCAATCATGTTAAACAATCTATACAGTAATTGGCACACAGGAAGGAAACAATAAGTGCTCACTACTGTCATGATTTTGTTTTATACCAATCTATAACCAGCATGTAAAACTGGCAACTGAAAGATACAGATCACAAATATCGCTGGAAAATATGATTGCTACCTTTTGGAGGGCTTTCCCAGGTGGTGCTAGTGGTAGAGAACCCACCTGCAAATGCAAGAGATGTAAGAGATGTGGGCTCAGTCAATCCCTGGGTTTGGAAGATCCCCTAGAGGTGGAAATGGAAACCCACTCCAGTATTCTTGCCTGGTGACTTCCATGGTCAGAGGAGCCTGGTGGGCTACAGTCCGTGGGGTTGCAAAGAATCAGACATGACTGAAACAACTTAGCATGCATGCACATTTTGGAGAGAGTTAGGGTCTTCTTCAAACCCTACTTCCCTCCATCTGTTTTCTGATGTATTCCTATTATCTCCTCTATCTTCCATTTAACGGTTGCTTTGTTGTTGCTGTTTAGTCACTAAGTTGTGTCTGACTCTTTCCAACCCCATGAACTGTAGCCCGCAGGCTCCTCTGTCCGGGAGATTCTCCAGGCAGGAATACTGGAGTGGGTTGCCGGGCCCTGCTCCAGTGCCTTCCCATCCCAGGGACCAAACCCATGTCTCTTACATCTCCTGCATTGGCAGGTGGGCTGTTTTTGTTTCTTTACCACTGGTGCCACCTGGGAAGCCCAACCAGACTCCTTACCTAAAAGGAAAGTCAGTTTTTCTCTGGGTCCTAAGCCTTGCTCTTGGAAGTCAGTGATGGCTCATCACACTCATAAAGAACAGAATAACATCAATTCATCCTACTTAGCAGCACTGGGGATTATTTTCTCTTATCTGATTGAAAGTGAAAAAGTGAAAGTGAAAGTCGTTCGGTCTTGTCCAACTCTTTGTGACCCCCATGGACTAAACAGTCCATGGAATTCTCCAGGCCAGAATACTGGAGTGGGTAGCCTTTCCCTTCTCCAGGGGATCTTCCCAGCCCAGGGATCGAACCCAGGTCTCCCACATTGCAAGCGGATTCTTTACGAACTGAGCCACCAGGAAAGCTCCTTTTATCTGATTACTAATGGCATTTCATAAGATTTCTTCTAATATAAACAGCATTTCTGGTTCTTAGTCTCCAAGAACTTCAAAATGTATTGGGTTGACCAAAAAGTTAGTTTAGGTTTTTCTGTAACATCTTACAAATTGTTTGGCCAAACCTAGTACAAAGAAGACCTTGTTGCAGAAAACAACTGCCTTGCCCTGAAGATGCTATGCGACTTCTCAGCTCTCTGCGTTCTTCAGGAAGGTCAGGATGCCCCAAACCATCAGAACTAGTTCAGCCTTGGACTCTCCCTAGGAGTCCAGAACAACTGCAAGAGAGGAGAGATGGACCATGTCTGTGTCCCCACCCTGTAGGCAAAGTGTCTGGTAAAATCTCAAGCTCCGTATCAATCCTGCATTCTCAAACTGAAAATCCCATGGACTGGCCCACTTTTCTCCAAGCCTCTTGATGAAGGTGAAAGAAGAGAGTGAAAAGTCTGGTTTACAACTTAAACTCAAAAAACTAAGATCATGACATTCGGTCCCATCACTTCATGGCAAGCAGATGGGGACAAAATGAAAACAGTGGCAGATTTTATTTTCTTGGGCTCCAAAATCACTATGGATGGTGACTGCAACCATGATATTAAAAAACACTTGCTCCTTGGAAGAAAAGCTATTATGACAAACCTAGACAGCTTATTAAAAAGCAGAGACATCACTTCACTGACAAAGGATATAGTCAAAGCTATGGTTTTTCCTGTTGTTACGTATGGATGTGAGAGTTGGACCATAAAGAAGGCTGAGTACTGAAGAACTGATGCTTTCAAACTGTGGTGCTGGAGAAGACTCTTGAGAGTCCCTTGGACTGCAAGGAGATCCAACCAGCCAATCCTAAAGGAAATCAACCCTGAATATTCATGGGAAGGACTGATGCTGAAGCTGAAACTCCAATACTTTGGTCACCTGATATGAACAGCCGACTCATTGGAAAAGACCCTGATGCTAGGAAAGATTTAGGGCAGAAGGAGAAGAGGGTGGCAGAGGGATGAGATGGCTGCATGGTATCTCTGATTCAATGGACATGAGTTTGAGCAAACTCTGGGAGACAGTGAAGGACAGGGAAACCTCGTATGTTACAGTCCATGGGGCCACAAAGAATCAGACATGACTGAGGGACTGAACAATGACATGTCCTATGCAGCATCTTCAAGAAGAGCTTGTTGTCTAGAGAGATTAAGTCTAGGCCTATCTACCAGCAGATGGTGCTGACGATCACTCACAGAGTGTCACTTTTGGCCTTTTCTAAACTAGGAGATGTCAGAATGGTCTCCAGGAACCTCAGCTGCTCGAAAACAGAAGCCTCCATGTTTTGGAAAGTCAAGGGTCAGGCGGATAGAGATGAAATCTCTTATGGTCTGAAAAGAGTCAAACCAAGAAGCAAAGAGCAGGAGGTCAAACAGTTTAGCTTTCAGAGACCCCAGGAAGACTTAACATTTTTTTTAGGCAGAATAAGCAAAGATTATTAGGCAAACGTACTTTTCAAAGACTAAAACTGACAACACAAATAGAATGGGTAAGTGGCAATTTCTCCCACATTTTGGTGGCATCTTCTTAAATTCTGGATGACTTGCCTTACCAAAACACACACTCACACAGCCAAACAAAGTATTGGGTCGGCCAAAAAGTTTGAGTTTTTCCGTAAAATGTTACGGAAATGAACTTTTTTGGCCGATCCAACGGAGTAGGGCCAAGGGAAAGGATGCAGCTAAACTTTGCACACTGTTTTCCAGATACATTGTTTGTTTATAATAACTCAGTTACCCCAAAATTGTTCAAATGAGTGGACAATTTGGTAACATCTGGATGCTTGTCATAGGTTACCTGGTTTTCTGCAAAAAACAGCAAACCTCTGTCCACAGTGGTCTGAATCGTCTGTCCAAAGGTGGGGAAGGGGGCGTTTGGTTGAGTTGGAACTCGAGCATAGCCTGTACCTTCAAAATAATTTTTGTCTGATTCTTCTTTTCTCCTGTCAACACCAATCATCATTAAGTGAGAACACAGCAGCAAAAGACTTCCAGGAAACTATGCTTATTGATGAAAACGTGAGCAAAGCCTGTGTAATCAAGTTGTCATGTTTTGTTAAAGAGGAAACATCTTTAAATTTAATGTTAAAACAGTCCACTGTATCTCCTGGATCTGCTCTTACACAATGATCAAACTCCACCTCAACAGAGGTGCTCTTCAGGAGACCCTATTGCAAACATCTGCTTAGGAAGACATGACCCAGCAGCTGAAGGTCTTGCAATGTAAGAAATAATATATAATGAAATATAATTTTATTCTGAGTAATAAATGCTCGGTCTGTCTCATATTAGAATCTTCCCAATCTTTTAAACTTTGGGGTAGGTCAGAAGCTCAAGGCAGCAACTTTCAAATAGGTTCATATGCCAAAGTCATGATGTTCTTTATGGACTACTGTTTTACTTTTTAAAAAATTTACAGTAAATAAATAGTTTGTGCCCTAAATCAGGCACCATCTAATGTTGGATATTTTTGGTAGGAGGCACCAACAACTGAAGAAAGATTTACTTTTTTTAAAATCAAGAAAATTCTGTCCATCTAATATTTTATATGAATAATGAAAAGACTTTCCCTTATTTAATTTATATTCCTTAAGTATGAATTACATATGCTTTTTATGCTATATGACTGCAAAATCACAGAGAGACATCAGCTTCTAGGTTTTATTTACCTTCTACAAGGCTCCACTTCTGTTGTGTTGAGATTGAAAGTCTTTTTGAAGTTGTACAAGCTCAGAACATTTTCATTGAGGTCATCTAATTCAATACAACCTTTGTATGGAGGGAATCTCAGTCTACTAGGAGGCTGAAAAAAAAAAAAAAACCAAAAAAAAGTTTTCACTATTTGAACAAAGGACAATGATCAGGTTGACCAAGAAACAGTTTAACTCTATCACTTTTAACCATCAATATAGCATAGGGGTGAGAATGCAAACCCTGAAGACAGACACCCTGGCTTCGCTGTTTTCTACCTGTCTGATCTTAGGCAAGCTATTCAACCTCTCTGCTTCAGTTTTGTCATCTGTGAAATAGGAATAATAATGATGCTTATTTAAATTATACACTTATGCCTAGATCACTGCATATAAAATAATTCAATAAGTTTAGTAATTATCACTATAGATGCTTTAAGAATATATCATTAAATCCATTTTATATATAACTAGTTAAAACATCATTATGCCAAATTAAATGTTAAATATTTCCATTCCGTCAAATAACATTCGAACTTACTCTAAAGTCAGATGGGTAACCTCCAACATAGAACACAGCATTTTCAGGATCCAAATTGAGGAGTGTGTTGCTATTCCCACTATCCATGTCATGGAATTGATGTGTTTCTGGTTTACTGGAGGTGGCTTTTAGGGTGTAATTAAGCCTTGCAAACTGATAAATTCTGTTTAAAAAATAAGTCAGACAATAAAGTTATAAAAGATTTATGAGGAGATGAAAGAAATCAAAGCTAAAGTACTAAAAAGGGGTTCAGCAATATAAATTAAAGTTTGGTGACCGTAGGTCAGATTACCAAAGAGCTATAATCAATCGGAGTCGTACCTCTGGAATTTCACCCGGTCCATCACTGCCTCCTGAGTTTTGCTCTCGGTCAAGGTCTGGTCCACCTGAAGTTCAGCCTCATCCTCTCCCAGGTTGTAGACACATGTGAGCTGGCCATCTACAACAGCCATGCCGATGTAGTCCCTGGAGGCCTAGAGACACCAAAGCATTTCACATACTTATTCTCCCAACTCACCATCCCCAGAGGGCGCGTTTCAAATAGCTAACAGCTTTCATTTAGTCAGCCCTGGGCAGACAGAATGAATGAGGTACATTCTGGTATAAAATAATATAGACAGCACAGTTAATTAACGTCTGGGCTGTCTGCTCACGTTATCAGGAGGGCATTCATTTATCCACTCCTCTGTTCGCTCAATCTGCAAGTATTTGCCAAGCACCTGACATAAAGATGAACCAGATATGGGCTCAGGTTGCCATTCAATTTCATTCTGGGAAGGAAGATAAGCCATTTATGCTCTTCCTATGCCGTACAAGGTCCCCTCAATACACTGGGCATGCTTGTTCGCTCTATGTTATCATGTCAGCTCTGTATGGATCTTTCTTCCCTGTTAGAATGTGAGCACCTTAAGGTAAAAACAAATTTTTGAAAACTGTAGTAAAATATTCGTAATGTGAAATTTACTATTTTAACCTGTTTTAAGTACACATTAAGTACCTTCAAGAAACAAATTTTTGTTTACATAAATACAGGGTGTGGCACTTAGTAGATATATGGTATAAGTTTGTTGAAGGAATAAAGTCATGTACATTCTTGCCATAAATACAAAGCAGAGTCATAAGAAAGTTACAAATAAATCCCCAATCCCTGAAGCACAGACAAGTAACCAACAACAGCGCTGACTTTAGGAATCCTTAAATACAATGTCCACTAGTGACGGCCAACAGTGTCCTAACTGCCCAGAATTTTCCAGAACCATACTTCAGGCATTTCTTTTCCACGCGGTGTGTTCAGTCTCTCAGTTGTGACCAACTCTTTGTGATCCCAGGGGCTGTAGTCTGCAAGGCTCCTCTGTCTGTGGGATCTCCCAGGGAAGAATACTGGAGTGGGTTGCCATTTCCTTCTCCAGCGGATTTTCCTGACCCAGGGATCAAACGTGCATCTCTTGCATCTCCTGCTCTGGTAGGCAGATTCTTTACCACTGAGCCACCTGAGATGCCCATTTCTTTTCCATTCATGTATTAATAACCTAGTCACTGATTGCCTGTTCCTCTGACGCTTACGTGGAAGAGATATATTTTAAGAGGAGGAATTAAAAGCTAAAACAAACTGCTTAAAATATCTATAACAGTGGTGGTTTAAAGAATTTGGAATTATAACAATGAAGCGACTGGATTTCTCATTAATGAGGCAGGAGAGGCTTAATTTCTCTCCAGGCCCCATTCACAGAGGTTCCCCACCCCAGAGACATGGGAAGGTCTGCGGCTGGGTGCCCTGAGAAGAGGACAGAGTCCAGAGCAGTGAGGAAGAGCTGCTCTGATCTCCAGAAAGCCTTGATACTGCTGCCCGCTTGAGAGGGGAGGGTGCTGATCTTCAGCCCCAGGTATGGACGTGCTCAGGTATACACACACTGTGCTCACATGCTGGGACCATCTAGCATGGCTTCTATCTAGATCCCTGCCTCCAAAAGCAACTTTAAATTGATGAGAGATCTCCCATGGAGCCATCAGAGGCAGTGGAATCTCCTCCTGCCATGCCAATGGCAGTGACATGGCTGTGTCATGCACCTCAAAAGCCATATTCTATTTTAAAAACCAGGGAAATGTCAGAGCAATACTTACATCTTTATTTCCGAGGTACATCACAAACATATTCTCAGTCCCACCAGTTTCTGCTGATTCAGGTCTTTGGAGAAACAAAGAAAGAGATGTGTATCCTTTCAAGTCTTCCAGGTCACTTGGCAGCCGGACCTCAACTCCAGATCTACCGTTGAATCTCATGGGGATGGCAACCTGAGAGCGATGATTCCACGGTGTTAGCTGGTCCAGGGAAGAAAGGTGGGGTGCTCGGGGTGGAGGCTTGTGACTGTAGCTGCTCCCAAGTGGCTAGGATAGGGAGTGAAGGTGTATAGCTGCCCCTAGGCCTGGAGTCTACACTCAGGCGGCCGCTCCAGGAGCAGCAGAGTAAAGCCCTCCTGTTCTTCCTGCGCACGAGCCAAGGGTCTTTGGGAAGTATACTTTGTTGTCTGTGCCAGCAACAATAATCATTATAGTAAATTATTACCATCATTATTATGGTTATAATATTAATATAATATTAGCCATATTAATGTCATAATAATACCACCATCATCATTATATATTAATGTATTATAATAATTAGGTTTTACATATAATATATAATGTGATAAATATGATACATAATATGTAATATATGATATTATATAATACATAATATAATTGTAATATAGGGACTTATATATATAGTGTTAAAATACATATTAACAGGATTAATATAATATCATGATCCTATTAGTAACAATATTATATACTATAATATAAACTCTACTTATATATAAAATTAGTAATAGGGTTATAATATTAATATTAAATTAACCCTGTTAATATGTATTATAGCCCTATTAATATGTAACATTAATAGTAATTACTGTTATTCCAACCCCAGAAGGTTTTTGTTCAAATGAGCTAACCTGTATGGAAGCACTCAGTATGATATAGTCGATGTACAATACATCAAAATTTTTTTTAAAGATTCAACTCTTTAAGGAATCATTTTTTATTAACATGTTACATGTCTGGTTGCATTTATTATAGGTGCTCCGTCCTTAAAAATAAGTACATTGAGGCTCTCTAGAATGTGCTTCTTAAATTCAAGGTAAAGGACCATTTTTTCCCCCTGTTATCTGCCCTGGACCAATACTTTTGTAAAATATATGAAAACTTAAATACTAGAAAAATGAAATGAAAAAGGGTGCAAAATACAAGCCTATTGATCCCATTCTGAGATATTGAAGCAATTCAAGTTACTAAAGCTTCTAAGCCTTTACTCTCAATTTTGTACTTATATATATAGTGGAGCAGTAACAAACGTCTGACTAGCTTTGGTCTGTCGATCCCCTTGGGTAGCTCTGCATTTAAACACAGAAAATAAATATTCCCTAACTATCTAAAGAATGACTCTAGGAATGATACTTACACCACCTCTACACTTTATCTCCCAAGCATGTATTTACGGAGGACCCTGTCTATGCAGGTATCAGGCAGGGGTGCTTAGTGATGCCTGAGCTGTAGTCACTCCAAGGTGCCCATGGGGACAGAGCTCCCCCACAACACTCAAGGCTCATTTTACACCCGTCTCTTCTACTCGCCCTCTGCCCTTCGTACACTCCACACATCCTGAGTCTATGGCACGCCCTTCTGTTTTTTTGTCACTTGGAAAGCTCTTGCTCATTAAAAAAATTTTTTTAGTTAAGAAAACATTTCATGAACACACAAAAATAGAGAATATACCTGCATACGCATGACCATCTTAAGAAATTAAACATTACTGTTATAATTGAATCTCCTTATATAGCCCACCCTAGTCCTAGTTGCCTCTCCCTTCTCAGAGGTCACCACTACCCTGGATCTGGATTCCCACATAGCTTCTCATGTGTGCTTTAATATTTTTGAGAAATATTATCTACCTATGAACTTAAACTAGCCTTAGGTTTGTAAGTGACAGAGCAAGGATCAAAACAAGGCAGTCTGGGGACTTCCCTGGTGGTTCAGTAGTTAAGAATCCACCTTCCAGTGCAGGGGACGCAGCTTCAGTCCCTGGTTGGAGAACTTAGAGCCCACATGCCTCAGGGCAACTAAGCTCACGTGCTACAAATAGAGAGAAACCCATGCTGCAGTGAAGATCCTATGTGCAGCAACCAAGACCTGATGCAGCCAAATAAATAAACAAACATTAAAAAGCAGAGAAGCAAGGCAGTCTGCCTTGGTTATCAGCGCTAAACCTAGGCACTATTTATACATTTCATATTTTGTTCATTAAATTAGTGGAAGACATAGAGAGGCCAAAGCTAGAAGCACACTATTTTCCATTTGCTTTTTATAAGATGTGTATGGGTACGAAGAGGGTGGTTTCTGCCAAACTGTGCCTTGGGCTCTTTGCTTTTCTGCTAAAGGTTTTGCGTTGGGAGTTCTCTTTCTTAAAAGGAAAGCCAGATTTTGAGGCTCAAAGTAAGGAATATAAGCCTAGAAGTCAACCATGGTGCCTCAAAGGCAATGATATTCTGACTTGGTTTCTGTCCCTCTAATCTCCAAATATCTCATAGGGAGTTGGCTGAAAAATACAAAATATTTCATTTACGTTATTTTAGGATAAAACAAATTGGGAGAGAAGTATCAGAAATTCAAGTAAATAATGTCAGATTAAAATTAGACGAAAGGTTGATGGAACTTCCCAATGAAGGAAAACTGCTATAATCTCATATTCAGAACACTGCCCACATGGGTAGGAACCACTCCTCCATCCTCATTAAAAGTGGATTCTACAATTTCCAAATTAGTGTGAGAAGACAGGGCTTGTGCAGTATCATATCTGCACATTCTGATCATAGAACCCTTATTTGAACTTGCAATAACACTTTACTGCCTAGAGCCTGGAGGAGAACCCTGCTTCCTGCCTGCATAAGCCAGTGGAAAGGAAACCACTGTTCCCAGCATACCAGGTCATTTAAGGGATGAAGATGATGTGAACTTCTGAAAGATGATGGGAGGAAATGAACTTTCACATGGGGAGCACCCAAAGAACTTGGGCAAGAAAGACAACTGATTCTTGAGTACCTGGATATCTTTCACTTCTTAATGAATAGAGTAACTTATCAAAAAATGAGCCTTGGTGCCTGGCAATGAGGGGACACACCCACCTTATTTGCGGCATCTCTGGCCTGCTGAATTAGTTCCCGTATTCGGTCCACGTTGTCAGAGATGTTGCCCAGTGGCAACAGCTGTTGGTTGATACTTTCAATTTTACTCAAAAGATCAGGCAGTTTGTTAGTTAATTTCTTCACTGTTGGTGAGATACAAAATAGAAATTTATCATTGTGAGTTGAGAAAAGCTTAAATAGAGATGTTCTCGTGGATTGTATTTGTCAAGCGGTATGTTTGGGCCCCACACATTGGATAGGATGACTCAGAATTAGGTAATAATGTTTTCTATTATAGAAATATTACAAATATTTCTATGTATAATATGTAAATACATCATAGATTTTATTCTGCATATCAAATCATCTTTCTTGACACTATAAAAAGTAAATCTTTCAAGGGGGAGGGGATATATGTATACCTATGGCTGATCCATGTTGATATATGGCAGAAACCAATATAACATTGTAATTATCCTTCAATTAAAAATTAATAAATTATAAAATAAATCTTTCCTTTTTGATCTTTAATATCAATCATAATCCAAGTGGTCATGATTCAGGGACTACATCTCCACTCTATTAAAGGGAAAACCAACAGCAATATTTCATGAATTTTTTTCAAAGTGCACAGGTTTTTTTTCTAATCATGTGTGACATAGGCAAAATTATTTAAGTCAATAAAAATTTTTTAAGGAATTTCACATGTTCTGATTCTTTCCACTGCCAATCACCTTGGCTCCTCCAAAGTGCTACTTGGTCCTTTTAACTAACAGAATAGCCATATTCTTTGAATGGATCATGTGAAGTTGTTTCTTAATATTTTAACTTCCAAGATCAGATTTTACTGGGGAAAAATTACAACGGACCAAAGCACATAATGATGGAGAAAATGGATGATACGTCCTGGCCAGAGAACACCTGCTACCTGAATTATCCGCATCACTGAGAGCCTTGTTGAAGTCTTCGCTTTGGGTGCTCCCATAGGTATCCTTAATTCTTTCCACATCTGTCTGAATAGGGTTGAGCCCATCTAGAACCTCATTTGTGATGTCATTGGCGTTTCTGACCAGGCTCTTTGCACTATTGATTATGCCATCGATGTCATCTAAGGCACATACAAACAGGGAGGTGTAAGTCTCTAAAGTGTTTGACAAAAGAAGCCAAGTCCAGTGGGTAGGGAGTGGCTGACCTCTCTGTATTCCACGAAGATCACCTCGGATGCTGGTGAGATTGGTGTCTATCAGGCCTTTCTGAACTGTCATAGTTTTCAGTGTTTGCTGCAGGTTGTTGAGAGCCGGGCTGATTTCTGAAATAAAATAGGAAGAGGCAGTTACCTTAAAGATCCTGATCCTCCATGGATACTGGTGGCCCCTGAAGTAGCCAGGGTCTGCACAGCATTGAGCAGACCTGCATCTTAGGGGTCATCCCCAAGATGCCCACTGCTTGCTCCTAGACCCCCAGGTCCTCCATTACAGAGGCCAGGAGCATACAGAGCCTGTGGTACCAGGCTCCTTGGAAATGCACATGAAGAAACAGAAAGGCCTACCAACTCAAGAGAAGACTTAACTTCCACTCTGCTCAGGGCAAAAGTCTCTGCTTAGTAAAGGAAAGGGATAGTGGTGGTGGTCAAGTTGCTAAGTCATGTCAGACTCTTGCGACGTCATGGACCGTAGCATGGCAGGCTCCTCTGCCCGTGGAATTCTCCAGGCAAGAATACTAGAGTGGGTCTCTGTTTCCTTCTCCAGGGGATCTTCCAGACTCAGGAATCAAAACTAGTCTCCTGCATTGTAGGCAGATTCTTTACCAACTGAGATGCGAGGGACACCCAAGGAAAGGAATGTGTCTATCTTATTCACTGCTGTGTCCAGGCACTCTTTGGGGTAAAATACTCTTTGGGGTAAAATTTTAGTACATATTTACGGAACAAGCGAATGAATGTATGAATAAAGTAATGAATGAATAATGTTTAAGGGATGCCCCTTTGGTCAAGAATAAAGAAATATTGGGCTTTCCTGGTGGCTCAGTGGTAAAGAGTCCACCTCCCAAAGCAAGAAACAGGGTTTGATTCCTGATCCAGGAAGATCCCACATGCCGAGGAATGACTACTAAGCCTGTACTCCAAAGCTCGGGAGCCGCAACTACTGAGAGCATGTGCCACAACTCCTGAAGCCCGAGTGCCCTGGAGCTCATGCTCGCCAGAAGAGCAGCCACTGAAATAAGCCTGCGCATTGCAACTACAGCGTAGTCCCCTGCTCTCCACGACTAGAGAAAGCCTGAGCAACCACAAAGACCCAGCTCAGCCATAAATACATAAATAAAAGGCCTTTCTAAACAACAAGTACAGGAATGCTGTTGAGAGCACCCCACGGAAGCAAACACACATGCACACAAAGCAGGCACTGCTCCCATTCATTTCCAAACAGACACATTCAAGGACATATTCAGTGAAAGGAACAAAGCTCATGGGCATTTCTAGCTGATAATATTGCCCCTTGGGGGTCATGGAAAACCACCAGTGAATGCTTTAATGTCGAGCTGATTATACACGGCTTAAACTGTGATTCCAGGACTGGTTTAAATAACAATGTAGTTAATGTCCTAATCCTTTTAAAAACACAGATCTTCACCTTTTAGCTCAAATTTTGTAAAGAGAACAGGGGTCATACCAGGAAATTTTAATTTTTGAAATGTGCTAGGCAGACTACATATATTTTTTGTATTTTCTTTTTCATGTTTTCATATTTTCATATTTATTTTTCATTTTAATTTTTTAAAATGAAAATGATAAAATAAATGTATTTATTTACCAGTAGAGGCTATCTAATCACTTTGAAAGGATTAAGAAGGTGAATGAGGGCTATGAACTGAGATAGCTGCTCACCTATAAATGACCACAGGAGACCAGAGAAAAATCAAGGGACAGCATTTTCTGAACACAAGAATTTGGTGAGATTGAGATGGTTTGATTTTTTAAAAAATCAAATTAAATAAGGGGAAAAATTCAAAGGCAAAAATTTAGAAATCCTCATATATCACAGCAGTAGTGATTTTTGGTGCTTTTACTTACTAAGATTTTAGGGCTTAAGAAATTTTGAAGCAGCTGCTCTAATGACCTGAAGCTACTTATCTGGGCCTTAAATAAGACAGCAGCACTGTACACACCTCAAAGCTACATAGGTCCCCAACGCTATGGGCATATGGGATTAAACGAAGAATCCGTCTCCCAAATCCAAGGCCAGACCCAAACAAGCCTATCAGTCTCGAGATTTATTTAGATTCATGAGATTCTCACTAATTTGGTTTATGTTAGAACACTGGCTGGTGGTAGTCAGTTGCAAAGTCGTGTCTGACTCTTTGACCCCATGGATTGTAGCACACCAGGCTCCTCTGTCCATGGGATTTTCCAGGCAAGAACACTGGAGTGGGTTGCCATTTCCTTCTCTAGGGGATCTTCCCAGCCCACGGATTGAACCTGTATCTCTTGCATCTCCTGCATGAGCAGGCGGATTCTTTACCACTAGTGCCACCTGGGAAGGGTAGAACCATCAAATCAATGTATTTACAAAGTACCACCTACAAGGACACTGAGATTCAAGAAGTGCATTTGCTCCTGGTCTCATAGATTGTTTCCAAGGCCTTGACTCTCCCAGCCCCCAACAGCCACCCCTTCCATACCTTGCTGTAGCTTCTGCTGTGTTATCTTGGCTTCGTTTAACAGTTTATCGCTGCTGGAACTCAGAGTTTTCGCTTTTCTTGGAAGATCTTCCTTTATTACTGTCTGAAAGCAAAGCATTTATCAGTCTTAAATGTGATACGTACATTAGGAAATACAGGGTAAGAGTTTTCATCCTAGCCCTTATCTTTAATCTTTAAAAAAATGAGGCTAAAAGGTAAGGCGGGGGTTAAAAAGACTGCTCCTTAAAAGCTACAGTTAGGGCTCTTGGTAGACACTTGTGGCTTGGGGAGGTGGGCCCATCACTGCTGACATAATGATAAATTATGTGACACCTTCCCATTTTCTCACTGTCACTTGTACAATGCCCTCTGCAATACTAGAGGACAGAGATGAATTACTTTTAGGCTTTAACCTTTGGGAGATTAAAAATCTTCAACCTTCCAAGAAGTCTGTTCACTAATTCTCTCATAGTTAATAATTTGTTCTTTATTTTTAGATATAGGCCTATCATATAATGCATTTCAGATCCCATAGGATCCACAGACATGCCCAGGTGAACAACAAAGACAGGAAATAAACGGTTCTCAAATTGTGTACAAAAATCTCTTCTTTGGTAAATGTTGATACCTGATCACACAGCTTAAAAGCATACCTGGTAAGAATCAGGGTATAATACTTTCAATAATCAGGGTGATTATTATCTGGTTTTACAAATGATTTTGAATACTGGGCTATGTTTATCCAAAAGTCAAGTAAATACAGAAATGACATATTAGAGCAAGTTCAAGTCTATTCTAGATAACAAATTCTGATCTAAAATAAGCTTTTTTTTTTTTTCTATTCCCTGTGCACACAGAAAGAAAACAGAAAAGTGAGTCATCTCCAGAGTGTGTTGAGAGAAGGTATCACAGCAGGTGCCCACCTGGAGAGCAGCCTCAGACGCAGTGGTGGCCTTGTCGGCCGCATCCTCGGCTGCTTTGATGGCGTTGAGGATGTTCTCGTAGGCAGTGGCAGCATCCACAGCACAGCGCACCAGCTCATCCCCACTGGCGTTCCTCTTGATCCTGGAAGACGATACAGGAGGAGGGCTCCAGCAGTGGCCTCTGCCTGCAGCCAAGCCCCGTTACCTCCCCATTCATTTGGCCAATGGAGATTTGGGGCTGTGGGCTCCAAGGCTCTGCTCCAAAGATGCAGCTGGGAATCAGCTGGGTTTGGACCTGGGCCCTGGGTGCTGTCCCCAACCCTGGTCCGTACTTCCTATCAGGCTCCAGCAGCCCCTGCGGTCGGACCCCCAGGCGGCCCACTCACTCCTCCAGCTGCTTGGCCAGCTCCTGTAGGGACTGCGAGTGCCTCTCTGCCTCCTCCACCAGAGATGCTTTGCTGGCCGATCTGGAAAGTTCTCTCACTTTGCCACTTAGTTCATGTCTTACTTCATTTAAAGTGACAGCTAATTTTTCATATTCCTGTATTTTCCAAGGGAAAAGGGATCGTGTCAATTTAAGCAAAGCACGGATATGCCATTTTCTTGAACTTGTCATAAATGAGGTTTTTAGGAAGCAACAGTGAGAAATTGTTTCCTGAGCCCATCACCACACCACTTACTCCCTGGCTACTTCACACAGCGGCACTGTGAATATTCTCTCAAGTTTCACCACCATTTTGAGCATTTTCCATATGGTGGATACCCACTTTGATAAACTTTATAAAAGCACATTATTATCCTTACTGTATCACTGTACTAAACCTAAACACTTTTCTGATTAGAAACAGCGATCATAAAAGATATTTTCAAAATGCCCAGTGGGCTTCTGAGAAATATTGCCAATCTTTTACCAACCCTAAATGTCTTCTGTTAATTAATGTATGCCTGATTTATTTTAATTGCTTTTCAGCTTCAAGAAGGTATAATTGACATAAAACTGTAAGATATTTGAAATGTACAAAGTGATGATTGGATATATGTATACCCTGTGAAAGGATCCCCACCCCCTACCGAGTTAACACATCAATCACCTCATATTTTATCCCCTTACCTTCTTTGGGGGATGAAGGTGAGAAGATTTAAATTATACTTTTATAGCAAATTTTAATTATACAATACAGTGTCATCAACTGGAGTCACTTTTTTGTTTTATATTAGCTCCTCAGACCTTATTCATCTCATTGGTGAAAATGATATTTAAAAAATACTAGCAGAATTTGTTTTTATTACAAAAGTAACATTCACTTATTTCAGGCAAATTAGGCAGACAGATAGGCAAATAGATATAATACAAACCTATGGTTGCTGAGGGGAAAGGATACTTAGGGACTTTGGGGAGGTCATGTACACACTGCTATATTTAAAATGGATAACCAACAAAGACATGGAACTCTGCTCAATGTTACCTGCCAGCCTGGATGGGAGGTGGGTGGGGAGAGAATGGATACATGTGTATGTGTGGTTGAGTCCCTTCGCTGTTCACCTGAAGCTACTATAGCATTCTTAATCAGCTATATCCCAATGCAAAATAAAAAGTTTAAAGTTTGGGAGAAAAAAAAAAAGAAGACACATCATTCACCCCTCCCCTAAGGGACAACCTCTGTTAACATTTTGGCATATTTTCTTCATATAAAGACATATATTTGAGGGAAAAAATGTTTAGCCTATCTCATAAGTTCCTAGAAATGTAATTTAAATGCTTTTCAAGTTTCTAGAAACAAGCTTTGCTTCTACCTCATGGCTTTTCTTCATCAATTGCAGGACAATATTAGTTTGCATTAAGGAAGAATCTGCCGTGGCTAGACGCTTGGTGAAGTCACTCTGGAGGGAATTCATTTCCTTAACTTGTCTCTGTAGAGAAAAAGATCTGTGAGCTGCATAATATATTGTCAGAAGGCACAGGCATATTTATTGGACAACAGCATAGAGGTAATTTCAGAGTCAAAATGTCTTCTTGAACTTAAAGATCATCTAGGAAACTTCTAAGTCATGAGACATCAGTTCAATTTGTCGTGTGAAGGTGTTGTCATAGTTTCTGCAAGCTACATGCCAATGAAACAACTGCTGTCCCATTGGAGGAGGTTTCTACACTAGGGGCAAACAGGCCAATGAGGTGGATGCATAATTAAGCTCTGATTAGTGGATCAGGAAGAGGGAGTTGAAGTAAGCAAATCAGCACCATCAGTACACTCAACATGCTGGTCCTGATGAAGATGTAGGGGCATTTCAATAAGAAAGCACACAGGAGGACTTCCCTGGCAGTCTCGTGGTTAAGACTCTGCACTTCCAATGCAGGGAACACAGGTTCAATCCCTGCTTGGGGAACTAAGATTTCACATGCCGCATGGTGCAGCCAAAAAATAAATAAATAAAATAACTAAGAAAGCACACAAGACCTTAGGAAACTAGGGTGGAGGCTGCCAGAATTCAGAGATCCATAAAATTGGGTCCTGCTCCCTCCCCTTGGCATAATTCAACAGAGGTGCTACCTGCAGAGGCTTTGGAAGCTAACTATATTACCATCTGCAAAGATATTCTTCATTTTCTTTTACCAAGTTCCTCTTTCTTGAGGTAAGGGGGAGTGGGTCAGTCCTATGTTGGGTTTCCCAGGTAGTTCAGCTGCTAAAGAATCCCCCTGCAATGCAGGAGCCCTGGTTTGATTCCTGGGTCAGGAAGTTCCCCTGGAGAAGGGATAGGTTACCCCCTCCAGTATTCTTGGGCTTCCCTGGTGGCCCAATGGTAAAGAATTCACCTGCAATGTGGGAGACCTGGGTTTGATCCCTGGCTTGGGAAGATCCCCTGGAGGAGGGCATAGCAACCCACTCCAGTATTCTTGCCTGGAGAATCCCCATGGACAGAGGAGCCTGGCAGGTTACAGTTCATGGGGTCGCAAAGAGTCAGACACGACTAAGTGATTAACACACACACACACGACACATAGTTCAGCTGCTAAAGAATCCCCCTGCAATGCAGGAGACCCTGGTTTGATTCCTGGGTCAGGAAGTTCCCCTGGAGAAGGGATAGGTTACCCCCTCCAGTATTCTTGGGCTTCCCTGGTGGCCCAATGGTAAAGAATTCACCTGCAATGTGGGAGACCTGGGTTTGATCCCTGGCTTGGGAAGATCCCCTGGAGGAGGGCATAGCAACCCACTCCAGTATTCTTGCCTGGAGAATCCCCATGGACAGAGGAGCCTGGCAGGTTACAGTTCATGGGGTCGCAAAGAGTCAGACACGACTAAGTGATTAACACACACACACACGACACAAAATGTCAGTTATTTAAAACATATATTGTATACTTTGAATTAATTATAACAATACTAATTTCTCAACTGTTTGGCAGCATTATTCCTCCAGTCCTCTACCAGTCATGAGTTGGGGTGAAGAGATTGGGTCTGCTTTCCCTGTGGTTTAAGTTCAGAAACACTTCTGCCCATTGAGGAATAAGAAATACTTTGATTTTGTGTTTAATGCCTCATTCCTCTTTGATTAGGATTTTCCCACACAGACAGGTTCCTGACTCTGCCATTTGATTAACATTAAAGCTCCCTGCTCCCTTGTGCTTGTTCTTCACTGAACCATGCAGATTCTGACCATGACCTCACCTTGATGGATTCCAAAGCCCTCTCATTTTCTCGGTTGAGGCCGGTGGCCTGCTTTGCTTGGGCGCTGGCCTCCTGTAGAGCAGCATGGAGGCCACTGAGTTTGGCTTCATAATCATTCAAAGCATCTCGTATATTCTTGGCCAGTCCATTGTTCTCCACCTGGTGGTTTTCCAGCCAGCTCCTTATCCGATTCAGCACTGAAATATATCACCTTTTTGTTTTCCACTTGAGAAATGAGTGCATTGACACTAAGTTATAAAGACTACAGAAGAATTGATTTTCTACTCACTTCATGGTTTTCCTTGAACTTACAAGGGAATAAGAAAGGAGGCTAGTGTTTATGTTATGTTGTGCCCTGTACACATTGTCTCATTTAACTTTTATGACAACCACATGAAGACAGTGATTATCATTCTCATGTTTCAAATAAGAAAATGGATGGCCTGAGAAATTAGGTGACAAGGTTTCAGCCTTGGAACTGGAACAGAACTTGCAGAGTATAAAGCACATGCTCCTTCTATTACTAATACTGTTTCTGAGGCTAACATTAAATTTAAACAATACAAACACTAAAAGAGAGATGGCATTATTTGTAGATTAACCACTGATATGTCATCCACTACAGAATAAAGCTCAGTATTTGGAAAAATATAGGCCCATTGTTTTTAAAGTTTTGAGTTAATGTGGCATTTTCCTTAGTTCAAATCTTTAGATATATTCCCTTAATTTCTAGTACATCCATTTTTTTTGGTAGTAGTCATGCGAATATCAATATATGATTCAAAACCCCAATGGTGATGAGAGGACTATTAAAAATGATATAATGAGAAAGCAATAGAGCTGAAAGAAGAATGAAAATGCAATTAAAAACAAAATAGAGGTACCAGTGTCTAATATCTAAGGAGAAGAAACTATTTTTTTTTAATTGCACAGGAACCTGGAATGTCAGGTTCATGAATCAAGGCAAATTGGAAGTGGTCAAACAAGACATGGCAAGAGTGAACATCGACATTCTAGGAATCAGTGAACTAAAATGGACTGGAATGGGTGAATTTAACTCAGATGACCATTATATCTACTACTGTGGGCAGGAATCCCTCAGAAGAAATGGAGTAGCCATCATGGTCAACAAAAGAGTCCAAAATGCAGTACTTGGATGCAATCTCAAAAACGACAGAATGATCTCTGTTCGCCTCCAAGGCAAACCATTCAATATCACAGTTATCCAAGTCTATGCCCAACAACTAACACTGAAGAAGCTGAAGTTGAAGGGTTCTAAGAAGACCTACAAGACCTTTTAGAACTAACACCCAAAAAAGATGTCCTTTTCATTATAGGGGACTGGAATGCAAAAGTAGTAAGTCAAGAAACACCTGGAGTAACAGGCAAATTTGGCCTTGGAATGCGGAATGAAGCAGGGCAAAGACTAATACAGTTTTGCCAAGAAAATGCACTGGTCATAGCAAACACCCTCTTCCAACAACACAAGAGAAGACTCTACACATGGACATCACCAGATGGTCAACACCAAAATCAGGCTGATTATATTCTTTGCAGCCAAAGATGGAGAAGCTCTATACAGTCAACCAAAACAAGACCAGGAGCTGACTGTGGCTCAGATCATGAACTCCTTATTGCCAAATTCAGACTGAAATTGAAAAAAGTAGGGAAAACCGCTAGACCATTCAGGTATGACCTAAATCAAATCCCTTATGATTATACAGTGGAAGTGAGAAATAGATTTAAGGGTCTAGATCTGATAGATAGAGTGCCTGATGAACTATGGAATGAGGTTCGTGACATTGTACAGGAGACAGGGATCAAGACCATCCCCATGGAAAAGAAATGCAAAAAAGCAAAATGGCTGTCTGGGGAGGCCTTACAAATAGCTGTGAAAAGAAGAGAAGCAAAAAGCAAAGGAGAAAAGGAAAGATATAAGCATCTGAATGCAGAGTTCCAAAGAATAGCAAGAAGAGATAAGAAAGCCTTCTTCAG
>SJXQ01001140.1:570591-621091 GCA_006408695.1 Aepyceros melampus
TGTGTATAAGAGCCCGACTCCAGCCCATGGGATACTTTCAGCCCCAATATTTCTCAAGATGCCCTCTTGGCTACCTTCTTTCCATGTGTACATAGAACATTCTCCAAGCTGAGCATGTTCTGAGCTATGAAACAGGTATCAGCATACTTAAAGAGATCTGGAATCATAAAGCATTTTCTCTGATCCCAACAGAGTTAAACTAGAAATCAATAATAGAGAGTTAACTGGAAAATCTTCAGTTTGGAAATTAAACAATATAGTTCTAAATAACTTAGCAATCAAAGATATGTCACAAGGGGAATCAGAAGATTTTTTGAACTGAATGAAAATGGAAACTGACACTTAAAAATGTGTGGGATACAGCTAAGGTACTGCTTAGGGAAAAACTTATAGCATTAAATGCTTATATTAAGAAATGTTTTGGATCAGGAAACAAGCTTTTATCTTAAGAAACTAGAAAATGAATAGCAAACTAAACCCAAAGCAAGCAGAAGGAAGAAAAGATATGGATAAGAACAGAAATCAATGAAATCGAAAGCTGAAAAACAACAAAAATCAATGAAATAAAAAGATCAATAACACTGATAAACCTCTAGGCAGAATAATAAAAAAAGAGATAAGACACAAATGACCAATAACCGAATGAATGAGAAAGCATCACTACAGACTTTTCAGATTTTAGAAGGATAATAAGGAAAAATTATAAACAATTGTATGTCAATATATTTGGTATTGATAATTTATGTAAAATGAAAAAATTACTTGAAAGGCACATATTACCAAATATCACTCAAAAAGAAATAAATAATCCTAATTGTCCAATATCTATTTTTAATTGATCTTGTAGTTAAATTAAAACAAAAACATTTAACAAAGAAAACTCCAGGCCCACGTGGCTTCACTGGAAAATTCCACCAAACATTTAAAAAAGAATTATTGACAATTTTACTAAAATTCGCATTTGAATCTTCTGAACACTAGATACTGAAATAAAGACTATGAGAAAAATGAGACCAGAAACATTCAGCATGTAAAAATGTTCACTTAGAAGTGTCAGTTTTCTGTGTTCACTGTACTTTTCACCAGGAGAAATCTAATCTTCATTTAGAGCAGAGGAAGGACAGCTGCCCTGAACCTTAAGGGGAATCAAGCTCCCCACCCCTCCCTGCATGAGGAGTATTCATTCACGCAGCATCTGTGAATCCACCGAGTAACTGCTCTGGGCCAGGCATCGTGTGGGACCCAGGGGCACTTACCCTCAAGTCCTTGGTCTGGGTCTCCAAGCGCCTTATCTGCTCCAGGGTCCCTGCGCTGACACTCAGGCCCTGCAGCTGAGACTTGACCAGGCGCAGCTCGTCGTCCATGGTGGCCAGGTCGTTCAAGAGCGTCATCACACAGCTGTCACAATCTGTGGGGCCACAATCAGAGGCACACGTGCTGCGGGCTGGAGCCACAGGAATGCAGACCAAGCCCCAGGGCCGCACAGCAGCCCGGTTAATACACACACAGCCCATCACAGGCAGAAGTCACCATCCGGGACTTCTCAGAGAAGGATGCAATTCTGAAAAAGGGAGATCTCTAGACGGGAGCATTTGACAAAGAAATGGTGCAGTGGGGAGAATGAGTGAGGATGGTCAAAAGGTACAAACATCCAGTTATAGAGGAAAACAAATATTGTATATTCATGCATATACGTGGAATCTAGAAAAATGGTACAGATGAACCTATTTGCAGGGCAGGTACATAGATACAGATGTAGAGAATGGACAAAGAGGGGGAGGGGGGAGTGGGACGAATTAGGGGAGTGGCACTGACATATACACCACCACGGGCAAAGTAGCTAGCTACTGGGAACCTGCCGGATAGTGAAGCGAACTCGGCTCAGTGCTCTGTGATGACCTAGAGGGGTGGATGGGGTAAGGGCAGGAGGGAGACCCAAGGCAGAGGGCATACACGTATATGTATATAACTGACTCACGTCATTGTACAGCAGAAACTAACACAAGATTGTAAAGCAACTATACTCCAAGAAAAACATTTAAAAAAATAAAAAACCGAGAAGTAACTTAGCATGTAAAATGTACAGCATGATGACTATAGTTAAGGACACTCATATATTTGAAAGTCACTAAAAAAGTAGATCTTAAAAGTTCTTAATGCACAGAAGAAAATCTGTAACTGTGTGAGTTGATGGATGCTAACTAACTGTGGTGATCATTTCACAACCTATATATATAGTCAAGGCTATGGTTTTTCCTGTGGTCATGTATGGGTGTGAGAGTTGGACTGTGAAGAAAGCTGAGCACCAAAGAATTGATGTTTTTGAACTGTGGTGTTGGAGAAGACTCTTGAGAGTCCCTTGGACTGCAAGGAGATCCAACCAGTCCATTTTGAAGGAGATCAACCCTGGGATTTCTTTGGAGGGAATCATGCTAAAGCTGAAACTCCAGTACTTTGGCCACCTCATGTGAAGAGTTGACTCATTGGAAAAGACCCTGATGCTGGGAGGGATTGGGGGCAGGAGAAGAAGGGGACGACCGAGGATGAGATGGCTGGATGGCATCACTGACTCGATGGACGTGAGTCTGAGTGAACTCCGGGAGTTGGTGATGGACAGGGAGGCCTGGCGTGCTGCAATTCATGGGATCACAAAGAGTCAGACACGACTGAGTGACTGAACTGAATTGAATATATATATCAAATCATCATGTTGTAGACTTTAATACAATGTTGCATGTCAACTGTATATCAATACAACTGGCCAAATAAATGGTGAACCTATGCAACTTGTTGCTAATTTTGTATGTGGGGAAAGGAATAATAAATAGCTTTTATTTATTGAGTGCTTGCTATTTACCAGGAATCATGATAAGGGATTCAATAGCATTTTTCCAATAACTATATGAGGTTAATATGGTTACTATCAACCTCAGTTTCACCATTGTACAAATGATGAAACAGGCTTGAAGAAGCAAGGTCACTGGCATGAGATCATACAGATATTAGCTGGCAGAGACTGGATTTGACCCTAAGTAGCCCTGCTGGAGGAGGGCATGGCAACCCACTCCAGGATTCTTGCTGGAGAATCCCATGGACAGAAGAGCCTAGCGGGCTACAGCCCATGGAGTAGCAGAGTCGAGACGACTGAGGCGACTTGGCACACACGCAGCCCTCCTTCCACCTCCTCCCACTGGTGCTTTCCCATGTCACAGTCTGGGGTTCACAGACCTGAAGCTGAACCCCACAACCTGTAAAGGAGGGGCCACTTTCTTTACTCACCGTCACATTCTTCTCCGGGACCACCATCTTTGGGTTCCTGGCTTATGCAATCTGAAATGAGGAGTGAACAAAGAAGGCAGTGCTCCTAAACTTACTCTTCAGGTACTTTTTAACTTGGCTTTTAGGAAAGCTAGTTTCAGAAAATTTCAGTCACCCAACCACCCAGTATCGCCAGCTCTTCCCTTCTCCCTCCTTCCCTGGGGCCACTGTTCTGAGAGCTGTCTTGGATCCCAGCAGTCTGGCTGCAGGAACGTCTCTCAGGGTCTCTCTGATGATATATTGTTTCTTCTCTCCAAAGGGTCATGTGATTCTTAAGAAGTTAACACTCCAACTTGTTACTGTTGCCTTTATTTGGTGGCCTCTTGTACAACTGCTGATGTCTCTTCCAATATCATTCGAGAATATTCAATAAACACTCACTGAGTGCCTTTGAGCACTCCCTAAGTTCCATGGCCCAGTGCTAGGGGCAGGAATACAAAGATAGAAGACAAAAATCTCTGCTGTCCTATAGGCGCGGGTTCAATGCCCCTTAATGGTCAGGGAACGTAATGGTCCTGCGGGGGAGGTGGACACATGTCACAACAGTGTGACAGAGGCTGTAAGGGAGATGTGCACACACAGTGTGCTAGCTTCACCAACTATCGCGTGCACATGCTGAATCTTGAGGTTCCCAGCTACAGGCAGGAAAGCCTAACGGTCATCCTTGGACATTCTTTACTCCTTTCCCCATACCATACATCCTTAATACTGAAATGTCCTCTCGTTTCCCTCTGAAAAACCATCTAACTTCATCAAAGGAAAACTCGGAACTCGAAACTTTCTAGACGTGCAACAAGGAGGCTTTCAGCTGTGTTTTCAATGGCAGGCGATACTCTACACTTTGTATACAGATACGTTTTAAACCATGTTTGCTTTTCATCGTAAAAAAATATATAAGTTTACTATGGAAAATCTGGAAAGATCAAAAAAATGAGATAAAACATTATCCTTGATCCTACCACTCAAAGACAATCAATGTGTCCCCAGTGTATATTTGCATACACTTTAATTATATGTAATAATAGGTTTCTCTTACTCATCCTTTTAAAAAAAAAACCCTTTTATTCACTCTTACATGTATATATAAGAAGGACTGATGCTGAAGCTGAAGCTCCAGTATTTTGGTCACCTGATGTGAACAAAAGGCTCATTGGAAAAGTCGCTGATGTTGGGAAGGATTGAGGGCAGGAGAAGAGGTTGTCAGGGGATGAGATGGCTGGGTGGCATCACTGGATGCAATCAACATGAACTTGGGCAAACCCTGGGAGACGGTGAGGGATAGGGAGGCCTGGCATGCTGCAGTCCATGGGGTCACAAAGAGTCGGACAGGCCTGGGTGACTGAACAACAACCATATATACATATAGCTGTGTCACCTTATTTCCTCAATTAGACTGTGAACTCTGTATAGGCAGGAAACAAGGTTTTATTTCCTTCACAGACTTCTGCAAATACAGCACCTTGGATAGTCTATGGGGAACTTGACTTATGAGGAGGACTGATTTATCAGTGCAATTTTCTCAAGTTTGAGTTTTGACCACCAAGGAATCTGTCCGTTACTAGGTAGGGAAAAAAAAAAAATGAATGAATGAAAAAAGGGATCAGGGGAGGGAATCCCACAGGGACAAATGTGTCTCATGTGTGAACATTTTATTCCATTCGAGGAACAAATAGTTACCATCCTCATTTCAGGTTGCTTATTTTTGTTATTAGAGCAGGGACAAGGAGGCTTGAAAAGGCATCCATCTCAAAGTATGATGGGTTTGATGTTGAAACTTCTCCTGAACACCTCTCCAAGGACCTCCGAGACAATAGAACTCAGCTCCTTTTAATTCAGTCCTTTTCATCTTTAAACATCTGACACTTCCTATTTGGAATGATTTACAATAGGCCTCCCTCTAGCTTCCACTCCTGGTTGCAGTGCTTAAGTCACATAGAACGAGACCCACCCTTCTCCCACACATGCCCCTTTCAGATCCGTCCTTTCCAAGTCTACTCTTCACTGCCCTCTCCACAGGGCTAAAGGTCCCTCCATAGCTTCACCATCTTTTTGAACAAATTGAAGCGTGTCTACTGCTTTGTAAAGACAACCTCCCCCACTCCCCACCCCCCACGGAGGACCTGTATGGGCAGCAGACCAGGGAACAGTAAGCCACCTGGTTCTGGACACCAGAACTCGGTGGAGACAGTACGAGGCGTCTAAGGGGCCATGTCACTCTCTTGATTCATATCAAACTCACCACTGACTGAAACCTTAGCCGTGACTCACTTATGACTACAGGACTGACCACATGCAAGCCTCAACATAATTTTGTCTGGTTAGAACTGGCCCCTCACTCCAGGCTGCTGAGGACCTATTTTATTCTAAATGTGTCACAGGAGGTGTTTTCCGGCTGCTCCAACTTTGCGTCATCTGATAACTGAGTGGGCAGGCCTTCTATATTTCCATTCAGGTCACGATATTGAACAAGATGGAGCTCACATGAAGCCCCAAAAAGTGACAGCAGGCACCTCATTCTAGACTGACAAGGAGCCATTTACTCTGCAGTCCTTTGAACAGTCACTTGAGCAGATCTAATCCACGCATCCAGGGTGTAGTTCTTTACCTTGTCTATGAGAGGAGAGATTTTATCTAAGGATTTGGTATTGTACTATATCAATGGCGTTTTCCTGATAAATCCATTAATATTCTCCATTAGACAGAGGATGAGGTGGTTGGATGCCATCGCTGACACAACAGACAAGAGTTTGAGCAAACTCCAGGAGACAGTGGACTGGGAAGCCTGGCGTGCTGCAGTTGGACACGACTTAGCGACTGAACGACAACAATATTTTCCATCAAAGAAGGAAATGGAGACTCTCCCTTTTTTTCCCAGCTTCCTTTTTCTCCTAATCCATCTATACTAACTTCCAGTTAATGTCTTTTTCCTGGTAGGTAAAATCCATCTCAATTATACACTCACATTCTAGAACAGTTACTGCTTTAGGAGAAGAGCACTTTGAATTCTTCAGATACACACACAAAGGAAGCTGATGAGAGAATAACCTTATAATGGCAAAGAGAGATCTCACCAAAATCACTGAAATAGGGTCTAAAGTTATTTGGGCTATAATTAAAGAAGTTTTAAAAAAACAACTTACCTTAAAAAAAAAAACCTAGTTGAAGTTAAGTTATTCATCAAAGCTGTGAGTACTACCTAAGCATTCCCAACTTTGTCAAAACAAGGGCACAATTTGTTACGTGCAGTTGTGTGCGTGCTTCCTGATAAGGTATGTTTGGCTTCTTTGCCTGCTATGATATACCAGTTTGATAAAGGTAGGTTAACAGAGGTGTGAGTTGATCTTACCTCCGTTCAGGGGATCACAACTGCCCAACTGGCCATTGCTGTTACAATTGCATGGCTGGCAGCTGCCTCCAAATTTCTGGGGATTTCCAAAATATCCAGGAGCACACCTACACAGAATACAGAAAAAGAGAGGAAACACCCAAAGAATGAGTCATTGACTCCACCCACTTTTCTCAACTTCCAGCTCCCTGTTTGGGATATCTTGTAGCCCTATGGGAGAAAAGGCTGACAGATTTGCATGAGTGAATGTATCTCAGTAGAGATATTTGTGACTTGAATGGGAATGGTGAGGGTGGGAGGCAGGCAGAGATTTCTCCTTTCCCCCTTGACACGCAGATGACATACCTACAGCCAAATGGCAGATGAACAAAACACAAACAGGAGTCGGTGGCCTGATCAGTATGGAAATTAGGGATGGGTGAATTTTATACAAGAGCTGAATTTCTGAAGATATCACACAATTACATACTGCTTAATTTACAGCTAATTTCCTCCAAGGTAAAAAAGGAAAATTCATATAATTTCAATTTTTTGCATAAAGGGGGATTTTATTAATATTGCTTATTGTACTATTCCAACTCTGCATAATTTATATTTATTTGCACTAATTACTGCAGTGATGTACATAAGGGGCTTAAATAACTGAGCAGTTACAGCTGCTACCTTGGCCTGAGGCTTTATTATTCTAGATGATTTAGTGATGAGATGTCAGTTCCTTATTTGTAAGTTAAAAGATCATATTTCCTTGATGGTGAGTTTCTACTTCTTTCAAACAATAAAACAAACCCATGTTAATGTTTCTGGAACTGGGAGGTAAATCAAAATATTTCTGTTCATTAGCAAAGTTCCACTCCCACCCCCCCAAAATTGTCATTAAGTTGGTATGTGTGTGTTGTCTTATTATCAATGGAGCTGATAGAATCAAGGAAATATGGCATTTGACTCTCTTCCCAAAATTTAGGGCTTCCCATGTGGCACTAAGTAAGTAAGTAAGTAAGTAAAGTCACTCAGTCGTGTCCGACTCTTTGTGACCCTGTGGACTGCAGCCCACCAGGCTCCTCAGTCCATGGGATTCTCCAGGCAAGAATACTGGAGTGGGTTGCCATTTCCTTCTCCAGGGGATCTTCCCAACCCAGGGATTGAACCTGGGTCTCCCGCATTGCAGGCAGACGCTTTAACCTCTGAGCCACCAGGGAAGCCCCAATACTGGAGTGGATAGCCTTTCCCTTCTCCAGGGCATCTTCCCAACTCAGGGATCGAACCCAGGTCTCCCACATTGCAGGCGGGTTCTTTACCAGCTGAGCCACAAGGGAACCCCCATGTGGCACTAGTGGTAAAGAATTCTGCCTGCCAATGCAGGAGATGTAGGAGACAAGGGTTCGATCCCAGGGGTGAACAGATTCCCTGGTGGAAGAAATGGCAACTCACTCCAGCATTCTTGTCTGGAGAATCCCATAGAGAGGAGCCTGGCAGGCTACTGTCTATGGGGTCACAAACAGTTGGACACGACTGAGGCAACTGAGCCGCATGCAACCCAAATTTAAGCTTTGTAGCAAAGAATTTCCAGGCAATTTAAACACGCTTTTCCAATGGATAAACTGGTGATATAGTGCAAAGGACACAGGTTTTGAGTCAGTGAGATCTGGCTGCATGGATTCCTGCTTTCATCACCATGCGTGTAATCTTGGGCTTATCTGAAACCCACAAGCTTCCACTTCTTCCTCTATTCCTCTTATAAAAATGTAAGCTCCATGAGGATGTGATTTTGGGAGGCTGTTTTGCTCACTGATACATCCTTAGCACCTGGGACAGTGCCTGGGCACATATTAGGTATCAGATATAAATACATGCTGAATGAATGAATGAATGAAAAACTGTACTAACCATATCTATTTTGGTGGATGGATATAAGATAAAAGATAAAGCAGTAAAGAATCCAGTACAATGCCTGCACATAACATTCAGTAAAAGGCAGCTACCACCACTTCAAGACATGATGAAAATATTCATGTAATGGTATATATGTATTAATTGGTATCATTCGGAATGACTACATTTCAGAAAGTGGATAGGAAGTAGAAAACCCATGTATTTCCTAATTATCAGGAAGGTAACTCAGCTGAGGTGGCTCATCCAAGTCTACTAAGCAGGATGTCCTAATAGCAGGGCTTTCCTTGAAGTGGCCAGCCCCATATTCTGCCTCCTAACCATGCTATGCAAAAGATCTCGGTTTAAAATACTTTTTCCTCTGGTGTCTCACTTGTATCTAAACTTTCTATGTAACAGATACATATTTACAAAACACCTTACTTAAAGTTACATAAATATTCCAGAAATTTTATTCTGCTTTGCAAGATTAAGGAAGAAGCAGAATAAAATTTCTGGAATACTTATGTAACTTTAAGTAAGGTAATTTGAAAAGACTCTGATGCTGGGAAAGATTGAGGGCAGGAGGAGAAGGGGATGACAGAGGATGAGATGGTTGGATGGCATCACTGACTCAATGGACATGGGTTTGGGTGGACTCCGGCAGCTGGTGATGGACAGGAGGCTTAGCGTGCTGCAGTTCATGGGGTCACAAAGAATCAGACACGACTGAGCAACTGAACTGAACTGGTGCCTTTCTTCTTATTTAGCCACGATAGTGGCTAAACACAATGGACTAAAGTAAAACTTCCTGATTTCATAGATGACATTGGTACAGCAAATGAAGAGCAGAGAGAGCTTCTGTCATCTGTGGCTCTGAACAGCTGAGGGATAAACTTGCCCTAGAACATGGGGTTGGGTGGGGGGCTGGAATGTGAGCTGGGAACCCTTCCCTGCCCCTCCCCCACCCTCTGTCCAGCTCTCCTGCATACATCCTGATTCTTCACTCCACACTGTGCTTGTATTTATCATTGCAGAGCTAACCATGAGTGGCTGATGATGCCTGGCACCCTGGCACAAAATGAGTGCTCAATAGATGTCTAACAAGTGGGAAAATTTGACATTAAAATGGCATTAAGCTGTAGAAAAGTTTTTTACACTTGATGTTAGCCAAAAAGCCGAGAAGCGATAGAAAAATTTTTAGCGATGGAAAAGTTTTGTTTCTTTTTTAAATACTTGCTTCCTTAATGTATGATCAAATGTAGCAAACCTAAGCTGAGACTGCTGTTAATTAAGAATTTCCCTTCTCCAATCAGCTGCCTGCCAAATGGATGTCTCCTCAAGACTGGTGCTGTTTTCCACTTCACTGTTTGTGAAGAACTATATGGAGCATTAAATTAGGAAGCCTCTCCCAGATGGGAGCCCCATAGCTTTCAAATCACGGAGCCTGGAAGACCCTTCCAGGCCCACTCCCCACTCTACCCATCCTTCCTGTCTCAGGGTGACTGCGCCTTCCATCCCTCCCCCTTCAGTTCTAGTGGGATGCCCCTCCTATTGCAGCCTGATTTAGCCCACTTCCCTCTGTTTTAGGGCTTACCCTGGTGACTTAGGCTGTAAAGAATTCACCTACAATATAGGAGACCTGGGTTTGATCCCTGGGTTGGGAAGATCCCCTGGAGAAGGAAATGGCAACCTGCTCCAGATTCTTACCTGGAGAATCCCACGGACAGAGGAGCCTGGTGGGCTACAGTTCATGGGGTCACAAAGAGTCAGACACGACTGAGAGATTAACACTTTCACTTTCTCTATTTCAACAGCCCGTTTGTATCCCTATTCACCACTAGACTGGAAAACCCTTGAGGGCACAGTCTGTGCTCTGGTTGCTCATGTGTCTCTAATGCTCAGCACAGTGCCAGGCAGATACTAGGATCTCCATCCATTTTTCACTGAAGGAAAGAATGACTAATAGATGTGAGACAAACGTGAGCTAGGTTCCCCTTGCAGAAATGAAAAACAGAAAAAATTTGAATTGCTCCTTTTTACCATGGGATAGTGTCCAGACCCTCAGCTGATGCCCATAAAAAGGGTGTCCCCTTTTCCACTCATGGCAGGGACCTTCGAGGCCCTTAGACTTGCTTACATTATTTCCCTGACCTGAGCTGTCTTCCAGCTCTACCTCCCAGCTCCACTGGGTTCTAGCCATCCCCTAGACCTACGTAAATCCCACCTTGTCCATAAGATGTTTCAGATATCCCTAGTCCACAGTAGTCCCCCTTACAATGAAATTCAGTGGAATTGATTTTGTGTGTGTTTTCTTTTTTAATTTGGTAAAACTCTTCTAAGGTTATCCAGAAAAACGATATGCCAGAACAGTCTAGGAAAAAATTTAAGTAAGGGTTATGGAGGGAACCTGGCTCAACCAAATAATCAGTCATTTTATAGTTTCAGAAATGATTCAGAAGTGATAATGGCACAAGAACCAAATAAAATGTTGGTTTTAAAACATTTAAACAAACAAACATTTAAAACAAACAAATCCCCAAGTCCATACAGAAATTTCGTACACATTTAGCTTCAGTGAATGTCTTCCCTGGTGGCTCAGTTGGTAAAGAATCCGCCTGCAATGCGGGAGACCTGGGTTCAATCCCTGGGTTGGTAAGATCCCCTGCAGGAGCTTCAGTGAATTCATCTAACGGTACTCAGGCAAAGAGGGATGAGGGCATGGCGTATGGGAATCTGTGTCCCCATCACTCCGTGAGCACACATCCTGTGGTGAGCACCACACGAGGGATGTGAGTCTCCTCTTCCCCCAGCTGGGCTGGCCTCCCTGTGCCTCTCCTCACATAAACACCTCCCCCTACAGAGTGCGGTTCCAGATGAAGCCAGAAGCCACGCACACTGCATGCAGCATGGTCCCCCTGGATTATGGAGACACGGAATATTGGAATAGCCAAGGTTATTTGAGCTCTGGTCAACTTTTGTCTTATATGTTGACCCTAAGTCTATCTGCCATGTGAGAAGCAACACCATAAAAAAGGCGAGGTTTCAATATTTCACTAACATCGAGATTTGAAGTTAAGAAGTAAAACCACAAAAGTTCAAAAACAGGGATTTCCCTGGGGGTCCAGTGGTTAAGATTTCATCCTCCCAATGCAGGGGGGATGGGTTCAATCCCTTATCGGGGAGCTAAGATCCCATATCCCTCACGGTGTGGTGATATAAAACCAAAAAACAAAAATAGGTATAAACATTTATATCCAACTTTCTCCAAGGCCAAGAGTCAGAGGATGATGGAACTTAAGTGGAACTTCTTGGCCCTGACATGATGTTATCAATGAATACTTATGTTATAGAAACAGACTGAAAATGAAAGTGTTAGCCACTCAGTCATGTCTGACTCTTTGCAACCCCAAGGACTGTAGCCCACCAGGCTCCCTCTCTCCATGGGATTCTCTGGGCAAGGAGACTGGAGTGGGTTGACATTTCTTTCTCCAGGGAATCTTCCTGACCCAGGGATCGAACCTGGGTCTCCTGCACTGCAGGCAGATTCTTAACTAGATTCTGACCCACCAGGGCACCCTGCAAGGAACAGATTACTAATATATAATTAAATGAGAAAATAAGTCAAAACAAAGCAAAACTGAAATCTACATTATTTTTTTAAAAAGTCTGTGCATATAGAACTGACATGTAAGAACATATAACAACTTTTTTTGGTGGGCTACATGTGGGATATTAGTTCCCCATTAGGGACTGAACCTGTGTCCCTTGCAGTGCAAGCACAGAGTCCTAACCAGGGGACCCCCAGGGAATTTCCTTCAACAAGTTTTAACCATGGTTTTCTGTAGGCAGAATAACTATGAATAGCACTGTAGGTGGGCAGGTGTGAGCATAGGGCAATTGTAAGGGTGTGGTACTTACTAGTTTTTTGCCTTATTAGCTTTTGGCTCACCTATTTTATGGGGATTCCCAGGTGGCGCTAGCAGTAAAGAACCTGCCTGCCAATGCAGGAGATAGTAAGAGACATGGGTTTGATCCCTGGGTCGGGAAGATCTCCCTGAAGGAGGGCATGGCAACCCATTCCAGTGTTTTTTGCTTGGAGAATCCCCATGGACAGAGGAGCCTGGCAGGCTACACCCCATGGGGTTGCAAAGAGTCGGACACAACTGAAATGACTTAGCACATACACACCTGTGTTACATCATTTTCATAATTTATAATTATAATACTTTTTATAATTATGTACTGATCTTATGATATTTATTTTAAATTTTAAAATGTTATCCATATGATTCATTTTACTGTTACTTTCCCAGATATAAATGTATGTGTATGCTCTCTTCCTGTCTAGATGACAAGTATCTATTGTACCCTTCACAATAACTGGGCAGAATAGCTAATTATGAAATATTGTTCGGGAAAAACGCAAGCTTGGCTCTGCGGCCTTTATAATCAAGTACATACCTTCCATTCTGTAACATGTATTCTTTTGTTTTCCAAACATTACTAAACACCTATTATATGAATAGTAGCTCACTAGGCACCAAGGGATTCAGAAATGAGTGAAACACAGACTGTCCTGCCAGTGTTCACAATGTCGTGTGTGCATTAACAGGGGTGTGTGTGTAGGCAAATCTAGGGCTGTGGATATATATGCATGTGTGGGAATATGTAGAGTTGCACGTTTGTGTACAGGCAAGCGGGGATGTGTATATTTGGGGATAGAAGTCTGGTAGGAGTATGTAGATATATGTCTGGGGAGGGGCATCAGGAGTGTGCGTGGGAGTGGGGGTATGTAGGCATATATGTAAGCACATGGGCATACAGGGGCGTTTGCTGGAGTGTACAGGACTATGACATATTGGCCCTAATTCTCAAATTTCCACATGTACAAAGCAAGGAAGAGAAGGACGTGAATGATTTATGAAGTGACAGTCTTGTGTTTTTCCCAAGAGACCTTTTCCCAGCCTCAGAGAAACCAGCGGCCCCACCCCAGCTCTGAGCCCCACCCACAACTGGTGTGCCTGCAGCAGCCTGCCCGCAGAGCCCACCCCACCTGTGAGATGGGGGAGAAGGAGAGAAGGGGGGCACGGGGGAGGGTGGCACCCACCTTTCACAGCGTGTTCCTGTGTATCCAGGTTTGCAGAAGCACTTGACGTTTTCCCCAGTCACAACACAGCCGGTGGCAAAACTTAAAAAAAAGACAAGAAAAAAGCCCCAGTAGAAACATAAACCCAAAGGTTTTTATGCTCATTATTTTTTGCCACATGAAGTGAAACTGGAAACCAAGGGTCCAGGTACCTTTCATGTGAAGAAAATTTTGCCCATCAAAACTTGTCGAGAGAATAATGAATGACTTCAGCTGACATCAGGCAAATCTGGGTGAATAGAGACTGAAGGCATTTTTATTTTCGGCTTGGAGAAATACATTCCTTCCCTTAAGACAGAGTAAAGTAACGCACTTGGGAAGAGATGGTGACGACAGCACTTTTTCCAGAAATAACAAGGAAGGAATCAAACAAGTCTGGGCAGAAAAGAAGAACAGAAAGTCCTGATTCTTTAAAAAAAAAAAAAAAATTTCCCCCTCCTTGCTTATTCTAGTTCTTTTATTTTATACTGGGCACAATCCCTTCTGGGAAGAAAAAATATGTGTGTGGAGGGTTTGGGGGTGGGAGCAGGCCCACCTAGAGTGCCCTCAGAGTCCCAGAGGGGACTAAAGCCCAGAGCATGCTTGGGCCCAGCTAGCTCTGTGGACATGGTCCCTGGTGATTTCCACACTTTTCCAATCAGTTGTTGGAACTTCTGTTCTCTTTCTTTTAGTTCTGAACTGGTGTATTTATAGAAGCTTCTTAAAAAAAAAAAAAATTAAACCAAGAGACCTTGAAAAAGTCCTTGTTGCCTTACAAAGAAACATCTATGACCACTGAACACTCCACTGACATCAATCTGAGGGGAAATAACTCCAGTTATCACTAGCTGGTAAGAGAATTATGATGTTTAAAAGTATGTTTATTTGGGTGTGCTGGATCTTAGCATCTGGACCCATCACTTCATGGGAAATAGATGCGGAAACAGTAGAAACAGTGTCAGACTTTGGTTTTTGGGGCTCCAAAATCACTGCAGATGGTGACTGCAGCCATGAGATTAAAAGGCACTTACTCCTTGGAAGAAAAGTTATGACCACCCTAGATAGTATATTCAAAAGCAGAGACATTACTTTGCCCACTAAGGTCCGTCTAGTCAAGGCTATGGTTTTTCCTGTGGTCATGTATGGATGTGAGAGTTGGACTGTGAAGAAGGCTGAGCGCCAAAGAATTGATGCTTTTGAACTGTGGTGTTGGAGAAGACTCTTGAGAGTCCCTTGGACTGCAAGGAGATCCAACCAGTCCATTCTGAGGGAGATCAACCCTGGGATTTCTTTGGAAGGAATGATACTAAAACTGAAGCTCCAGTACTTTGGCCACCTCATGTGAAGAGCTGACTCATTGGAAAAGACCCTGATGCTGGGAGGGATTGGGGGCAGGAGGAGAAGGGGACGACCGAGGATGAGATGGCTGGATGGCATCATGGACTCAATGGACATGAGTCTGAGTGAACTCCAGGAGTTGGTGATGGACAGGGAGGCCTGGCGTGCTGCGATTCATGGGGTTGCAAAGAGTCGGACACGACTAAGCGACTGAACTGAACTGAACTGAACTGGATCTTAGCTGTGGCTCATGGACTTAGTTGGGCTTCCCAGGTGGCACTAGGGGTAAAGAACCCGCCTGCCAATAGAGGAGACATAAGAGACTCAGGTTTGATCCTCGGGTCAGAAGATCCCTTGGAGGAGCGCCTGCCTGGAGAATCCACTCCAGTATTCTTGCCTGGAGAATCCCATGGACAGAGGAGCCTGGTAGGCTCCCTAGGGTCACCAAGAGTCAGACACGACTTAGCACGCACACATGCGAGCTTAGTCACTCTGTAGCATATGGGATCTTAGTTCCCCAACCAGGTATTGAACCTACATCCCCTGAATTGGAAGGTGGATTCTTAATCACTTGACCACAAGGGAAGTTTCAAAGAGTTCTTATTTGGGAAGCTTCTCTTGGACAATTAGATAGATATAGAGTTACACCTTTAAAGGGATAGTAAGAAATTTGTCAGCAGCATTAATATTGCTGGAAGGAGAATTAGATAAAAATGGGATTTTACTGATATATCCTAGGAACTGCGTGTTACTTCAACTACACAGAAGCTGAAAGCTGACCTTGATGATAACATGCTTTGCAACCAAAGATCAAACGCTTTCCCCAAGCACCCTGTGAACATCTTGCAGCTTTTTACTCTCTCCAGCTTCTGTTCAAACAAGCCTGGGCAAGTGTCAAGTGATAGATCCCTTTACAAATAAAGCCACAGGACTGGGCAGGTTTAAGGAGTATCACACACACAGATAGCAAACCAGGGTGGATATTTCAAATACGCATCTCCAGAAAAGCCACACTGGGCAGGTGGCTCCTGATAATTTTAAGACTTGGCCAATTTCTCCGCTAGCTCAGCGGCTATCAGCCAGCCTGTGGTCCACACTTGCTCCTGAACCTGTGCACTACTGGTACTGGATCACCATCATTCTGACTTTTCAAATCAAACCTTGCTTCACTTGGTTACCTGTTTATATTTTGTCTGGACTCACAGTGAACATGTGATGATGAGCAAGAGTAGGACACAGCGCCAAAGCCAAACTGGACATGAATTATCACGAAAGGAAGATAATGGCTTCCTACCTACAGAGGCTACTGACCTTCCTGGAGCCTGGATGATAAGGCAGACTACATCTCTCTGAGGTTCAGAACCGTTCGTGGCTTCCATCACACTGAGGATAAAAATCCCTAACATCCAAATGCCTTACTCTAGCCTGAAAGGTACAGGATCTGTATCCTGGCTGTCCCACCAACCTCATCTCCCAGCCAGCTCTCTCTCAGTGCAGTCAAGCCATCCATGCCTTCTTACTGTCCACAAACTCACCATCACAGCAGTTTTCTCATCTGTTTTTTATGCCCTTGCCATGGACCCTCATCATACTGTCTTGGTATTCCACCTCATCACTCATGAGTCCTTGCCCAACAACTCCAGAAAGCCCTGCTACCACCCTCTGTAAAGAATCCACTCACTATCTATCACATAACCCTTTTATCAGTGGTGTGGCCCATCTCTGAAGTTATACTTCGGACTGATTTGTGCACATTTTACTGAGTAATAACCCCACTCTCTCCTCACATTCTTCAGGTGAAGCTTAATGTCTTTGCCAGCCTTCTTTACTGCAGTTACCTCAGCATCTGGAGAAGGGATGGTGCTCAATAAATTGCTTAGCCATTGAATGAATAGCAAAAGAAAAGAGGAAAAGGCAAAACCCTGAAGAACACAACTTGGAGAGTCTGTTTCTGTTTGGTTTTGTTCCCATTTTTTGTTTATTCCTTTTTTTAAAAAATAGAAAATTGTTTTATTGAGATAGACTTCACATATCATACAATCCACCACCTAAAATGTTAGATTCAATGGCTTTTAGTGTGTTCACAGAATTGCACAGTCATGACTACAATCAATTTTAGAGCATTCTCATCACCTCTAAAAGAAATTTTATGCCATTCACCAGCCCCTTCCCATTTCTTCCCACATCCATTCCCCAGCCCTAGATACCCATCAAACTATTGAGTTGGCCAAAAAAGTTAAACTGGATTTTTCCATCACGGCTACAAAAAATCTGAATGAACTTTTTCGCCAACTCAATACTTCCTGTCTGTATAGATTATTGTCAAACTTCTACAGTACCTGTCTGAATGAGGACATGGGCAGACTCTACAGGATCCATGAATGGTGTTCAATAGTAACCCTCTTTACAGCGCTCACAGTGTTCCCCTGCAGTGTTATGCTGGCAGTTCTTGGGAGAGAGAAATGGTAAAATTAATAACAACCTATTACATATATTACTATTGAGATTGCAGTCATCTTAATTACTCACACAATTATAACTCAAATCCTCTGACACAGCAATATCGGTTTTGTTAATCATATGCTTTTGCTACCCAGCCAATCATTGTTGGTGCCAGAAAAATGGTGTAACTGCCCTTCTATCAGCTATTTGGTGTTATCATGGGGAGGAAGGGTGAAATGGAGCCAGATCAATGGGGTTAAAATCCCACTTGAACATTCCATAGCTGTGGGGATCTTGGGCCAGTCCCTTCACCTCTCTGGGCTTTGGTGTTTTTTAATAAATCAACTTTTTTTGGCCATGCCACATGGCATGTGGGATCTTAGTTCCCTGACCAGGGATTGAACCTGTGTCCCCTACACTGTGTGGAAGTGGTTGAGTGTGAAGTCTTAACCACTGGACTGCCAGGGAAGGTCCATATAAATCAATATTAATGGTGTATGATTTATATACTATTCTAATTTTCCTAAAATGTACAGTTAAAATAATACCCACTTTCCAAGGTTATCAGGACTTGCAGGATCCAGAGAGGAGTCTCTCGGGGGTGTCAGGTGAGGGTACTGGCGGCTTCCTGTACCTTTACTTTGCTCGGCATCCTTGACTCTCTCAGAAACATCTGTTCTTTTGACATAAGTGTTCCCCTTTTTCACATTAGCTCCCTTTCTTTATTATTTATTTATTTGGCCATGCAGGGTCTTAGTTGTGGCATGCAGGGTCTTTTAGTTGTGGCAGGTGGAATCCAGTTTCCTGACTGGGGATCGAACTCAAGGCCCCTGCCTTGGAAGCTCAGAGTCTTAGCCATTGGATCACCAGGAAAATCCCAGTTTCCTTTCTTTTATAGCTCCAAATGACAAATTTAAAGAACTGCCTGGAGAGAGATGTTTTAGTCCCATGTCAATTTAGTTCTGAGCTGAAACACGGAGGAAGGAAAACCATGGAAAAGCAAGAATTGTGGTGAGGTTACCTGAATACTATGATAAATCCTCGCCAAACCCCTCTGAACTCTGGGCCTTTACAGGGGCACAGGGAGAGAAGCGTAGAAGGGGGTTAGAAACTAAGTTGCTTGATACAAAGCTCATAAGAATGTCTGAAATACCACTCACTCTCAGCTGAAAGCATCTACCCTGAAATCTGTCTTCCTCAGTCCTGCAAATTTGAGGCATCTACCAATCAGATTTCCTTGTTTAACTGTGAATAAGTGAATGAATGAATGAATCCATATCCGCCCTCACAGCATGTGCTTTCCAAGGTCCATGTGAGGGCAAACATCTCCTGTGCATGAACTAGCTGCTCAGCTATGCTAGGTACCAGGGGCACAAAGATAGATTGGTACCCTGACTTGGGGGTGGGAAATACAATGACAAAGGTGTTGGCAGCATGCCCTAATACCCAGAGGAGCCTCAGGGAGGCGATGAGGCCTGTGTGGAGGACAGAAGGAGAGGAATGAGCTGGCTGGAGAAGGGAGGAAGGCCACATTGGGCACAGGGGTTGGTGTGCACAGGACCTCAGCCTTGCAGGAGCACAGTGGTGTGGACGGACAACCTGAAGCAGCTGGTGTTCCTGAGGGTGAAGTGCAAGGGGGCAGGATATGGCTGGAGAGGCAGCAGCACAGATCAAGGGGCCTTGAGGCTGCCTGAGGGTTGTGAAGGTCTGGTAATGAGCTTCAGGGGACCCCCAAGTCAGCTGTGAGTTTCAGATAAATCATCCTGGAGGCAGGGGAAGACGGGCTCCAGCAGCAGGGAATAAAAAGGCCGAAAACCAGCGTGGTGGTCCAGTAGCTGGGACTTTGAACTCCCTATGCAGGGGGCCTGGGTTCGATTCCTGATCAGGAAACTAGATTCCACATGCTGAAACTAAGAGTTTGATGCCTCACCTAAGAGCTGGGGCAGTCAAATAAATAAATTAAAATAAATAAATATAAAATGGGCTTCCTTGTGGCACCAGTGGTAAAGAATCCTCCTGCCAATGCAGGAGACACAAGAGACGTGGTTTAGATCCTTGAATCGGGAAGATTCCCTGAAGCAGGAAGTGGCAACGCACTCCAGTAATCTTGCCTGGGAAATCCCCTGGACAGAGGAGCCTGGCTATGGGGTTGCAAAGAGTCAGACACAACTGAGCAATCACATGTGATAAGCATAAAAATTAAAGCAAGATAAGTGAAAAGTAAAATTCCCTTAAAAATAAATAAAAAGGAGGAAAACTGAAGAATGAGGATGAGAAGCGAGAGGAGGGAAGGAAACAAAAGGAAGCTGAGAGGTGACTGGGTAGCAAAGGCAGAGGAAGGGAGAGGAAGCGGCCAGGAGAAGGTGGAACAGCAGGGCCTCCATGGAGAAAAGGGAGCCGGTCATCAGAGCTCCGTCCGGCCAATGGCGCCCACAGGACACGTCACTGGCTTCGGCTGCCTCCCTGCTGGTCATATGCTGCTTTACTGGCGGGGAGTGGGCTGGTTTCTTTTCACCTTTCGAAGCTTATACTTGAAGGGACAGGGAGAGGCGCACATGTGTGACGGTCCCGATTTCAAAATTGACTCTGGACCTCGGGAAGTGGAGGCCAGTATACAGAATCGTCCCGTCTGCTAGCGAAAGGGGCTGGGTCTCCTCATTTCTGTTTTCTGAGGATGGGGCTGCGTGCACGGCTCCCGGGCAGGGGCCATGTTGGAGAGCAGGGCCAGCACCCACGGCCTGCCGCTGAGCTGCACCCATGTGTGTGTACTGGTGTGTGCGCATGTACATGTGCATGCACACGCACACCCCCCACCACACAGCAAGCCTCCTGAGAGGAGGGATTATGTCCAACGGTTTTAACCCAGCACTTAGCTTGGTCCTTCCCATAAGAGCAAATACTCAGCAAGGGTTCCCTGAATGAATCAGTTCTAGAGGGCACGTGGCCGTCAAGGACAAGGGAAGACAGAGCTGCAAAGAAAAGTGAGAAAGAGAATCTTGTTATTTGACTGAAACTGAATTATGACTCTCACTAGTGATCCCTTCACTGGGTGGATGGACTACAGAGAAAACTCCCTTTGTTCTCTGGCAGCTTTTATAAAGTGGCCTTGCAATGACTCAACAGCAAGATAAGTATTTTTCATGACAGTGTCTACCTGTGTTACACACATCACACAGTATGAAATACAGACTATCACACAAGATACCAAAGAGCTGGAAAATAATACTGCCTGACATCTCTTACACTTTTGGAACTTATAAGGCTAAAATCCTACAGAATATTCTGTCAAGCTCTTTACAACAATTTCCTGTCCTGGCCTGTTCCATCTTGCAGAGGAAATAGCTCCTCAGGACACGCTGAATGGGCATAAAACAGTCTAGGAACTCAAAGAGCTGAAACACACTCTAGGTGCCTCACACAATGCAGAGGAAGCCCGCGCCAGGACAGCGCACTTCTGAACTGCACAAAAGAAGTGGGGGCTCTGTATTCAAGCACCAACGTGGCCTCCTTTCCTCGGAACTATCCATCTTCCTTCTAACTGGGGAAGCTATGGCTACTGGAGGGGGTACCTCTGAGGATAGGGAGGAAGATAGCAGAATAAAAACTGTTTTGCTTCAGGATGCATGAGAAAAATCTCCTGAGAACCTAGTTTTGTGTGGGAGAATTTTCTAAAACATACCCAAAGAAGGTGGTTTTCTGGTGGCTAAGTCATAAACCACTGGGACTCCCCTTGCCTGTCTTCCCCCATAAACACACTGCCTTGGCAGCCATGGGGGTTAGTGTTTGATGGATGGAGAGTGTGCCTTCAGCCTTTGCCAACATCTCCTTCTCCTCTGATCAATTTCTTCAGCCACTGCTCATTTGACAGCAATGAGGTCTCCTCCCTGCAACCTCCTGCCCCACCCCACCCTCAACAAAACTGAGGTCCAAAGGAGTAGCTCTGGTTTACTATATCCTGACAAGAGTTAGGGCTCCCCAGGTGGCTCAGGGGTAAAGAATCTGCTGGCAATGCAGAAGTTGCAGGAGACACAGGTTTACCCCTGGGTTGGAAAGATGGAGGAGGGCATGGCAAGGATGTCATGCCAGTGTCCTTGCCTGGAGGATCCCATAGACAGAGAAGCATAGTGGGTTATAGTTCACAGGGTCGCAAAGAGTTGGATACGACTGAAGCCACTTAGCACACATGCATGGCAAGAGTTAAACCCCAGCATCTACCCATTATTATCACCTAGTGAGATTCAGAAGCTAAGGTGTAATTTAATTGCTCAGACAGAACATTCTCTGACGGTGCACGTTAAAATGGAGGGAAAAGGGACTTCCTTGTGAGTCAAGCGGTTAAGACTTCGCCTTCTAATGCAGGGAGTGAGGATTCTGCTTGGGGAGCTAGGATCCCATGTGCCTTACAGCTAAAAAAACCCAAAACATAAAAACAGAAGCAAAACTCTAACAAGTTCAACAAAGACTTTAAAAATGGTACACAGGAAAAGAAATCTTTAGGGAAAAAAAATGGAGGGAAAAGTGAGTGTGAAGTAATTCAGCCGGTTACCTGGTGCTTCACCCTGCCCCCCATCATCCCATCCCCTGCTCACATAATCACCTCTATTTAGGGTTCGGTAGAGGTGACCTCTGATGTCTGAGGGCCTAGGGGAGGGGGGCGGGGAGACACAGATCATTTGTTAGTAACATTCCAGCATCAGTTTACTCACAATGCATACTCCTGAGCCATCCTGGCAGCGATTGGAATGCCCGTTACAGTTGCAGGGAACACACCATCCGGTGTATAAGCCTTTGTTCTCATGATAGTATCCAGGGCTGCATCCCTGTTTTGCAAACAAATCGTTTAGTCAATACAAAGAAAGAAATGTATTATCCGAGGCAGGTGACCATCCTGACCATCAAGCATTGACCTTTCTATCTTCCCTACTTTGGTCAGTGTGTGAACTTCTACTTTCGAAAGCAAGCCACATTCGCTTGCTTTTTCCAACAGGTTTTCTGTTGTTTTCACATCCTGGTAGGTATGTGAGTTTGTGGTGGAATGGGAGATGTGTGGTGGGAAAACAGAGCAAACAGGGTGTGGGGGGTTGACTATGGAAGTTGGGTGCCTCTCCTTCTCAAGCCAATTGTTTTGAGGGCCAGTGGAGGCATGGAAGGCTGAAAAAGCAAAGAGGATCAGGACCTCAGTCCACCAGCAGGGAGGACCTCTGAGCAAATCCCTTCAAGTTCAAGTTCTCTTTGGGTAACCACTCCAAGTGTGGATTTGGGCTGGTGGGGGAGCTGGATGGGAGGAGGGGAAAGGTGGGATCACCACTGGGATTTAATCAATAATGGTAGGTCCAGTGGAGCCCATTCACTGCCACTCACCAGACCACAGGTGACAGGGAATCCTGGGGAAAGGAAACAGCTTGCATTCTTGTACAAAACTTGATAGGGATGTTTGGTCCCCACTGAACACAAAGACCCAGTTTAAGGCAATTTCCTTGAGTTTGGTCTCATTCTCTGGTTCAACATTGCTCTGATTAACCCTATCTCCGCTATATCGTCTTTTTCCAGTGTAATGCTGCAAGTTATTATTTTTCATGTGGATGAGAAGACTTATGGTTTTATTTTGATGAACTGATATATTTTTTTGAAAAGTCTAGTTAAGAATGTCCCTGGGACTTCCCTGGTGGGCCAGAGGTTAAGAATCTGCCCACCAATGCAGGGGAACAGGTTTGATTTCTGGTGCAGGAAGATTCCAACTGCTCCGGGGCAGCTAAGTCCGTGTGCCTAGAGCCCATGCTCCACAACGAGAAGCCACCAAAATGAGAAGCTCGAGCACTGCCAACTAGAGAGTAGCCCGGCTTGCCCAACTAGAGAAAGTCCGGGCACAGCCATAAATGATTAAATAAATAACTTTTAAAAAAGAATGCCCCCAGTAGAAAAAAAAGCAATTATTTTTATACCAGCCATTAAAAGTTACTTGGATTTCTGCCTCTAAAGAGAATTTCTGCCTTGAAAGTCATTTTCTTCATTTTAGCAGAGCCAATCACCGATTAAACTTAAGTGTAGTCTCTAGTTTCCTTCACTGATTTCCTACAGGGCTATCTTTAAGGCATCAGGAAAAATTAATACTTCAAGATAAAGATGATCTTTAATCTAATCTCTTTAAACAGCACATACATCTATGAGACTCTGAAGCTATAGCCAAGGGAAATTTGCTCTCATTCATTCATGGCCTTAAAGGTCTCTACCTGGGCAGGCCAGAAGGAAAAAGCAGCTCACATACTCCCCAGAGTTGAATATTCCAGTTACTGCTAGAAATTCCTTCTAAAACTACACAATGATGCCAAATCATACACAATAACAATATTATAATTTCCAATATAATTTTCCCTTCAGCTATTAGGAACCATGTCGAGGCAAAAGAATGCACTACAAACACTAAGATTACTGAATGGGCTTGTCTAAGGGGAATCCAAACATGAAAGGAATGTTCTTGAGCTGAAAGCACAACTGAGAGATACATTTGAACTTAATGCAGCCAGTGGTGGTATGATCATATCTACAAATAATCTCTACTAATAAGGCACAAGGGCCTTATAATTATCACCATATACCCCATTACATGCTTATAAAATTATCCGATTTAATAAAGAACAAATTATCTAAATAATAAATATATACGGTTTATTTATGACAACATGCCCAGTAAAAGCTTTAATTAAATATTCTTTGGTGGGTGAGGATGGTCTATCCTGATTAAAGTTAAATCACCCATCTTAATTTGCTTTTGCTTAGAAATAGAAAAGCACTCTGCAAGAACTAAGTATCATGTGACTCTCAGAACATTTGTCATTTATGGAAATATAATTATTTTCTCACCTCTGTAAAGCACACAAACTCTACATTTAACATATGATTCTGTTCAACTATTCAGACTGTATTGAAGATTTATACTGAATGAAAATGAATGTGTTCTAACATGTTACTTCAGTAAAGAGACTTTGCAACTAATAATTTTTTAAGTGACAATTTTTCAGGATAACTTTTCCAGTAAACTTTTGTAGTACAAATGATAAAATGATGTGTCTATCAAGTTTCCTGGATCACTTTAGCAGCCATAAGTTTCTCTGTGAATATACAAGTACTATCCAGGAAGTTTAAATACAGTGAAAGCAGAATTTATGAATGTTTATTTAATGCCTGGCAAATTGAAGCACGTCTGTTAGGTATTACACAAAATTGATCTCATCACTTTTCTTAATCTTAAATAGGGATTCCACTGATTCTCAAGGTTTACTTTATGGGTAATTTTTCTCCCAAGCAGAACCTGGAAACCTACAGGCATCCAGACTCTTATCCTAAGGCTTGGGTTCGCCTAGAAAGGGCACAAAGTTTCCTAGACATGAACATCACACAGGCATTCAAACACTAGCTGCCTCGGCATTTCCAGGTGGGCTGATGTTAATAGGGTTTGTGGTTAACACCCCAGGAGAGGGATCTGTCAGGCACCATAATGAACACTGCCAGTCAGCGGATGGGGGAGCCATCGGCCCCTCCCCCAGCCCACCCACTCCTCACTCATCACCCTGCCTTGAAATCTCAGGGAGCTGGGAACCCTCCCCCACCCAAAGCAAAACGTAAAAGGGCCATTACCTGGCTGGGCTTAAGCTCCACATAACTTGCTTGCAGTTGGTTTTGACCCGGAGATGGAGGAAGCACTACCCTTTGCTGCTGTGAACTGTACCCCAGACACTGCCCCAGGGCTGCCCCAAAGATCCACAGCCATCCTGCACTCCGGGCAGACCACCTCACTGCCGGGGGCATCGTGGTCCCTGGGCGTCCTGCTGGCTGCGCGCGGACCTCTGCCTCTTCCTCTTATACCTGCCCTTCCTGCTTGCTGCCCAGGCCGGGCTGACTCAGGTAGAAGGCAGGCTGTCTGCGGCAGGAGGCCCCACCTGTAAACTTCACCTGTGAGTCAGCCTGGGAGAGAGCGCATATAACAGTCCCGCGGGGAAGCGCGCTACTCTGTAATTCCTGCCAGGTGGGGCAGGCATCACCTTCTACCCACCTCACCCCAAGACAGCACTCGAAGCTGTAAATCACAGGCTGAGTCATGTGCCTAGAACACGCCCTGGGCAGGAGGTGGTGAGCCAGAGGTCTCTCTCTTTCCCTTGGGCTAGGAATTTGACTTAATGGGGCTAGAAAAGACAGAGAAGGCAGGGGGACAAAGAACGGAGGTACCTGCGGACTAAAAGTTACCTGGCAGGAATCCCGAGAAAACCACAGTGAGTGTGTGTGTGTGTGTATGTGTGTATATTTAGGGTCTTTTCCTGCTAGTTGCTTTTTTTTTTTTTTTTTTTTACTTTACAATACTGTACTAGTTTTGCCATACACTGACATGAATCCATCTCGGGTGTACATGAGTTCCCAATCTTGAACCCCCCCCACCTCCCACCCCATATCAACTCTCTGGATCATCCCCGTGCACCAGTCCCAAGCATCCTGTATCAAACATAGAGTGGCAATTCATTTCTTACATGAGAGTATACATGTTTCAGTGCCATTCTCCCAAATCATCCCACCCTCTCCCTCTCCCTCAGAGTCCAAAAGTCCGCTCTATTCATCTGTGTCTCTTTTGCTGTCTTGCATACAGGGTTATCATTACCATCTTTCTAAATTCCATATATATGTGTTAGTATACTGTATTGGTGTTTTTCTTTCTGGCTTACTTCACTCTGTATAATAGGCTCCAGTTTCATCCATCTCATTAGAACTGATTCAAATGTATTCTTTTTAATGGCTGAGTAATACTCCATTGTGTATATGTACCACAGCTTTCTTATCCATTCATCTGCTGATGGACATCTAGGTTGTTTCCATGTCCTGGCTATTATAAACAGAGCTGCAATGAACACTGGGGTACACGTGTCTCTTTCAATTCTGGCCTTTTTAAAATACATTCATTTCAGTTCAGGCACTCAGTCATCTCCGACTCTTTGCGACCCCATGAATTGCAGCATGGCAGGCCTCCCTGTCCATCACCAACTCCCGGAGTTCACTCAAACTCACGTTTATCGAGTCGGTGGTGCCATCCAGCCATCACATCCTCTGTCGGCCCCTTCTCCTCCTGCCCCAATCCCTCCCAGCATCAGAGTCTTTTCCAAGAGTCAACTCTTCCCATGAGGTGGCCAAAGTATTGGAGTTTCAGCTGTAGCATCAGTCCTTCCAATGAACACCCAGGACTGATCTCCTTTAGGATGGACCGGTTGGATCTCGTTGCAGTCCAAGAGACTCTCATGAGTCTTCTCCAACACCACAGTTCAAAAGCATCAATTCTTCAGCACTCAGCTTTCTTCACAATCCAACTCTCACATCCATACATGACCACAGGAAAAACCATAGCCTTGACTAGACGGACTTTTGTTGGCAAAGTAATGTCTCTGCTTTGTAATATGCTATCTAGGTTGGTCATAACTTTTCTTCCAAGGAGTAAGTGTCTTTTAATTTCATGGCTGCAATCACCATCTGCAGTGATTTTGGAGCCCCCAAAAATAAAGTCTGACACAGTTTCCACTGTTTCCCCATCTATTTCCCATGAAGTGATGGGACCAGATGTCATGATCTTTGTTTTCTGAATGTTGAGCTTTAAGCCAACTTTTGCACTCTCCTCTTTCACTTTAATCGAGTCTTTTTAGTTCCTCTTCACACTCTGCCATAAGGGTGGCGTCATCTGCATATCTGAGGTTATTGATATTTCTCCCGGCAATCTTTGATTCCAGTTTGTGCTTCTTCCAGCCCAGCATTTCTCATGATGTACTCTGAATATAAGTTAAATAAGAGTGAGTGAAGTCGCTCAGTCGTGTTCAACTCTTTGCGACTACATGGACTGTAGCCCACCAGGCTCCTCCATCCATGGAATTTTCTAGGCAAGGAGTGGGTTGCCATTTCCTTCTCCAAGTATATTATATTTTAACCTGCAAAATAGGTTGCATTTTAATCTGCAAAAGTATTATACCTGCAGGTTAAAAAAAAGAACCAATGTGCAGATCACCTTTAGGGTTTCCTGCAATCCAGGGGTCGGGAGGGGAAGTTGCTAATTGCATATCCGACAGGCGTCTGGAATTCTCAAGATGACAGTGTTTGCTATTTCCTATTCACTGTACTACCCAGTGTGCTTTCTTTCCCTTCTTCAGGAAGAGGAAATATTTGCAGCTTGAGATATGAAACAGTTTCATGTTACAGCACACCGAGGACAGTCAAGTTGACTGGGCCTCCACTGAGGATCTGCTGTGAGCTGGACACTTGGCCTGAAACTTCCCCTGAAGAATCTGGACTATAACTCTGTGGGGGGATGGGTGCTGGAAAGAGGCCCTGGATTAAGGAAAGGCAAGTGGGCCCTGGGTCAGCTCCCGGGAAGGCAGCGGCTCACCTATTGGGACAGGCAGGGTTCCTTCCTGCCTCCTGGAAAGTCCAGATTTCTGCAACCCCCAGGATCCACTGAGCTCCTAATGTTTCCTGATGGGTTTTGAGACAAGTGATTTTTTTTTTCCATTTTTATAAGATAAGACGCTAGACACCCAGCAGAAACTTGTTTGATGGTCAGAGGGCTCCAGGCCGTCCAAGAGGGCTAGACAGCAGACAGGAGCACCAGCCCCAGGAGCCCTCCAGGGCATTTGATGGTTGAGGGGCAGTTCCTACCTGACATGAGTCACCTGTGTAGTCGGGGGGGCAGGCACACATCTCCACGCTCTGTGCTCGACGTCCACTTCCTGTTTCCGAGGCCTCCTCCAGCCCCACCCCGCTCAGGGTGAGCCGCTGCGTCTCGGTGAAGTAGAGGCCCCGGAGGTGCACACCTTGCAGTCTAGACAGCACGGTCATCAGCTCCTCCCGGGACACGGGGGCACGGCTACTGGCATGCCTGAAGTTTCCCTACACGCGAAAGTAGAGAGGCGAACTCAGTCCCAGGGGCCACAAGACAGCCAGCCAGAAGGAACCCGCAAAAGACACTGAAAATGCATCAGGAGTAGAGAGCAAACTTATGGTTACCAAGGGGGAAGGTGGGATAGACCAGGAGACTGGGACTGACATACATACACACTGCTGTTCACTCAGTCGCGTCCGACTCTTTGCGACCCCATGGAGTGTAGTACGCCAGGCTTCCCTAGTTTACTATATATAATTACACAGATTATAGTATGTAGTTTATACTAGTAAACTGTTCCTAGTTCCCTAGTTTATTATGTATAAACTCAACATTACTATGTATAACTAGATAACTAGTAAGAACCTACTGTATAACTCAGGGAGCTCTACTCAACACTGCGTGCGTGCGTGCGTGCGTGCTTAGTCCCTTGAGTCCGACTCTTTGTGACCCTATGACTGTAGCCCACCAGGCTCCTCTGCCCATGAGGATTGTCCAGGCAACCCACTGGAGTGGGTTGCCATGCCCTCCTCCAGGGGATCTTCCTGATCCAGGGATCGAACCTGGGTTTCCTGCATTGCAGGTGGATTCTTTACCATTGGCCCACTGAAGAGACTCTATGGTGACCTAAATGGGAAGGAAATCCGAAAAAGAGGGGGTATATGTATACATATAGCTGATTCACTTTGCTGCACAACAGAAACTAACCCAACCTTGTAAAGCAACTATTTTTTGTGGTTGTTGTTTAGTCACTAAGTTATGTCTGACTCTTTTGTGACCCCATGGACTACAGCCTGCCAGGCTCCTCTGTCCGTGGGACTTCCCAGGCAAGAATATGGGAGTGGGTTGCCACTTCCTTCCCCAGGGGATCTTCCTGAGCCAGGGACTGAACCAGCATCTCCTGTATTGGCAGGTGGATTCCTTACCACTGAGCCACCTGGGATACCCAATCAAAGTTAATAAAAATGTATGCATCAGGGAAAATACTAAAATGAGATAGGTAAGTAGACACAGCAGATTTATATTCAGAAGTCACATATCCTGGATTGTTCCCAAGAAGGAAGAGAGCCACAAGAAAGGGGGGAAAAATGAAGGCAGAAAATAAAGAGCAATAAAATGAAATCAGATTTCTCAGTGTTCAGCTTATTGCAAAATGCACTTTTGCTTGTACAAGCATAAAGGGAGTGAGAAAGAGTAGAAAGGCATATGGAAACAGAGTAAGTCACACAGCTCAGATCACTCATTAAATGTTCATAATTGTGACAGAAAGTCCAATCTTTTCTTGCACACACACATTCATGTTATTTTATTTTATGATGGTGAAAAACATGTAACGTAAGATTTACCATCTTAATCATTTTTAACAGGATGGTGAAGTGAAGTGAAAGTGTTAGCCACTCAGTCGTGTCCGATGCTATGTGATCCCATGGACTGTAGCCCAGCAGGCTCCTCTGTCCATGGGATTCCCCAGGCAAAAAAACCAGAGTGGGTAGCCAGTCCCTTCTGCAGGGGATCTTCCTAATCCATGGACTGAACCCCAGTCTCCCCCATTGCAGGCAGATTCTTTACCTCCTGAGCCACCATGGAAGCCTGGTGTATGGTAGTGTTAACTATATTCACGTGATTCTGCAACAGATCTCTAGAACTTTATCATCCTGCAAAACTGAAACTCAGCACCTATTAAGCAATAACTGCCATTTCCTCCTCCCCTAGCCCCTGGCAACTACCACTCTCCATTGTTTCTATGAATTTGAGGACTTTAAATACCTCATATAAGTGGAATCACACAGTAGTTATCTCTTCATGACTTGCTTATTTCACTTGGTGGAATGTGCTCAAATTTCATTCACGTTCTAGCATATGACAGAATTTTCTTCTTTTTTAAGGCTGAATAACATTCCAGCATATGTGTGCCACATTTTCTTTATCCCGTCGGCTGTCAATAGACTTTTGACTTGCTTCCATCTTTTGGCTACTGTGAACAGTGTTGCAGTGAACATGACTGTACAAATATCTTCAAAACCCTATTTCCAACTATTTGGAATATAGAGTTGACCCTTGAACTATGCAGGTATTAGGGGTGACAACCCTCTGGGAGTCAAAAATCTATGAAAACCTTCCCAGTCCACTCTCCACCTCTGTGGCTTCAAATTCATCGATTCGACCACCCGCAGATCATGGAGTACTGTAGTATTTAGTGGCAAAAGATTCAGGCTTTTTTTTTTTTTTCTGGAATAAATGCTTTGCAGATTACTGCTAGCCTTTGGTTAATTGTCAAGACTTCTAAACTAGTTGACTTTGACCACATTTGCCAGTTCTCTCATTGCTTTTTGGAGGAAAAATTGGGAGAGGTTCTTCACCATTTTTGCTGGCATAACCTCTCTCATATAAACAGAATCACATACTATGTGGACTTCTGTGTCTTGCTTCTTTCCTTCAGCATAATATTTTGGGGCTTCATCCACACTGTGGAAGTTACCAATACTTTTTGTTCTATTTATTGCCAAATGGTATTCCATTATATGGATGGACCAGTACAGAAATGTTATAGCATGTCTGCAAGTTTAAGGTACTTGAAAAAGTAGCCCCTTGAGGATATATTTAACAATTCTCACTAGACATATTTAAATATTTTTATTTATTTCTCTAGTTGCCTGTGCCATGTTTTATTTGTGGCACTCAGATCTTCCATCTTCATTTCATGTGTGACTTTTTAAAGTTGTACCTTCTGAACTCTTAGTTGCAGCAGGTGGGATCTAGCTCCCTGACCAGGGACTGAACCCTGGGTGCCCCCTCATTGGGAGCTTGAAATCTTAGCCAGTACACCACCAGGGAAATCCCTGGACAAATTTAATAATTGGAACATTGCTTAAAGGAATATTTGTAACCAAGTAGGTGTAATACAATGTTCTACAATTTGATAGGGCTTCCCAGGTGGCACTAGAGGTAAAGAACCTGCCTGCCAATGTAGGAGATGTAAGAGATGTGGGTTCAGTCTCTGGGTTAGGAAGATCCCCTGGAGGAGGGCATGGCAACCCACCCAGTATTCAGTATTCTTGCCTGGAGAATCCCATGGACAGAGGAGCCTGGTGGGCTACAGTCCCTAGCGTCACAAAGAGTCGGACATGACTGAAGGGACTTAGCATGCACACACACATAATTTGACAAGCTCTCCTTTATTTAGCTATATTCTTCTTCTTTCTTTTGGTATTAGATGTGCTTGTGACTTTTCTACTTATTCACTCCAAGCACATTTGTTGGAAAGTCACCAGGTTCCAGGCACTGAGGGAATCCTGAGGACAAATTCGAGCTATATCAGAGCATGACAGACTCATGGAGTTTTATATAATAAGATACTTAACTGTAAAACAAGAAATAGGATGGTTTCCTGTTTAAGTGCCATAACGATAGTGTAAACAAAGCCATGTGAAGTTGGAGCTCTGTATACTTTATACAATTTCTAATTTTAATTTATATATCTAAATTATATTTATATAAGTATAATTAATATTTTATATTCATAGAATATAAGTAAAAGAATAAGTAAAAAGAAAAACCAACTCTTTGAAAGAACTAAGTCATAGGACAGAAAAGCTCATCAAGAACCAGTTCGGGACCTCCCTGGTGGTCCGGCGGTTCAGCTGCAGAGCTTCCAGTGCAAGGAATCCCTGGTCAGGGAACTAAGATCCCACATGCTCTGCAGCATGGCCAAAAAAAAAGACAAAAGAAAGAACCACGTCACATTCATTTTTCCCTTACCTCCACCATCTGCACTCGCCCATGATGCAGCCGGTCTGGCCGGGGGTGATTTGGCTCATGGTAGATGACGGACATGTGCTGACCCTGTGGAAGGCAAATATGAATGTGCTGGTAGCTTGGCTGGCATGTTTCGAAGTTTATGGCTGATTTGAGAACAAATGTCTATGGATCTGCTTTACATGAAATGACTGATTCTAAAAAGTAACTGCAAGATGAACTGACAAGCAAAAGGATTAGTAACACAGAAATGGAATAATAAGACCTAATAGATAGAGTTCATTTTCACAAATAGGAAACCAGGAAAGTTCCTTTGACTAAATATGGCTTAAAAAGATGGAAACAATTTTAAAAAATCAATAAATATGCTTTGCAGATAACATGAGGGACCAGTTCCCCTACTGTCTAGGATCAGACAGGGAGCAAGAAAGTGCTCCGGTGGGTGGTTAGTGGGGAGGGGAGGGAGGGCAGAAGGCTGCAGGCTGGCTGTGGGCTGTGCAGGGGGCATGGACAGGGTGCTGCGGGGCTGGCACATGAAGCAGGGCTCACCCCACAGCCCAAGACCCTGCAGGCACCAGCCCCATCACTCAGCCTCTGCACGCTGGTCCCCATTACAGCGCTCTTCAGGGCACAATGGGACAGTCAGCACCCACCACCAGCAACCTCACCCCACACCCACAACAGAGGAGCTCAGCTCTTCTGTGGCACCAAACCCCTAAAAGTTTCACTCATCAGAACCGGCCTTTCAGAAAAAAGAGCATTATCTGCAATCACTCATTGAGAATCTTAATCTAAGAAACATGCCCAATAAGCTTTTGATTTCAGTGGTTTGGAACAAAGCAGCAGAGTATATGCTTTATGAGCCTAAATTACTTTCCAAGTTTGAAGATAAATTAAGAAGAAATTTTGGTCATCACTTCTCCATGAGCTCCAACAGTTTCCATAATAACAGAGGCAGTAAAATATAGGCATACTAATGGCCTGAATTTGAGATGCTCTGTAAAAAAATAATGAAGCTGATCTACAGCATGTCATAACAGTGTTTTTATTGTGGAACTATTTTTCCTTGAACTTTAAAGTCCTGGGTGCTTCATTTTCAAGATGTTTTGCAAAGGAAGGTTCCTTTGAGTTTTTAAAACACCAGTTCAATACATTTGGGTGCCAGCAGAAACAGGACATAGCACAGCCATGCCTAAACACAAAAAGCTACCAGAATGCGAGGCCCTCAGCTGGCACGAGACATGTGGGGCTTTCCAGTCATCACTTACACAAAACACACAAAGAAGCCCTCAGGAAGCTGGAATTGCAACACATTAATTACGGCAGATGAACCAGAAACAGTTGAGATCAGGCGATGGCACCCCATCCCATGTTCAAGGTTCTGTACATTGTAGGGATTCAAAGCAGGATGGTATATCACCCCTGCCCTCAAGGACCTGCTAGATTGTGGTTCTGGACTGTGTGCCCAGCACATAGCATGTGGGTGTCACTTCTCAAAAAAACAAAAGGGCTCCCCAGTATCTTGTGTTTGTCCTCACTTAGTCACAACTCTTTGAGACCCCATGGACTGTAGCCAGGCTCCATGGGATTCTCCAGGCAAGAATACTGGAGTGGGTCACCATTTCCTCCTCCAGGGGATCTCCCGACACAGGAATGGAACTTGGGTCTCCTGCATTGCAGGCAGATTCTTTACCACTGAGCCACCAAAGAAGCCCATCTCCCCTTAGGTTACACTTTTTCTTTTTAACAGGAGACACGGGTCTAATCCTGATCCGGGAAGATCCCACATGCTGCAGAACGACTAGGCCTGAGAGCCACAACTACTGAGCCTGTGCTCTAGAGCCGGGGAGCTGCAACTGCTGAGCTCACATGCCCCAGAGCCTGTGCTCAGCAAGAAGAGAAGCCCCTGAGTCACCAGGAAGAGTAGCCCCCGCTCGACTCAACTAGAGAAAAGCCCGAGCAGCAGTGGAGGTCCAGCACAGCCAAGAAATATGTAAATAAAGTTATTTCTTAAGAAAAGATGTCCTAAAATCAGAATGGCATAAGCTGCAACTGCCACTTCCTGTCACTTAGCTTGTGCTTTGATACCTACAATGAGCTGCACATCCGGCTTCCTTTCCAGAGGAACCATGTCAGCAGGTAGTCCAAACGACTTGATCTGGTAGGTGAGGTAGCCACCATACGAGGAAACCTAAAATTGAAAACACAGCATGAACAGCACAAGCACTGCCACACACCATGGCCACATCAGTTTGTCTGTGAAGCACACTGGAACAGCTCTGGGAAGATACACTATCAGCCCCTTAACAGCGGTCATTTCTAGAGAGAGGAACTGAAGATGGTATCTTAACTCTCTACTTTATACCATTTTATATTGATCAAAATGTTTAATGTGAAGATGATTGAGTTTTACAAGCAAGAGGATACTTCCCTTAAAAAGAAAAATAATAGTCACACAGAAACAAATAAGATTCTTTTATTCTAGACGGCTACTAAACCACAGCTATTCTAAGAAATCTAGGCCACTGCTTTTCTATTTAGCTGAGAAAACTGGTTAATATCTATCAGGTACAAGATGAACTTCCAAAAATAAACTAAAAAAACCTCCCCCGAGCACAGATGGTGACTGTTTCCTAAGTGATTCTGCATTCTCTTGGGTGCATAGCCATGTCCAATTACATGTGTGTGCTATGTCACTTCACACAAGTCCGACTCTTTGCGACCCTGTAGACTCTAGCCCACCAGGTTCCTCTGTCCACGGGATCCTCCAGGCAAGAACACTGGAGTGGGTTGCCATATGCTCCGCCAGGGGATCTTCCAACCCAGAGATTGAATCCATGTCTCAGGCAGCTCCTGTACCGCGGGCAGATTCGTTATTGCTGAGCCCCTGGGGAAGCCCATGACCGACCGCACCGTCAGATATACGGACCGCCTCTCAGTGCTGCCTTAGCAGCATGATGGTAACGGAGACGAGGAAGTGAATGATCAGCGTTTTCTGGACAGACTTGACATCTGGTCCTGACATCTCTCCCTCTTAAAGTAAAAACTGATCAAGAAGGAAGGAGTGACTGAGGGATGAAAATCGGAGGCAATGGCACCTCAGGGCAGGCAGACAAAGTACCCTTCAGTTCAGTTCAGTTCAGTTCAGTCGCTCAGTCGTGTCCGACTCTTTGCGACCCCATGAATCGCAGTACGCCAGGCCTCCCTGTCCATCACCAACTCCTAGAGTTCACTCAGACTCACGTCCATCGAGTTGGTGATGCCATCCAGCCATCTCATCCTCTGTTGTCCCCTTCTCCTCCTGCCCCCAATCCCTCCCAGCATCAAAGTCTTTCCAAATGAGTCAACTCTTCACATGAGGTGGCCAAAATACTGGAGTTTCAGCTTTAGCATCATTCCTTCCAAAGAAATCCCGGGCTGATTTCCTTTAGGATGGACTGGTTGGATCTCCAAGGGACTCTCAAGCGTTTTCTCCAACACCACAGTTCAAAAGCATCAGTTCTTCTGCGCTCAGCCTTCTTCACAGTCCAACTCTCACATCCATACATGACCACAGGAAAAACCATAGCCTTGACTAGACGGACCTTAGTGGGCAAAGTAATGTCTCTGCTTTTGAATATGCTATCTAGGTTGGTCATAACTTTTCTTCCAAGGAGTAAGCATCTTTACTGAGATGCAAATAAACGGAGCAGGGGGTTGGGGCAGCCCTTTAGACTCCCAGTCCACTGAAGTTCTTCCCTAAAACCTACAGCCTACACAGCTTCACCTAGTTATGACCCAAGAGCCTGGAAGTACTCAGAGAGTATATATTGCTTTTTTGATGGGCTGACATCATTTGTTTTTCACTTTTTATTCTATATTGGTGTATAGGTGATCAACAACATTGTGTTAGTTTCAGGTGTACAGCAAAGTGATTAAGTTATACATATACATGCATCTATTCTTTTCAAATTCTCTTCCCATTTAGGTTGCTACATCATATTGAAGAGAGTTCCCTATGCTAGACAGGAGGTCCTTGTTGGTTATCTACTGATATTTTAAATATAGACGTTTGAACACATCAATTGAAAACTCCTGATCTATCTCTCTCCCCAGCCCCTTCCCTCTACTTGTAACCCTAAGTTCATTCTCTAAGCCTGTGCGTCTGTTTCTGGTTTCCAAGTAAGTCCATTTGCATCATCTTTTTAGATTCTGCATATAAGCACTATTATATGATGTTTGTCTGTCTCTGACTTAGTTCACTCCATACAACAATTTCGAGGTCCATCTGCGTTGCTGCAGCTGGCATTATTTCATTCCTTTGAATGGCTGAGTGATGTTCCACCGCATATATGTACCACATCTTCTTTATCCATTCACCTGTCAGTGGACACTGAGGTTGCTTCCACTGTCTTGGCTATTGTAAACAGTAATTAATGAATACTGGGGTGTGTGTATCTTTTTGGACCATGTTTTTCTCTGGAAAAACAGGCCCAGGAGTGAGACTGCAAGGTCATATGGTCACTTTATTTTTACAGTTTTTAAAGGAATTTAAGGCTTTAAAAATAGGTCTACATATTCTTTCATACTCCTGTCTTCTAGAGGTGGAGCTTAATTCTCCTCCCAGAGTATAGGCTGGGCTTAGTGACTGTGTTCTAAAGAACAGAATATAGCAGAAACTAGAGTGTATCATTTCTGAAATTAGGTTACAAAAATATTGTTTTTTCTTCATTTGCTTTGGTGGAAGCCAACTGTAGTATCATGAGGACCCCCACACATCTATGGAGGGTCTCACATGAACAGGAACTGAAGCCACCAACCAACAGCCAGCCAAGGACAGAGGCCAGCTGACAACCATACCAGCAAGCGTGGACATGGATCCTCCAGGCCCAAATGACTGCAGCCCAGGCTGACGTCTTGACCACAACCTCATGAGAGACCCTGAGCCACCGTGATCCACGGAAGCTGGCCAAGGTAATAATGATCTGCTGCTTTAAGCTGCAAAGTCTGTGGGTCGTCTGTTACCCAGGACAAGATGACCGGTAAGTACAGGGCTCGCCCTGTGGACGTGAGGAGGCATGTCACGAGAGGGAGACGCGGGATAATGTGAGATGAGCAATGTTCCCCACACTCAGAGGTCAGCATCCACAGCCCTTCAACCCAAAGACAGCATCAGAGGGCTCAGGCTGCGAAGACCCTAGTATCTAGTCATTCTAGACGTGAGAGCATGGCATCGTCTGGGCGGGGCTCTGTGAAATCTGCCTCTTCTCCAAAGCTCTACCCTGGGCCCCCAGGAGCATGTGTCACCAGGGGATGTTTCTATGGGAGGCTCATACTTCTGTCCTTATAAATGAGTGTAGCTGGCCTGATCCTGGAATGATAATTTATGCAGCAAAGGAAAAGCAACTTGTTTATAAGCTTCCTGAGGAGCATCTAACCGTGTCACTCACAATTTCCCAATTTATTCCTCTCCCCCGCACCCTGTCCCCTTTGGTAACCACAAGCTTGTGTTCTACATCTGTGACATATACACACTACAGTATATAAAATATGTAACAATAAGGACCTACTGGAGAGCACAGGGAAGTCTACTCAATACTCTGTAATGACCTATATGTGAAAGAATCTAAAAAGAGTGGACAGCAGATTTAATTTGCTGGACAGCAGAAACTAAGAGCATTGTAAATCAACTGTACCCCCTCAAATTTTTTTTAAAGAAAGAATTTATTCATAACCACACGTGACTCTATAATGAAAGCTGTGCTGTCGCTGGTTCCTGGGCTTCTTTTAATAAGCTCATGAGTCACTTTGCAGCTTTTGTTTTCCTGACAAGAGGCCTTTCTTCTGCTTTAAAACAAAGAATTCTCAGCACTGGCATTTAAAAGCATACATGTGCCATTCACATCAGGTATTATTTAAACGGGTTATTTCCATGGAGGAAAATTCCTCAGCATTTAGTGAAAACCAAGAACAACCTGGTGCATTATTCATTTGCTGGTGAGCGATGCGTGTGGGGCCCCTGAGATACATACACCTTCAGTCCCTCCATCATCTGCATTTGTGATTAACCCACGTGAGCTTGGTCACTCGGTTGTGTCCAACCCTTTGAGATCCTATGGACTGTAGCCCGCCAGGCTCCTCTGCTCATGAGGTTCTCCAGGCAAGAATAAGAGAGGGGGTTGCCCTTTCCTCCTCCAGGAGATCTTCCTGACCCAGGGATAGAACCCACGTCTCCTGAGTCTCCTGAATTGGCAGGAGGATTCTTTACCCCTGAGCCATGTGGGAAGCCTATGATTAACCTAAGGTCTACAATTTTAGTAACCTGAACTTCTGGAACTTTGCTTCCAGACCTCTGGTTAATGATGCCCAGGTAGTGAGGGAGGAAGTCCAGCAAGGGCACGGGGGAACAGCAGGCTGTGGTTACCTTGTCCCCCAGGTAGGAAGGCGGGGCGACCCAGGACGCGCTGTGGACCGTGGCAGGCAGTTCCTGGAGGTCGGCCACCACACTGCTGCTGCCGGGGTTGAAGGAAACGGGGATGTCCACTCCGTCCGCCGTCTGCAGCCGCCAGCCCATCATGTCCACAAGCTGAAACACAGAGGCAAGGGATGGAACCATGTGCCTGTGGCTCCTCTGGCGATGGCTGAATCTTGAAGAGCAGAAAGAGCCGCAGGGCAGCCACCTTGCTGCAAAGGCCTCCCTCGGCTGTCTCCTCGTCTCTGATTCCCGCTCAGCCCCCAACTGACCCATCGAGACTAGGAGTTCTCAAAGGATGTGGCCATATGCATGTGGGATTTATCCTTTAGCCCTGCACACATCCTGACATTTAGTAGTGTCCAATAACTGTTTGAATAATATGCAAATAAGGGTGTGGACCATAACTAGGATTGTGGGCGCATTTTAATGATGAGCTCTTTGCAGAAAAAATATGATGTGAAATACAGTGGCCTGCTGTCGTTGTTTTTCTCTAAATGGAGCATCAGAATTAAATACTCCCCTGATCACAAAGGAAGTCAGGAGTTAAATTATGAGGGGAAGGAAAAGAAGGAGCTGACGAGGCATAGATGTGGAATAATGCTTCGGGGGTAACCTGGGGATAAGAAGAGGAGCCTTCAGGGTGGATTTACAAAATAACCTTCTCCCCCAACTACAAGCTTGTGTTCCTTTCAAGAGGCAGGCAGTAAAACAGATACAAAAATCTTTCTTTGAACATTTGCTGGACATAATACATGACTCACTCCATAGGGTCACGAAACAGTCAGACACAACATAGTGACTAAACAACAATAGCAACAAATACATGACTCACACAAGCAAGCAAGCATGGGATCATGAAGGCAGCACAAGTTTTGGCTTTCTGGAGTTGATTTTAAAAGTGGCCAAAGACAAAATGTGGTAAAACAGGTGAGAAGGAAAGTAAACAGGAAGATAAGCAGATAAGTAAGGGAGGAGAACAACCAACTCTACTGAGTGTTTATTGAGCAACTACTACAGTTCAGATCCTGCTCACGGCGCTGCAATTCTACCAAGGAGGTTACACACAAGTGGTGAAAGAAGAGAGATAATAAGCTTTAGGACTGTGATGCATGCTATGAAGTCCACAGAGAAAGGCGAGGGCAGAGTCAGTGAGTGGTGAGGGGAGGCTTTTCCGAGCACCAGGACATGTGAGAAGAAATCTGATGAGGGACATGAGCTGAGGGACGTGAGGACATCTGGGGACAGAACCCTGCAGGCTAAGGACAGTGAGCACAGTGCTTAACATTCTAACCCGGCAGGTTGCAAAATCCTCCATGACTCACGCCTCATGCCAATGCATCTCTTTCTCATTTTTATTTTTATGCGTGCTCATGCTCAGTCGTGTCTGACTCTTTGCCACCCCCCAGACTGCAGCCCACCGGGCTCCTCTGTCTATGGAACTCTCCAGGCAAGAATACTGGAGTGGGTCACCACTTCCTACTCCAGGGATCTCCCCAACCCAAAAACTGAACTCACGCCTCCTGTTCTGCAGGCAGATTCTTTAACACTGTGCCACCTGGGAACCCCTCACTTCCTCATAGAAGTGCTAAAGAAAAACAGAAGGACTCTGATGCCCTGCCTACCTTAGCCCTTCTCTTATGAGTGCTGTGACAGTGATGACTGGCTCCAAAGCAAAAGCAGCTGGTACAACCCTTGGGATTCGCTGGGTCCAGGTAGAATGACCCTTCCCGACACATGTCGCATTCTGTGCCTTGCACGTTTTCCTATCAAAGAAAACCATGAAAGAAGAGATCATTCCTTCTGAAGGGCCTCTGATTCAAGAGAGCTACATGCACAAATTAAGTACCAACATAAGAGAACGGGACGTGGATGCTAATAAAACATCCAAAGTTATGTGACTGTTCAACTGTTCTACTGCATTAACTATTTAAATTTTTATACCACATACAAATGGAAGAGAGGATTTCCTAAATTTCATCAGATGCCTTTTACCATCTTGAAGGTAGAAAAACAGCACCAAAAATTTCACAATGTCGGGGAGACCAGTTCATCCCACTTTCAACCACGTTAGAGCATCTGCTGGGATTGGGGAGCCCATCTGTCATTGGCAGAACACCCTGGAGCAGAGATGATGAACCTGGGGTCCACGGGACAGGAATAGGCTTCAGGGAAACCCATGAACCTCTTGAAATTATAGACAAAAGTTTGTGCCAATTTTTCTGGAGACCATTTGTGTCATCAGATTCTTAAGGAGGTCTGTAAACCCTCCAAAGAACAAGAGCAGTGAGGCTGGGGTGGCTTCTAACTGTTTCTACCCAATCAGTTCAGTTCAGTCGCTTAGTGTGTCCGACTCCTTGCGACTCCATGGACTGCAGCATGCTAGACTTCCCTGTCCATCACCAACTGCTGAAGCCTGCTCAGATTCATGTCCATTGAGTTGGTGATGCCATCTAACCATCTCATCCTCTGTCATCCCCTTCTCCTGCCTTCAATCTTTCCCAGCATCATTGATTATGGGTCAGTCTCGTTTCCCACAGATTTTTATACAATGACTCAGCATGAAGACTCTCCACTCTAGCCGGTGGCCCACATCCCCAGCACTGCACATTCCATCTTACCTTGCAGAGACATGCCCCGGTGCCCGGGTCACAGACTCCCGGCTCGGTCCCATCTCTGCTGCAGTGGCAGGGGAGGCACTCAGGAAAGCGGTAGAAGCCGGGAGCACAACGGTCACACTGCCGCCCTGTGATCCTGGGCTTGCATCTGTGCTCAAGGAAAGGAAGCAAAAGTCTTCATCACCTTTGTATACACAGTTCCAAAGCTGACCTGCACTGCCGCAGAGAACTTGCTTATCAGAAGCCAGATCAGGGACCTTCCTGGCGGTCTAGTGGTTAAAACTTCACCTTCCAATGCAGGGGACACGGGTTCAATCCCCGGTTGGGGAACTAAGATCCCACATGCCATGAAGCAACTAAGCCTGCTCATCACAACTACTGAGCCACAACTAGGAAGTCTGTGCACTGCAAGGAAAGATCCCGCATGATGCAATGAAGACCTTGTGTGCTGCAGCTGAGACCCACCGCAAATAAATAAACAAATTTTTTTAAGCCAGTTAAGTAGACACAGAGCCTCCCCACGGGTGCCAATGTCCAAGCAGAATGGGGAAAAGCAGATACAAGGCACTCACACAAAGCAGCTCAAAGTGACCATCATCCTAATGAAAAATGGGTCAAAAGATACACACTTTCAGTTATAAAATAACCAAGTCCTGGGGTGTCATGTACAGCACAGCAACTAGAGTTAATGATTCCATATTGCACTTCTGCAAGTTGCTAAGAGAGTAATCTTAAAAATTCTAATCACAGAAAAAAATCTGTAAGTATTTACGATCATGGGTGATAACTAGATTTACTATGATGACCATTTCACAATAGACACAAATATCGAATCACTATGTTTACATTTGAAACTAACTAATATAAGGTTACATGCCAGTTACACCTTAATTGAAAACAAAAAGCAATGAGCATTATGGATGATGACTTGGGCCAGGCTTGGTACTAGGCTCTGGGGTGAAGGAAGGACAGACTCCCTGGGCCTGAGAGCTCTGAGGGTGACTGTTAGGTGGGAATGTGAATATACACATGGGGTCTACACAGGGGTCAGAAGGCCCACACAGACCCAGCCTCCCAAGGGGAAGGTGATGCCTGAGCTGAGTGTAAAAGGACAAGCGTCCTGGGGGTAGAAGGTGGGCCAGGCATTCCAGAGAGCAAGAATGGGGGACCTGGCCCGGCGTGTGCAGGGAACACAGCGGGGAGCTCCTGGAGCAGGGGTGCAAGCGAGGATGCTGGGTCATGAGCCTGGAGAGGCGGGAGTCTCCTCCCTCCAGGAGACTGAGTCTGTTGGCCTTCTGACCCCCGTGTTGACCGCATGTGTATACTGTTCACATTCCCACCTAACACTTACCTTGGGAGCTCTCAGGCCCAGGGCCTCTGTCCTTCTCTCACCCCACACCCTACTCCCAAGCCTGACCCAAGTCACCATCCATGATGGAGAGCCCGGGGAGGCGGGAGGGGGTCAGCTCACCAGGATGGAGGGGCTGGCCGCTGCAACACTGTCCTGGAGCCCTGGGGCATGGAGCTGAGCCCTGCACACTGAGGGCAGACTGGCCGGAGCTCTGATCCAGCTCTCACATGACTCAGAGACAGCATCTCAGCCAGTTATCCAGCTTCTCAAGGCTTTGTTCTCCCTCCGTGAGAGAGAGGGGAGGCAGTGGTGGAGATGCCAGGCTGTGCCGACAGCTGGCCAGTTCTCAAATGGGGGTAGTCATCTTGAAAAGCTTTCAGAGAGGAAGAAGGACAGGGACTGTGTGTCAAGGACTGAGCGAGGGCAGCTCTGCGCCAGGGAGACAGGGGCCGAGCGAGGGCAGAGGTATTCGAGACGGAGAGGGGACAATGGGTTCCAAGCTATTTCAGGGTGAGGATGCTGGGGCTTGTCGTGGTCTGGGTAGGGGGACAGAAGGGGGAGACAGCAAGGAGGGTTCCCCATTGTCCAGCTGAGTGACGGGTGACACTGGAGCAGGTGGGGAGGGCGGCAACGGCCTGTGTGGGGCTGGGCGCCCAGGCGGCTGCGGGCAGCTCTGAGCACAAGATGGGTGAGAAAGTACTAGCAGCTTCTCAGGACTGAGCAACCCAGCTCTGCAGTGTGAGGACGGAAGCAGCAGCTCGGCCACTGAGCTTCACAGCCACCGCCTGGTGGATCTACACACTGAGCCTTTCTTGTGGGTCTAAAGAAACTATCAGGAAATCTGCTTTCCACGAGATGATTAGGAGGACAACCTGATATGAAATATTTTGTCATTAACTTGCTACCAAATGTAAGCTTTCACCTATCTCTTAATATTTATTAAACTATCTCATGCCAGGATAAAGAAGATGTGGTATCTATATACAATGGACTGCTACTCAGCCATGAAAAAGAATGAAATCGTCATCTACAGCAACATGGAGCGACTTGAAGGGTGATTATACTGAGTGAAATAAGTCAGACAGAGAAAGACATACTGTATGAACTTACCTACGTGTGGAATCTAAAAAATACAATGAACAGTGAATACAACAAAAAAGAAGCAGACGCACAGATATAGAGAATGAACTAGTGCTTATCAGTGGGAAGAGGGAAGTAGGGGGCAACACAGGGGGAGAGGAGTAAGAGGTATAAACTATGAGGTATAAAATAAACCTCAAGAATATATTTATTGAACAACACAGGGAATATAACTAATGTTTTATAGTAACTGTAAATGGAGTATAACCTTTAAAATTGTGAATCACTATATTGTACACCTGTAGCTTATATAATATTGTCATCAAGTATACTTCAATTAAAAAAAAAATCTCACCCCAGAAGTGTTACTTGCTCAGTTGTGTCTGACTCTTTGCGACCCCATGGATTGTAGCTCGCCAGGCTCCTTTGTCCATGGAGTTCTCTAGGCAAGAATACTGGAGTGGGTAGCCATTCCCTTCTCCAGGGTATCTTCCCAATCCGGGAATCGAACATGGGTCTCCTACATTGCAGGCAGATTCCTTACCATCTGAGCCACCAGGGAAGCCCAAAGGACCACCCCAGAGACCACCCCAAAAAAGATAAATACAACCTTATATTCCAGTAAGGTTGCCTTTGACAAACAAGGACTCTTGTTGTGACATCAGCAAAGGAGAGCAGATGGGGGTCTCTTTATCCCACTCACCACACCTAAGAAGATAAAATCAGCTTCACCTGAAGACCTGCTGGCAGGGCAGATGTCATTTCAGCCCCGTCTCCTCATCTCCCTCCCTCCCTGATACCTACTGAGATTGTTTCTTCTACAGAGGAAGAAAATATTCCCCAAATCACTCCTCTAGTAAAATAGGTGGAAGAGGGAAGTGATCTGCTTGGAGTGACTGCTCTGGTACAGTGGGCTGCAAACTCTGAGAGGGATAAGGGGTGGTCTGGGGAGCTACAGAAACCATGGACCATCTTCTCAGAGAAGTATCGTTCAGATTTGTCTGTAACACATTATTTACAAAAAGAAAGAAAGAAACAACACCCAAATGAATGTTCTGGCCAACTCAACACTTATACCCACTTGCAGATTACATCATCTCTCTCTCTCACACACATAAACACACACACATTCTAGCACACACAATTTTGTTCCTAGGCCCAGGTGAATAACACCTATTCTCTCCTTGTGAATCCCAGACTAAATGCAATCACAGTCCTGCAGAAAACTGCCTGTCCCCAGACGATGTTCCCTATTTCTGGAGCACAAGAACCCTGGGAGGGGGCGGGGGTGAGAGATGGGAAGGAGCAGTGCAGATAACCCCCTCCACAGAAAAGCATCAGGAAGAGGAGACCTGCTCAGAGGAGGGACTCTGGGGATGGCCTATGAGCAGGATGCTCTCTGCTCCTCCCACCTGGCAGCTGGGAAAGGACTCTGTGCACGAACACTGTTCTTGTCACTGAGCCACTGGGCAGCTGACCGCCCTGCAAACACACAGGGCCGCTGGCCCATGAGTGTGTCCAGAATTCTGGTGCCCACTAGCCCCTCCCACCCTGAGCACCACAGCAGACAAGTGACCCTACGCACTGACTTGAACACAGGTTTTGAGGATGAGGACGGGTAGATGGGAGCCTATTTCTTAATATTTCCACTTCACTGGAAAAGAAAGGTGGAGGGGTATTTTTCAGGGAGGACAGCTGTGCAAGCTGCTTGTCGAGACAAGGAGAAACGTGTGCCTGTTTATTTCAGGGCAACCGAGGGATGACGTGGTGGGAGAGCTGGGCAGAGAGGGTGTGACCTCGTTGGTAACATGAGATAAAGCGCTAAGCCTCACTTAGCATGTAGGTAGCAATCAAGCACATACGAGTGGATGGAAAAAAGCAAAAAGTTGAGCTTGGTGATGAGAGCAGTGGTCTGGGAGCAGAACCCCCAGGATCCCAGGTGGGCCTGATGGGCAAGCGTTCACCAAAATGTGGAGAACACGATGTCGCAGCAACGCAGTGCTGAGAGCTCCGAGCACACGAATCCCGTGCAAAGACAAGCAAACAAAGGAGTTTGGAACGATGCCATGACAGTGGGGAATAAAAAGGAAACTTCCTCCTCCAAAGTCTGGCTGAACATCTTCAGAAAACAACCTGAAGTCAGCCTGACCTTGCACACTCCTCCAGGGAGACGCTGTGCTACCCAAGGAGTTGCCCTCACCGCAACGGCAGGAAGGCTCCAGTCGCAGCTGCCAGGAGGTGCACTGAGGATGCCGGTCAAGTGAAGTCGTCTCCACGGCAACGGGCTCAGGGCCAAACATTACGCAGAGACGACTGCGCGTGTGTGGGTGCTCTCGAGTCTCGCAGGTCGCCAGAAAGTCAGGCATGAGGGTGAACTCTGTCCTTTGCTCGTTAAATACACCTCAATTGCACCCCCATCAAGTCCAGTTTTCATCTGGAATCCAAAGCCTACCTTATATCCGCTCATTTATTCACCCTATAATTACTGAGTGTCTTCTAGAGACACATCTCGAGTTAGGGGACATGAGAGGGAGAGGACAAAGTACAGTAAGTTAGTCTTGACCTTGGTGCATTTTCACTGAGGACACAGGACACAGACGCAGAAAGTTAGGTGATCATGCGAGAGATGGGACGGCAGCGAGATGATGGGGGTACCCCTGTGGGCTTGCAGAGGCTTCACGCCTTCTTTGCATTTGTACCTTTAACACAGAACTCTTGAAGGACGTGGATAACTGGGAGGGGGTGACAGAAGAGGGGAAAGGAGAACCCATAACTGAAGAACTGAAGGCTGGCAAAAAGCATTTAAAGAACGCGAGAAAGACCAGAAAAGCTGGGGAAAAAAAAGGCTTAAGTTACGGTAAGCGGCGGCCAGACCACGGAAAGCTGGTCTTTATCCTCTCAGACAATGGGGAATCAAGGAAGTTTCTTGTGCAAAGAGTGATGTGACAGACGTGGTACTGGGCAGAGCGACTTCCACCCTCCAGTAGCCTGCACACAATACGGCATTCATTATGATGCCCTGTCCTAACTGGTTAGTGGAGGTTCCCCTACCAGACCATGACCTCTTGTTAGCAGGCATGGGTGCCTTCTGTACGAGAAACAGCACCCAAACTGGAGTAGATGCTAGATATATTAAATAGTTTCAGCCATAAAACACAGTGATAAAATAGAATTTAAGACTCAAAAAAAAAAAAAAAATCACAGGGACTGAAGGAAATGTTTTATCCTGTTTTCAAAAACCCCAGATACCAAGAAGATGAAATCACAAACATATGCATTTATCAACATTCTCTATGCATTAATACAAAATTACGGAGCAAATAGATTTTTAAATCCAAGTACAATTATGTATGGGCTTCCTGGTGGCGCAGTGGTAAAGAATTTGGCTATCAAGGCAGGAGACACAAGGGGTGTGCATTCGATCCCTGGTTGGGAAAATCCCTCGAGGAGGAAACAGCAACCCACTCCAGTATTCTTGTCTGGAGAATCTCATGGACAGGGGAGCCTGGTGGGCTACGATTGACAGGGTCTCAGAGTCGGACACGACTGACCAAGCAAGACCAAGAGAGGTGATTGCATACTAGCATTTCCCCTTCAATTAAGGAGAAAAAGAAAGAAAGAAGGGAGAGAGAGGGGGAGGGAAGGAGGGAGGAAGAAAGAAAAGAAAGGGGGGGGGAGAGAGAAAGTACGCCAGGAAAAGGAAGGTCAATTCAGAGATGATCAATTGTAAAAGGACTTCTCCAGGTACAGGACCTGCAGGGGCCATGAAAGGATGGGAGATAATACATACTGTTTCAGAAGTTGACACCTGATGGGCTGTAGGGAGAAGGGCTTGATTCTAAGGTGATACAGAGACCTCAGGCTTTGGAGGCAGGGAGAAGGTTGCCACGGATAAGTAAAAAAAAAATTTTTTTTAAGTTCGAAGAGAGGAATAGCCTGAAGAGAAAGACAATGGCATGGGTTTCAGATATAGAATCAGCGGTGGGCTCAAGGACTTGAAGGGCCCCTAAAGATCACCTAATCTAACACTTCATTATATGTGTGAGGGGATAGGAGCTTAAAGCGGTTAGGGGACTTGTCCTCTAAGACCCACAAGAAAAGCTAGTAAGGGAACCAACGTAGAAATGATTTTCCATGAAGGTGGGATAAGCTGTCCTTCAGGGACGAGGACTGGAGCTCTGGGTCTGGGAATCATCCAGCGTGGAGGTGGCTGAAGCCAGAAGAATGGGTGGGGCTTCAGGGGGACAAAGTGTAAAGGGCGGAAGGCAGGCAGCCAAGTGCTTGCCAAATAATAGCAAAAGCTAATACCTGTGCTACTGTGTGTCAGGTACTGTTCGAAGGGCTTTGCACAGGATTATTTAATTGTCCCAAGAACTTCAAGAGGTGGGAGCTTCTAGGAAGAGGGAACACAGGTGAGAATGCTGAGCTCTTCCATCCTGTGGCAGGAGCTCATCTGCCCTGCTCACCACCGTGTTCCAGAGCTTGCCTGCACGCCGTCTGAAATTTACCATTCCTATTACTTGATGAAGTGCATCAAAGGAATTGCTTCTCCAAGTTGTTGGGACTTGTGGATTTCTGCCAAGCTGGAAGCACTTCTGTTCCCAGGATGCCAAGTCTATGACCTTCTCTGGCATTTTGCTTCTCCATCGAACACAAATACTGAATAAATCTATGATGCTGGCTGAAGTCCCCCCCCACAAACGGCTTTCCTTTAGCGGCTGCTCTTCTCACAAGCTGCTTGCATTTGTGGTTTCACTGAATGTCCAGGTGAACTGCTATTTCCTATAATCAATCTTAAAATGTCTCGAAGGTGGTCAACATCATGGTATTTTTTTAAAACAGTGATTCCCAGTGTCCGTGTATCTGTCACTGATCGATAAAAATCTGAGGATATTCTAGACCTTTTGTTCGTTCACAGAATCTGAAGGCATAACCATCCCTCATTAAAGGCAGAAGCAAATTACTGTTGTTGCTATAAAAAATGAAATTTTGATCAACCTTTAAGACCACAAAATCCAGAGAGCTGTCCCAAACAATGGACTTTTAATCTTTTATACAATATACTTCTGCAATCAGAGGTTGAAGAAGAAATAGAATCTAGAGTTTTAAATTTAGGTGGGACAGTGATAGACAACAGACTCTGTATGATTTCAATACCTTTGAAAGTAAAAAATGAAAGTGTTAGTTGCTCAGTCATGTCCGACTCTTTGCGACTTCAGGACTGTAGCCCACCAGGCTCCTCTGTCTGTGGAAGTGGAATTCTCCAGCCAAGAATACTGGAGTGGGTTGCCACTCCTCTCTCCAGGGCTTCTTCCCAACCCAGGGATCGAACTTGAGTATTCCACATTACAGGCAGGTTCTTTACTGTCTGAGCCACGGGGGAGGTCGGTCAATACCTTTAGACCATGATATTTCTGCACCTTGTTTTATGTCCCTGGATATATCCCAGTGTCTCCCAGTTTACAGTCTATGGAATTTGAATAAAATTTGTTTTCTACTATCCTGTGATTTTGTATAAATCTTAATTATGTTGAATAGGTTCACAGTGCTTTTCAGGTCTACTATATCCTTTACTTCTCTGTATATTCATTCTACTAATTTTTGAGGGTTCAGTATTGAAACTCCAACTAAAAATCTTATCTACTAAAAAATAATCGTAATATATAATGGAACTATATGTAATCTTGCTCTGTATTTTCCAAGTTTCCTATAAATGTGTTATCATACTTTCATAATTTACATAATTTCATAACCCACTCCAGTTTTCTTGCCTGGAGAATTCCATGGACAGAGGAACCTGGTGGGCTACAGTCCATGGGGTCACAAAGAGTCAGGCACAACTGAGCAACTAACACTTTTACACTTTCTTTCACTTCCAGCTATCTTTGATTATTTCTTTTACTTGAATGTTAGGTTCCTCTAAACATATTCTTCATTTTCATTAGGAAATTTTTCAGAGGCGGTGGGAATATCCTCTAATATTTTCTAAAGAAATAATCCTTTAGGCAGTCAAAAGCTTTTTCGGCATTGACACTGGAATTATCATGGGTAATTTGTGCAATTTACAGTCATGTAACAAACTGAAGTTTTCTTTACATTATCTGCCAAGGGCCCTTTCATGACAAATCCACTTTGATCATGAGTAGATATGTCATCCCATTAGGTGATTACAGTCTTTTTGGTAACGTCAAGATAAACGATTTCACCTTTTGCTTTGGGTGCAATGCAGGTCAGTGAGATTCCATTCCTGCTCATGTTCCCTCGGGCATGGGCAAAACTACCATACAGCCTGCCTCAGTTCTGAGTTAGGCATTTTCTAGTCTACTCAACTGCCATTGGCTAGTGAAGTTTTGTTAAACATTCCTTAGAATTTGTATCTAAAATCCTCCAGTAAATAAATCTATGCCCTAACCAGTAATGCTGAAGAAGCTGAAGTTGAACGGTTTTATGAAGACCTACAAGATCTTTTAGAACTAACACCCAAAAAAGATGTCTTTTCATTAGAGGGGACTGGAATGCAAAAGTAGGAAGTCAAGAAACACCTGGAGTAACAGGCAAATTTGGCTTTGGAATGCGGAATGAAGCAGGCCAAAGACTAATAGAGTTTTGCCAAGAAAATGCACTGGTCATAGCAAACACCCTCTTCCAACAACACAAGAGAAGACTCTACACATGGACATCACCAGATGGTCAACACCGAAATCAGATTGATTATATTCTTTGCAGCCAAAGATGGAGAAGCTCTATACAGTCAACAAAGACAAGACCGGGAGCTGACTGTGGCTCAGATCATGAACTCCTGATTGCCAAATTCAGACTTAAATTGAAGAAAGTGGGCAACACCACTAGACCATTCAGGTATGACCTAAATCAAATCCCTTATGATTATACAGTGGAAGTGAG
>SJXQ01001140.1:621705-701472 GCA_006408695.1 Aepyceros melampus
ATGTATGGATGTGAGAGTTGGACTGCGAAGAAGGCTGAGCGCTGAAGAATTGATGCTTTTGAACTGTGGTGTTGGAGAAGACTCTTGAGAGTCCCTTGGACTGCAAGGAGATCCAACCAGTCCATTCTGAAGGAGATCAACCCTGGGATTTCTTTGGAAGGAATGATGCTAAAACTGAAGCTCCAGTACTTTGGGCACCTTATGCAAAGAGTTGACTCATTGGAAAAGACCCTGATGCTGGGAGGGATTGGGGGCAGGAGGAGAAAGGGACGACCGAGGATGAGATGGCTGGATGGCATCACAGACTCAATGGACGTGAGTCTGAGTGAACTCCGGGAGTTGGTGATGGACAGGGAGGCCTGGCGTGCTGCGATTCATGGAGTCGCAAAGAGTCGGACACGACTGCGCGACTGAACTGAACTGAAATCTCTCTCTCATAGGTGATGCCTTAAGCGTTTTTCTTTTTCTGACTGAGCCACAGGGCATGTGGGACCTTAGTGCCTCTGACCAGGGATTGAGACCACACCACCCGCAGTAGAAGTGCGGAATCTTAACCACTGGACCGCCAGGGAAGCCCTGATATTTATGGTTTTCAATGCGTTCTCGGTTTCCTTTTTCTGTGGCAGCAGCTTTGAGAAACTGTATGTGAGGTTCTGTTCATAGCAATTTCTTCCCTTGAGCAGCTAATCCCTTTTAAAACTCTCCCACTGGTTCTAAGACAGTGAATTCTTTGCCTTCTCCTCCTGCCTGAAAACTGCCTCTCCATCTCTGTGGCTCCTTTGCCTCCTATGATTAATCACAGGGATCCCCCACACCTGCTTTCCCTCCTGCGTGTCTACACCTTCTCCTTGGGGGTCCTCTCTCACTCTCACCCTCGTACATGGTTCCCCAACCTCCAGTCCCAGCCCCAATCTCCTCCCTTGGGTGTCCTCTTAAATGGAACTTTGTTGGACTGGTTTGCACTTTCTGTGGTCTATTGAGTTTTTATTTTCAATTAAATATGGGACACTGTACGCAGCTATGACTGTGCCCACTGCAATATCCTGGGCCCCGTACTCTGCCAGGATTCCATCTCCCAGTGACTGTTCATTCCACTTCTCCTTGCTTATCTGCCCCTCTTGCTCTTCCATCTAGTTTTTTCTTTGTTTTTCCCAAGGTTATATATACATTGCTCATTCTCCTGTTCAAATGGAATCTTGTTCTTTCACCCTGTCTTTCTTTAACTTTATTTTGTATTGGGGTACAGCCAATTCACAAACCATGTTGTGATAATTTCAGGTGAACAGCAAAGGGACTCAGCCACACATACACATGTATCCGTTCTTTTCCAAACTCCCCTCCCATCCAGGCTGCCACATAACACTGAGCAGAGTTCCATGTGCTATACAGTAGATCCTTCTAGCTTATCTGTTTTAAATATTGCCATCTGTTTTTATCCAGATTCCTACTTCCTTGAGTGGGGGAAGGATTTTAATGCTAACACCTCCCTCTCTGCTTCTTCCACTTATTTGTCAGACTATTCTTTCCTCTGAACAATTAGATGTTGGATTTTTTCCTTTGTTTTTCAAATATATTAAAAGGAATATCATTCCTAGTTCAATATGTTTCCCGTTTTATAATACCCTGGATTTCCTTCTCTGAGGGCAGTTCTTTTTTTTTTTTTAATTGGAAGATAATTTCTTTATAATGTGCTGAAGCCACTTCTAATTCTTGAGTTTCCTTTGGTCTGGTCTCTCTTTTTCTACATTGACTGGGTCATGACTGGCACATTTAGGTCCTTAGAGCTTCCCATTTATGCATCTTCTCCGGCCACAAGACAGCAAACAACTCCTGGCACAGTGCACCTTTCTGCTCTGTGACATCTCCACAGGTCCTGGTAGAAGTCTGTGCTTCCACTGAGTACCATTGTTCTTAGATATCAGGACTTACTGGAAATGGGTTAGACATCTGCACAGGCCCCCTGGTGCAGTCAGGACCCAAAGTCTTAAGTAACGAGCTAAGTCCCTGGTATCCTTCCAGAGAATAGCTATGCACTGGAGGGAAATAGATCCTAATGTATGTTCATTAACTGTGATGAGAACTCTCCGGTATCACCTCAAAATTCTTTGTGCAAGTCACATTCCGTTTAGGCTCATAGTCTAAGAAGGACAGACAACCAAGTTGACTCAGGGAAGACTCACAACCTGTGGTTTTGAAGACTTGGAATCTTCCATGACTCAAGTTCTCATTCAGCTTCCTTTCCCGAGAACAAAGGAACTACTAGGAATGGGGCAACAATCACAGGTGTGGTTAAGCGTCCTTCCTCAGGAAAAGTCAACATTGCTGCTATAGAGAAGGGAATGTTGTCCCTGGAAGATACATCCAAGTTCTAAGCCTCCAGTATTTAGAATGTGACCTAGGAAGGAGGATTTTTGCAGACATAATCAATATGAAGTCATACTGGAGTGAGGCAGGTCCTAATTCAATACCACTGGTATCCTTAAAAGGAAAGAAAGACATAGGTGTATATATATATATATATATATATATATATATATATATAAAATGGAACACTACTTGGCCATAAGAAAAAATGAAATGTTGCAATTGCAACAATATGCTTGGACCGGAAAGGCACTGTGCATGCATGCTAAGTCGCTTCAGTTGTGTCTGATTCTTTGTGACCCCATGCACTGTAGCCCACCAGGCTCCTCTGTTCCATAGGATTTTCCAGGCAAGAATACTGGAGTGGGTTGCCATTTCCTTCTCCAGCGGATCTTCCCCATCCAAGGATCGAGCCCGGGTCTCCTGCATTGCATGCGGATTCTTTACCATTAGCGCCACCTGGGAAGCCCAGAAGACATTACGCTGAATGAAATAAGTCAGAGAAAGGCAAATAGTGCATATCACTTATATGTAGAATCTAAGAAAAAAAAACAAACAATAGAAACAGACTCACAGACACAGAGAACAAACTAGTGGTTACCAGTGGGGAGAGGGAAGAAGGGAGGGACCCAAAAGAGGTAGGGGATTAAGAGGCACAAACTATTATATAAAAGCAAATGAGCTAAAGGGTATTTTTTAGAGCAACATATAAAATATTGGAAATATAGTCAATATTTTATAATAATTATAAATGCTGTATAATTCTAAAAACCTGTGCATCACTATGTTACATACCTGAAACGTATATGTTATATATCAACCGTACCTCAACTGAGAAAAGGTAAAAAAAAAAAAAAAAAATTAAAGGCTAAAAGAAGAAAGAAAAGACACAGACACACACAGAGGAGACCTCCATATGAAGACAGAGACGCACGAGAAGAATCCACGAGACGACAGAAGCAGAGTCAAGGAATTTCAAGGACTGTCGACAACATGGGAAGGAAAAAGATAGGCATGGAACAGGGTCTCTGCTGGAGCCTTTAGAAAGGGCACAGTGCTGTCAACTTGATTTCAGACTTTAGCCTTTTGACTCCGAAGACACCCAGCGTGTGGTCGTTTGTCAGAGTGGCCTCAGGAAATGAACACAGCTGCAGTGGAGCAGGAGGTGAGGGCGCCTGCCAGCAGCAGCCAAAGCCCCTCCCGGCTGTCACACCCGGATCACCCACACAGACCCGGGGTGGGATGTGGGGGATGAGGAGGGGACTCAGAAGGAACCTGAGTCTCATGTTATCTCCTGCACACGTGCATGCCACACCCGCCTGGATGGAAAAAGATCTGCTTTGGTCTCCCTGCCACATAATCCCTGTGGGATTCTTTCCAGCCTCTTCTTCTAGGAGACAGGGTCCTCTTCTTCACCCCTTGTGCTTACTCTCCAGTCCTGCAGAGATCAGGCTGATCACTCGGGTCACGCGACACCAGCCTCTGGTTTCATATGCGGAGCTGATCTGCTGGAAGAGCCTCTTGGCCCTACAGCATCTGTTTGAACCGCCCTCTCCTCATCGCTCAGCAGTTGTGCCTGGTGGGCCTGGGGGCAGCCCCCCTCACAGGCCAGGCTCTCCAATAGGTACTGCTCACCCTGCCACTCTCCCCACAACTGACCCCCTGGTGGAGACCCCACACGGCCTCTAGCTTGCCTGAGTCAGGGCGCAGGATCTGGATTTTAGACTTCATCACGTACTGTGCCTAACAAAACTAGCAGCTTACGAGAGAGAAGGTTTAGAGCTCAAACCTCAGTACAGGCCAAGAGGCACTCACCACCCGATGACCCAGGAGATGGAACTGATCACTTCATCACACACGCACCACGTAAACACACAGAACGAGGCTGGAGAGGACAGTGAGGCTTCTTGGACCTCAGGCAACAGCTATCTGCCCACCCAGGCTCTGCCAGGCTACCCTGAGCCCCAGGGGGCCAGTTACTCCACACACCACGCCCATCCTGCGTGGGGAGCGCCATCGAGCAGCGTTGAAGCGGGAAGTAAACGAGGACCTGAGTGGGGGCCCACGGCATCTTCCCTTCCCAGGACAGGGTGCGACAGGCTAGCCCCCCAGGCCTCACCTGCACTGCCCGTGGTCCCTGTCGCACTCCATGGTGGTGGCCCTGTCGGTGCCCATCCGGGAACAATTGCAGCCTTCGCAGCCGGCCAGGGGGTGGAAGCTGAAGGAGTGCACCTCACACTGGTCACACTGGGGCCTCACCGTCCGGGGAGGACACAGGCACCGCCCTGTCGTCTCCTCACAAAGGCGCCGGCCGCAGTTGCAAGCTGGCCAAGGATGAAGAGACATGGTGTAAGGGTTAGACGCCCCTGACCTCCAGCAAAACTGCACCGCCAGGGTTTCCAGAAGTTTCCAAAGGGTATCTGGGAGTAAGGTCTTGTTTTTCCCTCATTATGGCATCACTGAGTGTGGTTGATCTGAAAGGCTCCCTTCTGGGGCCAAGACCAACCACATCCAATGCTGAGGGTAGACAAGTGTGTGGACGCTGAGTGAGGCATCACTGGACCTACTGACCCCAAGGTAGACACTCGTAGGGGCCTCCCCCTAACCCCCAGGCTGAGGCTGTGTGCCATTCTAACGTGAGGTCTGGCCTTCGCTAGAGGGTCTGCTCCGCCCAGTCTCCCTGAAGGGCCTTCACGTTGCCCCAGGGCACTGGGCCCAAGATCAGGGGTGGGCCTGCAGCAGGCAAAGGCTGGCCTCCACGCCAGGCCCCTGCACCCCTCACACAGCCTGGGCTGCGCCTTGTCTAGGGCAGCAGGACGATTCTTAGACAAAGATCCACGGCCTCCTCAGTGAGGAGGGTGCCCTCTGACCCTGGGTCTCCTCCTATCTCGACTAAGCTTTGGTGGTTAGGCTGCAAAAACTGAAGCTTAACCCATCCCACTAGGAAGAGGGCCAAGCTGTCCAGTGTTCTGAAGCTTAAGGTTATTTCCCTTCACCTGCTTTGCCAAGGGCATGGGTCCCCTAGCCCGAAAGACACAAATACGTCTTTTCTAGAAGCCTGCTACTCAGAGAGCGGCATGGGAATCCTCTGAGTGGCTGCGGGAAATGTAGACTCTCAGGCCCCAGCCCAGGCCTCCTGACTCAGAATCTGCACTCTCACAAGATCCCCAGGTGGGTCTCCAGCACAGTGAAACTGGACAAGCCCTGCCCTGGGCGGGCTTCATCCACCTGGACCAGAGATGACCTTGGCTGCCCCGAACGTGCACTTACGTTTGCAGTGCGGGAACCCGTAGAAGCCCGTCTGACAGCGGGTACACTGCCGCCCGATGACATGGGGCCGGCACGGGCACTGCCCACCCTCGGGGCTGCAGGGGTGGCTGATAGCCCCAGTGGGGTGGCACTCACAAGGCAGGGCGCCCTTGTGGTAAAGGGCCACCAGGGATCTGGCAGAATTCTTACAGAATTCAGAGGCTCTCTGGGGGCTGTGGGAACAAGAACACACAGTGAGATCCTGGGAGGCATGCCCAGAAATGGTCCCACCTTCCCCTTCCCACACGCCCCACCAAGCAGTGTTTTGGGAGAGGGGCTCTGGAATCCAGGAAAAAGTGAGCGGAAACCCCACCCCTGGACTTACAATGGTTGACAGCCACCCACCCACCCCCATCTACTTCAGGACTCATCACAGGACTGGTGGGCGGGAACCTTTGGTGGCTGGAATAAAAGGGTGAAGATTCATCTAGGGGACGAGTTGATGGTGTATAGGTTCTATCTCAATACAGCAGTCACCAAAAAATTTATACCTGCATGTGCTATGATATACCAATCAGGATAATAATGAGGAGGAGGTGAATCGTCAGCTTTTACTGAACATGTATGTTAAAAGTTTTCTCTTCACCTCATTAACCTCATAAGCTGAAGCTCCAATAGTTTGGCCCCCTGACGGTAATAGCTAACTCACTGGAAAATCCCCTGATGCTAAGATTGAAGGCAAAAGAAGGGGGCGGCAGAGGATGAGATGGTTAGATAGCATCATCAACTCAATGGACATTTGAGCAAACCCCGGGAGATGGTGAAGGAGAGCGAAGCTGCAGTCCATGGTGTCGCAAAGAGCTGGACACAACTTAGTGACTGAACAACATTAACCTGACACCCACCTAACCAGTTAGGCCGAAGCCCCATTCCACAGGTGAGACAAGGAAGGCTCCTAGAAGTTAAGCAACATTCTTGAGGCCACAGGGCTATGGAGGGTGGAGCAGGCACTCAAATCCACAGCGGTCTGACCTCAGAGCCCTTGCTCTTAATATTTTCTGTACAAGAGGTTTCCACCCTCTGGAGGCCCAGGTTCCTCAGGAAACCTACAAGGTGGCAGGGAGGAGGGGTCTGCAGGAGAGAATGACAGGAACTGATAGTAAGGGCTGTTCTAGGCTCTTAGCATCTGGGAACCCACCAAGGGAGGATAGGGAGGCCCAGCCTTCTGTAATGCTCCCCACTGATGAGAGGGCAAAGGAGAGTGGGAATCAGGGCTGATGTGCCCTGCAGCGGAGGAAACCCTGTGTGGTATCTTTCAGGAATCCGAGCTGGCCGACAGGAAGCGACAAAGAGGAAGAGAAACCCCCAAGCAGCCTGTGAATCCCAGCTGGGGGTGATCTACTGAGAGCAGAGTTGAACAGGGAAATCCTGCCCAGACGGACATGATGAGATAGTACACAGGTCAGTGTGTGCAGAGGATCAGGGACTCACTGCTGCTCCCTTGGGCGCTCAGAGGAGGAAGACGACCCGAAGGCCACCCCTCCCCGGGCCTCCTGCTCTGGTCAGGAATGTGGTACAGCCTCAGGCCTCCCATGGCTGTGCCACAGTGATGTGTACATGCTAAGTCATTTCAGTCATGTCCGACTCTTTGCAACCCTTAAGGACTCCTCTGTCCATGGGATTCTCCTGGCAAGAATACAGGAGTGGGTTGCCATGCCCTCCTCCCGGGGATCTTCTCAATCCTGGGATTGAACTCACTTGTCTTGTGTCTCCTGCATTCGCAGGCAGGTTCTTTACCACAAGTGCCACCTAGGAAGCCCTCACACAAAGTGATACTTACTCAATATAAAAACTGTCTCCTCCACAATTGGTGACAAACTCCAATGACTTGTCCAGTGATTTTCTGTGAAGGATCTGGTAGTCGTAATTCTCTGCAGGCACCACTAGGACACGGACCTAAAGGGAAAGTGTCAGCATGCCTTTGGATTTTCAGCAGCACAGCACACCCACGGCTCCCTCATGCTTTCTCTTCACTAAGATCGTGTTACGTCGCTTCAGTCATGTCTGACTCTTTGCAACCCCATGGACTATGGCCCACCAGCCTCCTCCATCCATGGGGAATCTCCAGGCAAGAATACTGGAGTGGGTTGCCAGATCAGTATTCTTTATCGTTAAATCCAAGACCACATGAAACAGAACTTACAAAAAAAGAATCACAAAGCAACCCAAACTCAGTGTTGAAGGCTCAGGACACATTCCCCCTAGGGAAATGACAGTGAGTTGGGGGGACAGACTCCCTGGAGCGCCTGCTCAGAGGCGCAGCAGCCTTGGGTGCTGGGTGGGGACAGGAGACAGAGGTCTGTTATGATGTCAGGGCCCCATGTGATCCATCCCTGCGATGACCCTGGATCTCCAGGGAGTGGAATTTTGTATCTTTATTTATTTATATTTTTTAGTATTTCTTTTTCTTTCATATTTATTTGGCTGTGCCAGTTGTAGCTCAAGGGATCTTTGATCTTTGTCGGGGCATTTGGGATCTTTTTACTGTAGCATGTGAACTCTCAGTTGCAGCATATAGGAGCTAGTTCCCTGCATTGGAAGTGAGCAGTCTTAACCACTGGACCATCAGGGAAGTCCTCATTCTGTATTTTCAGAGAGTAAGCAAACTGAAACGGCAGGACCAATGGGGAGACTCATATGGTGGCTTGCCTCTGAAATGCCCAACCTATCAGATACTCTATCATGAATAATTGTGGCCCCAGTCTTTAAAAATACCACCCTGTATTCTCTGTACCTGTATAAATCAGACCTCAGCAGTAACAAATGCTGCAGGAAATTTCAACATCGTTGTCAACTACTCACCCACTGACAGTGTACAGAATCTATTGCTCTCATGTTATTCAATTCAACAAACACTGCCAAACACCTGTGCCAGATGGTGTTTCAGGCACAGGGATACCAAATGTATCCCCTGACCCTGGGATGACATCCTCAGAGAGAAAGGAGGCATGAGCAAGAATTGGAGGGTGCAGGGCAGGCCTGGACTGTGTTCGCTGGCTCTCAAAGGCTTTACAGGCATTGGGTGACCATGATTCCACCAGCCAAGGTGACAAACAGGGAATGGGGCACCTGGGGTCTATACAGGTAACAGGCTAAGCTGGAGGGACCTGTGAGCGCTCTGGCTATGGGGATGCACAGTAGATGGTCCTAGAGCTCAGGAAAGATGGGAAATGAGGTCACAGGTGTGGGTATCATTCCCACAGAGGGGAGAACAGAATCAACAGGCACAGATGATATTATATGAAGAGAAATCTTAGAACAAGGAGTCTCAGTGTCAAGCCCAAGGGCACACTGACATGAAAGGGATGAAAGGGAAGAGAACTCACTGAAGAAGCACTGGAGAAAGCAGGGAAAGCCAAGAGAAAGTAGCTATGGGAGCCAAAACAAGACAGTTTTAAGAGCAAAGGAGTGTTCAATGCCTCAGAGAGAGACTTGTAGGAGGAGAGCGAGGTGGGACTGATGGAGACAGAGAGACAGCTCCCATGCCTCATGCAGGGGAGTTTTCTTCCAGTCGCTTTTCTAGTATTCTGATTTCCTTTGATTTTAATAGTCACAGACCTTTTTTTGCTAAAGGCAGCTGTAAAATTTAAACATTTTTCTATAAACATGGCTTCAATTCCCTGCAGGAATTACTGCCATGAGCCAGAACAGACACACAGAGCAGCTGACCAAGGCAAGCACGTAAAGAGGAAGAGAGGAAAAAGCAGAACGCACCAAAACTAAGGACTTTCCTTCTGGAATTGTCACAGTCAGGACCACCTCCGGCTCCGAGATGTCAAACTCAACCTGATCTCCGGTGATCACTTGGTCCCGGCAGCCAAGCACATGGGGGCAAAAAGAGGCCCGGAAGACACCTAGGGGCAGAGGAAAGCAGTCCTGTCACACCCCTGCCAGGACAGGTGAGCCCCGAAACCGGCCCTACTCCCCATAGCTCACCTGCCTGCAGCCGTCCTCCGTCCACAGACACCTGTGCCGGGAATGTCGGATGTGCTGGTTGATAAAAATGGATGACAATGACATACCGACCTGGGCGTGGTACTAGTCCTCGAAGGGTCACCTGGTTCTAGGTGGAAAAAAAAAAAATCTTCTCAAGCTGTAGTTCACTTCAGTTTAGTTCAGTCACTCAGTCGTGTCCGACTCTTTGCGACCCCATGAACCACAGCACGCCAGGCCTCCCTGTCCATCACCAACTCCTGCAGCCCACCCAAACCCATGTCCATTGAGTTGGTGATGCCATCCAACCATCTCATCCTCTGTCGTCCCCTTCTCCTCCTACCCTCAATCTTTCCCAGCATCAGGGTCTTTTCAAATGAGTCAGCTCTTTGCATCAGGTGGCCAAAGTATTGGAGTTTCAGCTTCAACATCAGTCCTTCCAATGAACACCCAGGACTGATCTCCTTTAGGATGGACTAGTTGGATCTCCTTGCAGTCCAAGGGACTCTCAAGAGTCTTCTCCAACACCACAGTTCAAAAGCATCAATTCTTCCGCATTCAGCTTTCTTTACAGTTCAACTCTCACATCCATACATGCTACTGGAAAAACCATACCCTTGACTAGATGGACCTTTGTTGGCCAAGTAATGTCTCTACTTTTTAATATGTTGTCTAGGTTGGTCATAACTTTCCTTCCAAGTAGTAAGTGTCTTTTAATTTCATGGCTGCAGTCACCATCTGCAGTGATTTTGGAGCCCAAAAAAATAAAGTCTGACACTGTTTCTACTGTTTCCCCATCTATTTCCCATGAAGTGATGGGGCCAGATGCCATGATCTTAGTTTTCTGAATGTTGAGCTTTAAGCCAACTTTTTCACTCTCCTCTTTCACTTTCAACAAGAGGCTCTTTAGGTCCTCTTCACTTTCTGCCATAAGGGTGGTGCCATCTGCATATCTGAGGTTATTAATATTTCTCCTGGCAATCTTGATTCCAGCTTGTGCTTCTTCCAGTCTAGCATTTCTCATGATGTACTCTGCATATAAGTTAAATAAGTAGGGTGACAATATAGAGCCTTGCCTTGACGTACTCCTTTTCCTATTTGGAACCAGTCTGTTGCTCCATGTCCAGTTCTAACTGCTGCTTCCTGACCTGCATACAGATTTCTCAAGAGGCAGGTTAGGTGTTCTGGTATTCCCATCTCTTTCAGAATTTTCCACAGTTTATTGAGATCCACACAGTCAAAGGCTTTGGCATAATCAATAAAACACAAATAGATGTTTTTCTGGAACTCTCTTGCTTTTTCAATGGTCCAGTGGATGTTGGCAATTTGATCTCTGGTTCCTCCGCCTTTTCTAAAACCAGCTTGAACATCAGGGAGTTCACGGTTCATGTATTGCTGAAGCCTGGCTTGGAGAATTTTGAGCATTACTTTATTAGCATGTGAGATGAGTGCAATTGTGCAGTAGTTTGAGCATTCTTTGGCATTGCCTTTCTTTGGGATTGGAATGAAAACTGACCTTTTCCAGTCAAGCTACAGAGCTATTACTAATTAGAATCACAGGATATTTCAAGAATAAAAATCAAAACAATGCAGGCATTTATCCAGTAAAGGCTGGGACATGGGAAAGACTGAAGGCAAAAGAAGGAGGCGAGCGGCAGAGGATGAGATAAATAGTATTACCAACTCAATAGACATGAGTCTGAGCAAACTCCAGGCGGTAGTGAAGGACAGGTAAGTCTGATATGTTATAGTCTAGGGGGTTGCAAAGAATCAGACATGACTTAGTGACTGCACAACAACAATTTACCCAAGTGAAGTAAAAAACCCACATTCACACAAAGCCTTCCATTGAACCTTTGTAGCAGCTTTATTTGTAGTCATAAACACTGGAAACCAACCACATGACTTTCAGCTGCAGAATGGACAAGCCAACAGTGGGACAACCATAAACAAGACTGGAGGGAGTCTCATTTGGTACAATCACTTTGGAAAACCATATGTGGTTTCTACCAAACATATAATTGAGCAATTGCATTTCTAGGTACATCATAAGAGAAATGTATGCTCTGTGTGCAAAAAGCCATACAAGAATGTTCCCAGAATTCAAGCACCACTTGTATTAACCATGTAACAAAGAGTCAGACTCCATTTTTTCTGTTTAATGGTTTTCAAGCTCCATCTTTCATCCTTTGCCTTTTGTCCCACAGCTGGACAAGCTGTAAGAAGGCCCAGGTGTTCATCCCTTGGCAGAGGTTGGAAATTCAGACCCCATAAATTCTAGCCCATGAGAGAGGAAGCCGTCACCTGGACCCCCTCACCCCACTATGTCCCTGCCTGACCATAATGAAAATCAGGGTCAGACTCCAATACTCGCTCAGGCTTGAGTGTGAACCAGGTTCTCCCCAAAAAGCCTCACCATGTGAGTAATAAGTCTTTCCGAACCTCAAAATAATAATTAAAAAACTACAAGAATAGCAACAATAAAAGAGTATCTTTCAAATGAGAGCTGGGCCTTGGAGGGTAAGTAACTTACTAAAGGTCATAGACTAATTTTATAGCAAAACCAGGACTAGAACTCGATTGTCATGACTGTAATTCATATCCCCCTACTACTCTAGGCTGCCTACCCCATAAGGGATCTATTAAATTTTCTCTCCCAAATCCTTTTATTTCCTATCTTAATGCAACATGAATTGACATGAGCCATCTCTAAGATGAAAAAGACATGTCATCAGAACAAACATTAAGTCCTGCAATTCTGTGGTTTATGATGAAAAAATGTGTGTTCCCTTCATATATTTCATTTTTGTGTTCTAGATGATTAATCAATACATGTTTATTGGGCATTTCCTGCCTACAAATTGGGGTTGCAAAAAGATCTGTTAGATTTCTAAAAGTGCTTGTGTTCTCATTTAAGAAGATAATTAATAAACTCAACCATGTTAAGTAGCAGTAGCCCATGCAAATATGACCTATCCTAAGATGGGTTATGAAAAATTGCCAAATGATTGTGCAGACAGAGATGCAGGAGAGAAAGAGAGCATCGGGATAGGCTGGTCACAGACAGAATTAACTGCAAGCCTCATTCCTGGGATTCTCCACAGTTGAGAGCAGAGGTGCTCAAGCTTTAGGGGCAGCCAACACCCCTTGAGGAGTCTGTTAAAAAACAGATTCCTGGGCCACCCTCCAGAGTTTCTGACTCAGTAGTTCTTGGGTGAGGCTTGCAGATCTGCATTCCTAACAAGTTCCCAGGGCTTGCAGGGGGGATGCAGCTGGTTGGGGCCAGCTTTGAGAACCACCAGTTCATAAGAAACACTCGGGGTAACCCTACCTGTGGGGCCTTCAAGGTGACCCCAAGAACAGCATCAGCAGTAGGTGAAGGATCCTCCGGCAGGAGAGGAGAAGACCCACCACTCGGGACATCCAAAATTAGTGCTGTCGGAGGAGTCTCAGGGACCAGGGAGACACAGGAGGCACTGAAAAACAGAATGTTGAAAAATAACCAAAACCCAAAGAACTGTCCCTTTGAGGAGACAGACTCTAACCATTAAAAGGACCCAGAGAAGGGCCTCCTCTCGTGATCCACTGGTTAAGACTCTGCCCTTCCACTGCAGGGGATGTGGGTTTGACCCCTAGCTGGGGAAGTTCCACATACCACCTAGTCAGCCAAAAAACAATAATAATAATACATTTGGGATTTCCCTAGCAGTTTGGACATTAAGACTTTAATCTGGCAAAAAAAAACAAGATATAAAACAGAAGCAGTACTGTAACAAATTCAATAAAGACTTTAAAAATGGTCCACATTAAAAAAAAAAAAAAAAGGATCCAGAGAACCACAGGTCTGCAGAGATCTTTATACAAAGATATTTGGTGTTCTGGATTGGCCAAGTATATCCCAGTTGCCTACCTAATACAATGAGCTCAGACCAGAAAAAAATCTTAATTTTGAAGGAATGGAAGCTAGATGGGAACTTATTGAAACTTCCCTCTCTAGTACTAAAATTCATTGCTAAATGATATCAATGCAATGAAACATTATTCACCTCTAAACATCAAGACATAAAGCTATATAAAAACAAAAAGAACAAACAGCCATCATTTCTTTCAGGCACAGCCAGATTTTATTGTCTTGATGGTTTCCATAAAGATGCATAAGATGCCATGACTGTGTCCCTAAAGAATTTTTGAATCTACATCCAAATAACCTTCCCCAAATCCCAATAATCACTGGTTACCTAATTCTCATAACATAGTTGTGAGATTGGGTCATTATTTTCATGGTTTTTTACATGAAGAGTCTCAGACACAGAGATTAAAGGATTGGAACAGACTGGATCTTGGTGAGAGCTCAGAATAGAAATCAGAGAAACTCCTTTCAAGGACGAGGCTTAACCATTTCCCCCAGTTGCTACTGTGTCAGCTTCCTGATGTTATGGAATTCTGGAAAAATTGCTGGGATAAATGATTTAGCTCTTAAAAGAGAAATGCACCACCAGCTTTCAGCATCTTGGCCTGGGATCACTTCTAAAGTGAAATATAAAGCATAGCCTTAAAAGCATTAAGTATCACTAAGCACAAACAAGGGATAAAGGAAGGAAACACATTACCTTTGATTAACAAATCGCCCATAACTGGCAATGCATTTGACCTGAGGTCTCAAATATTCTGTTGAGAATTCTTCATGGGTATGATACAGATTTGATGCTGTCCAACAAATATAAGAAGGTACATGCCAGTTATCACCCAAGTCAAGGTTAGGACCAAACATGCACTTCAAAGAAAACAGCTAAAAATTCAACCAGAGAAATTGAAACTATCACTTTACAGCAGTAAAATCATAGGATAGCATTCTCTACGGCATCATTGCATGGACACAAGTTCTTTTTACTGTTATACAGGATCACTGATTAAATTGTTCCTGGTTAAATTATTATTATTAATAATTAATTATTATTAAATAATCATATAAACAAAATCATGTGAAACTTCATAACAACTCTGTCAGCAACTTTGGACAGTGTCTTCTCTCCTGCCCTGGGCTGATGCTGGCTCCTCAGACCCCTAGGCAGAAAGAGGGAGATGTGGTGGGCAGTCAGGGAGCCTGCTGTTCAGAAAGACAGATGCTCCTGCTATAAATAACCCTTCTCAATAAAGGAGGACTCGTATCACAGGCATATCTGAACTCTGTCTCCAGAGCTAGTTTCTGAGTCACAGAAGAAATTCAATCAATAACTTAATACCACTTTCCATTTTAAATCAATAACTATAACCGGCTAGATGACAAAGCCATTCAGTAAAAATAGATTTTAACTGAACACCTACTATATGCCAGGCACTGAGACGGGGATCGTATGAGACCAAGATGGACATACTCCTGCCTTCACGGAGCTTTCATTCTAGCCAGCCTTGACTCTGAATGACATCTGACTATTTCAGAAAGGGAAAACTTAGGCTTAAAAGAAGAACTTTCAGCCCCATCACAATTTCCAAAGATGAAAAGGTTAAGATTCACTTGGCTCATTATGTTCAAAAAAGAAAGTCGTCTTTAAAAAAAAGAAAAGTCTTGAGTTATATAACATATAATAATTTTTAAAAACTGAATTCCAGGTAGTTCTTAAGAGAAAGCTCAACATTTCTAATAAATTTAAAACATATTAGAACAGGCTGGCCTGGCATTTCCCAGGTATGATACATGCTTAATATTGCAGTAACAGGAAGTTGCTTCATACTTAATCTTATGTTCCCCGAGATATTTATTATAAATCTGAGCACCCCATTCCTAGCCCAGATCCCACTGTCTCTGTTTATCACAATTCTCAATACTAAAGTTATGCTATTAAAAGGGTATTTAATCTGTAAAAGCTAGTGTTTTAACTGTTAACAATATATATCTAATTAACTGAAAATACTCTTCTTGAAACAGAGCAACAATGGTCTGGAAAAAAATACCAGGTGATTGCAACCTTGAAAATTCTGAAGGAATCTGCAAAGAAGCTAACAGACATAATAAAATAATAGAATGGAAAGAAAATAAACAATTCCTAATGACATTTCTATATACCAGCAATAATAATAGACTAGGAGATATAATGACAAAAGATATTTCATTCATAATAGTAACAACAAATAAAAGTGAATTAAATGGAGTTTTGTGAAACATGTCCAAATTTGATGATTGAACTTTATTGGATGCTATAGGAAAAGGTTCCAACAAATGAAGGGACAAGACAGATTTCCAGATGAGAAAATAAGCATCATAACTCCAGCAATTCTCTACAGGGTAACTTAATAGATGTAATGCAAACCCAGCCAAAACTTCAATAAGCTTTAGGAATATATATGCTTATCAATAAAAAAATATTTCTAAAAATCAGTGGCCAAAACAGAAGCGTACCAGAAGGAATTGGGCCATCCAGGCTCTGAGCCGAACATCCGCATCTGCTAACAGCTCGTACACGGCGAGGCGACCCCTGCCGTCAGTCACAGCGCTGCGGCAGAGGACGCTGCAAGAAGAAACAGTTTATCTTAGCCTGGTTCCCCTGGTCTCCCTCCCACCCCTGTAGGGTGACTGATTGTGCTTCAGTTTCTCCTGCTCATAACTGGGTCACCAACAGTGAACTTCCCTGCAGGTGGAGTTTAGCACAGATGCAACCCATCATCGGTGTGAGAAAAAGAACCTTCTTTCTGTGCTCTGAGCTGTACCTCTCAGGGCTGATGGTCATCACCTCTCCACTGGTTTTGTGAAATATCTGGTTTGGTCTGCTGAGAAAGAGCCCCAGGGCCAGTAAAATCTGATCTCTAATGCAGTCTTCTTGGAAATTGACCAATATCGGTAGTGGCGGTTGAGTTGCTAAATTGTGTCTGACTCTGGCAATCCCATAGACGGCAGCCCACCAGGCTCCCCTATCCATGGGATTCTCCAGGCAAGAATACTGGCCTGAGAGTGGTTAAATACAATAAAAGTGATTCCTGGTCTAATGTAATACTGTCTTCGAAATCTAACGATGGAGAACTTTGGTGCTGTCACCACATCTGGAGTCAAAATCATCTGCAGAATATCATGCACTTCTCTCCTTAAAACACCATTCAGGAGGAGGAAAGGGCAACCCACTCCAGTATTTTTGCCTGGGAAAGCCCAAGGACAGAGGAGCCTGGAGGGCTACAGTCTATGGATTGCAAAAGAGCCAGACATGACTTAGTGACTAAACAACAACATGGCTATTAATACCAGCGTGTTATCTTTATTACAAGGAGCTAAGTAATTTATTCATGAATGTGAAAGTGTTAGTTGTTCAGTCGCGCTCTACTCTTTGCAACCCCATTGACTGTAGCCCTCCAGGCTCCTCTGGCCATGGAATTCTCCAAGCAAGAATACTGGAGTGGATAGCCAATCCCTGCTCCAGGGGATCTTCCTGACCCAGGGACTGAACCCAGGTCTCCTACATTGCAGGCAGATTCTGAGCCACCAGAGATGCCCCTGGTGGTGAGCTTTGTTATAATATTTAAAAGAAAAATCTCATGTCCTGTTGACAGCAAACCAGCCTGGAGAAGCAGTACAGTCTAGACTGCCACATTATCAAGCAGACTTTCTAAGATGATGAAAATATTCTCTATCTGCACCATCCAGAACCGTAGCTACTAACAACACATGACTATTGAGACTTGGCATGTGGCTAGTGAACCTCAGGAGCTAAACTTTTTCCTTCATTGAATTCAAACTGATTTAAACTGAGGTGGCTCAGTGGTAAGAATCCATCAGCCAATGCAGGAAATGCAGGAGACACAGGTTCAAACCCTGGGTCAGAAAGATCCCCTGGTGGAGGAAATGGCAACCCACTCTAGCATTATTGCCTGGACAGAGGAGCCTGGCAGGCTAAGGTCCATGGAGTTGGAAAGAGTCAGACACAACAAAGCACATAAACGAATGGAAATGTATTTAAATAGCCACATGTAACCGATACTGTCTGAAACAGGATACAAATTAAATAATGGACATGGAGCTTAAAAAAAAAAAAAGCCACTGCTCAGCAAAAGTCCTTAAATAATGCTTGGGACTTATTATGTATCCCCAGGAGAGAGTCCTTCCTTTCTTTAGTTTTGAAATCACTCCTCTGCTTGGTGTAGATGTCTCAGCCTCTTCTGAGATAGTCAAGAGTCACGAAGGTCATAAGGTATGTTTCTTCCTGTCCTGAGCCATCTCCACTTTGTACCCAGTGGAGCAGGGGTCAAACCCCAATCTGGAAGGCAGAAGGGGTCAGAGAACTGGACTGAAGGGTGGGCTTGGATGGATGGGTTATGGAGAAGTCCTGCCCCAGGTCATGTGGATGACAGTCTCCCAGATTCCGATGGCAAGGTGACCCACCCATCTGGAAGTGTACATCCTGGTAGTTGCTAATGTCACCTAGAGATGAAACTAGTATTTTCATACAATGACAGAACATTCTGGAGGAACTTTGCTGGGCCATCTGGTACTCCTATTAAAAATGCAAATATAATTACATTGTTGTTTTTTTTTTAATCATCATCCCAGAGAAAAGGAAAGACTCAATTTTTTTTTTAAGATTTTGAAAAGAAGCTTTCACAGTTTATTTTTTAGGGTTGCCGAGTGCGTGATATTCATTTAATAACCATTTCATCAAGTCTCATAAAATTTTCCATTCTAAACTACCAAAAGTGACACTTTTCATAAGTTCTTTTCTTTGCATTACAGAGAAAGTGTCCAACTCCTCAAGTCATCTTGGGTTTGATACAAGGCATGTGAGTGTAGAGGCACGAAATGTTCAAAGTCTTAGTGGAGAATTGGGGGGGTTCACTGTAAGGGCTTCCTAGGTGGTTCACAGTGTTAAAGAATCCATGTGCCAATGCAGGAGATCTAAGAATTGTGGGTTTGATCTCTGGGTCAGAAAGATCCCCTGGGGAAGGGAATGGCACTTTACTCCAGTATTCTTGCCTGGAGAACCCCATGGACAGAGGAGCCTGGTGGGCTACAGTCCACAGGTTTGCAAAGAGATGGACACAACTGAAGTGACTAAACAGCATGTACACTGTAGTTCCCCACATGCTTTCTCAGGAGACTCTGCCTTCCAGTGCTATTTATTCTGCAATTAATTCCATTGGGAAACATCCTTTGCACTGATTCTCTGATCAAAGTATACTCTCAACATCTGCATACATCTTGATTCATTATGCAAAGGAAATGATTTTCAACAAATCCTTGTCAGAGCTCTTGGAAGAGATGAACTTCATCAGGGTGAATTTGAGATTCCTCTGTTAAATTATTTTTCACCTGATGCTCGTCAAACATTAATGACCCCCAGTTCTTAATAGATTAATGGAGAATGTGCCAGGCACCCATGAACTCTACACGGTGTTTGAGGGAAAGGCCCTGGGTTCAATGCCCACCATGGGGGTTACAGAATAAAACAAAAAGGCTGTGCTGCTTCTTGTGGGTGTGAGTGTGTTAGTTACTCAGTCGTGTCTGACTGTTTGTGACTCCATGGACTGTAGCCCACCAGGCTCCTCTGTCCATGGGATTCTCCAGGCAGAATACTGGGGTGGGTAGCCTATCCCTTTTCCAGCGGATCTTTGTGATTTAGGGATCAAACCTGGGTCTCCTGCATTGCAGGCGGATTCTTTACTGTCTGAGCCACCAGGGAAGCCCCTGCTTCTTGTGAATCTGAGCCAAAATGCTAAGTAGAACATGCAGCTTGTCCAGAAAATGCAATATTTTTTAAGGCGCTGCCTACGGAGAAGCCTTCCAATAGCACACCAGGGGTGATGCTGGATCGCATTACTCATCCCCTGCTGATTCTCAAGCTCAACCTCAAAAAGGAAACAATTTCTCAAGTCAGATAAAAACAAAAGTTCCCACGGCTGACGTCCTGTCTGTTCAGTTAGAGCGGACTCCCCTGGGGCAGGACACTTACCAGTACTTGCAGCTGTAGATGTCTACCCGGCCTGCCAGGTCAGCCCCGGGGCTCTGCACGTGCACTGCGGCCTCAGACAGCTGGTCTGCTTCTGTGGCGTACTCGACCATGATGACATAGCGGCCAACCCGTGGGACCTGCAGCCACAGGTGCAGCTCTACCTGTCGAAAAGCCCGAGATGTTGGAGGGACGTGAGATGCACCGGATGCGTCTCCACAGGCAACAGTGAAGGAGGAGGAGTTTTATATGTCATCATAGTAAGAAACATGGCGCTTCCCAGGTGGCGCTAGTGGTAAAGAATCTACCTGCCAATGCAGGAGACGCCAGAGACACGGGATCTTTTCGATCCCTGGATCAGGAAGATCCCCAGAGTAGGAAATGGCAACCCACTCCAGTATTTTTGCCTGGAAAATCCCATGGACAAAGCAGCCTGGCAGGCTACGGTCCATGGGACAGCCGAGAGTTGGACCCGACTGAGTGACAGAGCACTCAGTAAGAAACGTGGTCCTGCAGGCAGGGATCCCCGATAAAATACAGGATGCTCTGTTAAGTTTGAAATTCAGATAAACAATACATAATTACAGTTTAACTACAATTCAACCTAAATGGGGGCATCCAGTATTTTTATTGTCCAAATCTGGTGACCCTACTAATAGGGGTCTCTACTCCCACTACTGAAACGGAGCAGGACTCTATGGTCCTTCCTCTTGACCATGTCCTCTGCTTGTCTTTTGTCTGTGGAAATACTTTAGCCAAAGAATAAGTTTAATCAGAGAAGTGAGAAAATGCAGAAACAATGTTAAACAGTCAGAGGAGACCAAATAACCATAATGGAGTCACTAAACATAGTCAAGGACTTTTAGTTCCTTCTCAGGGGCTATAGATACTTTCTGAGCCATATTCTGGGAGTTGTCTTATAGACACTGAAATCCTCACCAAGTGGAGAACTTAACTACATGAAAACCAGACCACAGTCATGACATAAGATGCCACAACTGCAAGAACTGGCCTCAAGAAATGGAAACAAATTGACCCTGAAACTGAAGGTTAAATCTATCAAAACAATCAAGAAGACACTGGCCAGATTGCCAATGACCAATTTCAAGCTGACTGTCCAGGCTGAGCGTGTGATTTCTGCATGTAGTCCCCTCCCTCTCTCTGTAAAAGCTCTTGCCCACTCCCAATCAGTGGGAGGAGCTGGCCTTTGGACAGGAGTCTGTTCTCCCTGCCCCTCCTTTGCTGCTGCCAGCATCCAACATAAAGCAAACTTTCTGTGTCCACCATCCTGGCCTCTTTGATGGCTTTTGAGCGGCTGGACCTGGGTTTGGTATTATTACCCATATATTTGCCTTGTTTCTCAAGGCCAAAGATACTTTAAAACCTGAAGTAAAAAGGAATTTCCAGTGGGTGATAGAAGGAACGGAAGTATGCCTTGATGGGCTACAAAGCTGAAAATATTCACTATCTGGTTCTTTACAGAAGAAGCATGCCCAGCCGTGGCATCACCCTGTGGCTAGGAGCCTGGAGTCTGGAATCACACTGCCTCCAGCTGTGTGGCCTGGAGCAAGTTACTCAACATCTATATGTCTCAGTATCTTCCTGTGTAAAAGTGAGGATAACATAGTGCCCACCTCTTAAGATTATGAGGATTAAGTGAATTAATCTGGGATGAGCTCTTTGAACTGTATCCGGCTTGCTGTAAGCCCTGTATAAGGGGCTTCCCTGGTGGTTCAGATGGTAAAAAATTTGTCTGTAATGCAGGAGACCCAGGTTCCATCCCTGGGTTGGGAAGATCTCCTGTAGAAGGAAATGGCTACCCACTTCAGTATTCTTGCCTGGAGAATTGTTTCTGCATTTTCTCACTTCTCTGATTAAACTTATTCTTTGGCTAAAGTTTTTCCACAGACAAAGACAAAAGTTTTTCCACAGACAGAAGAACCTAGCAGACTACAGTCCATGGGGTTGCAAAGAGTCAGACATGACTGAGCGACTCACACACACATTGTATAAACAATGACGATTATAACTGTGGCTATTGCTTTTTGCCATGACTTTTTTTTTAACTCAGTAGTATTTAGTGTGCCATACAAACATACTCCACTCTTCTAATGTCTGCCCTTCCTCCCATTCCATAGTACGAATGTAAAATCATTTATTTAACTAATCTCCTATTGATAGACATTTAGGTTATCTCTAATTTTTCCCAAAACATATAAGGCTATATAATCATGTATCAATATCTATATATATAAGTATATATCCATATTTAAATCCATGGAAGAAAGGGAAAGTGTTAGGCGCTCAGTCATGTCTGACACTTTGTGACCCCATGGACTGTAGCCCACCAGGCTCCTCTGTCCATGGAATTCTCCAGGCAAGAATACTAGAGTGGGTAGCCATTCTCTTCTCCAGGGAATCTTCCTGACCAAAGTATCAGACTCAGGCGGATTCTTTACTGTCTGAGCCACCAGGGAAGCCCATTTATATCTATATCTGGATCTATATCCTTTTGCTAGTATTTCTGTAAGATTCCTAGAAGTGGAATTAGAATCACTAGATCAAAATGTGGTGCATATTTAATTCCCAAATCAGTATCAGAACTACATCCTTAAGCAGTTTAACCCACTTCAGCCCATAAGCTCAGGCCCTGTCAAGGTTCACCACACTTAATTAAAATCCTCCTGCCTCTGGTCTTCAGGAAATTCGCATCTGCTGTTCCTTCCACACAGCTCTGAACTACACACCTGCTTATTTTTCACAGTGATTTTTCTATCACTTAAATAATAGAAAGACTTCCCTCCAGGAGAAAACGCAAATTATCCATACCACTTTCCCACTCGTTATACAGTGAAATATGATGCTGCCACTGGTTCACGTGGAGAGGTAATTACCAACATCTCTCCCTTGGGATCTCCAAATGAGGGCTTGTCTGCTTCACCCCACCACGAAACACACAAGGCCAATGAGCTTTCTCCCAGGATTATTATTGGCTGCCAGGTCTATCATAGCACTCTATTATAAATTTCTATTACTCTTCCTACTCCAAGACATATGGAGTAGCTTTTGGAAGACTTGGTAGGGTTTTGAATATATCTGATGATAGAAATGGGTTTTGAGAAGTCAGACAAAAGATGCAAATTATAGAAAACAGAAACCCTGCTGTTTATCAGTTATTATCTTTGAAGGCTTCCCAGGTGGTGCATTATAAAGTATCTTCCTGCCACTGTAGGAGATAAGTCTTAGCCACTAGATAAGTCTTAATCACCAGATCACCAGGGAAGTCCCTGGGTTTGTGTATTTACATGGATGGTGAAGCCATTTACTTAGGGAACTCCTAAATGGAATTTGAGATCGCTCTGGGATGACAAACCTAAACAGTTCGTCGAAAAGCAGAGACATTACTCTGCCAACAAAGGTCCGTATAGTCAAGGCCATGGTCTTCCCAGTTGTCACGTATGGTTGTGAAAGCTAGACCATAAAGAAGGCAGAATATCAAAGAATGTCCCTTCAAAATGCACAGCTGGAAAAGACTCCTAAAAGTCCCTTGGACAGCAAGGAGATCATACCAGTCAATCTTAAAGGAGGTCAATCCTGAATATTCACCTGAAGGACTGATGCTGAAGCTGCACCTGAAGGACTGATGCTGAAGCTGAAGCTCCAGTATTTTGGTCATGTGATGTGAATAGATGACTCATTGGAAAAGTCCCTGATGCTGGGAAAGATCAAGGGCAGAAGGAGAAGAGGGCATTAGAGGATGTGATGGCTGGATGGCATCACTGATGCAATGAACATGAACTTGGGCAAACTTTGGGAGATGGTGAGGGACAGGGAAGCCTGGCGTGCTGCGGTCTATGGGGTCTCAAAGAGTCAAACATGGGTGCTGTTCAGTTGGGTGACTCAACAACAACAACTGAGATATCTAAGAGGTAATGTCATGAAGGAAGTGGGCTGTGCGCTGCGGCTGCTGCTAGGTCGCTTCAGTCGTCTCCAACTCTGTGCGACCCCAGAGATGACAACCCACCAGGCTCCCCCGTCCCTGGGATTCTCCAGGCAAGAACATTGGAGTGGGATGCCATTTCCTTCTCCAATGCATGAAAGTGAAAAGTGAAAGTGAAGTGGCTCAGTCGTGTCTGACTCTTTGCGACCCCATGGACTGCAGCCTACCAGGCTCCTTCATCCATGGGATTTTCCAGGCACGAGTACTGGAGTTGGGTGCCATTGCCTTCTCCGTGGGCTGTGCTACTCTGAATATAAAATGGGAGATGTGACTGGACTTACCAATTTGAGAATCATCTGTGTAGAACTGGTACCTAACACAATAGACACGAAGAAGACTGCTTAGGGAGGGACTACAGAGTAAAAAGACAAGGGCTAAGACTGAACCTCAGTAAATTCTAACATGATGTCTAGACACAGGAGGGTAAGCCTACAAGTGATAGTTTGAGGAAGCAGCCAGAGAGGTACAAAGAGACCCAGTCTGCTCCTAAATTCTGGAATTTAAATTCTGCTCTTAAATTCAAGACAAAAAGACTGTTTTTTAATGGAAGGAGTTATTCAACAAGTATTGAAAGCTGCTGAAAAGTTGAATAGATGAAGACTGGAAAATATCCATTGGACTTAGCAGAGTAACACTAACACAATCACTGGAAATCCTGCCCAGCCCCCCACCAAAAAAAATTAATGGGACTGGGAAGTGAAGTCAGACTGGTGTAGGTTGAGGTAGGAATGGAAAGTAAAGAATTAGAAATTGTGAGTCTAGACAATTCTTGGTTTTGAAGGGACAGAGAGTTATGGAGCAGTGGTTGAAGGATTGTAGGAAAGGAAAGTAGGGTTTTCATAAAAATAGGATGAAAGTGAAAGTCACTCAGTTGTGTCTGACTCTTTATAGTCCATGGAATTCTCCAGGCCAGAATACTGGAGTGGGTAGCTGTTCCCTTCTCTAGAGGATCTTACCGAGCCAAGAATCCAACCGGGGTTCCTGCATTGCAGGCAGATTCTTTACCAACTGAGCTATCAGGGAAGCAAAAATAGGACAGAACTTAGCATGTTTTAAATGTGGGATGGCTTCCAGTTCAGATGGCACAGGAATTCATATTTGCTGTACCCCTTCTCCAAGAGACAGCAACTATGGGTGTGTATTGGTCGTAAAAAGGATTTTTTATTTTGTTTTGCAACCCTATAGTCGTGACTGTAGCCCACCCGGCTCCTCTGTCCATGGAATTCTCCAGGCAATAATATCGGAGGGGGTTGTCATATCCCTCTCCAGGGGATCTTCCTGTCCTAGGGATGGAACCCAGGTCTCCCGCATCACAGGCAGATTCTTTACCGCCTGAGCCACCAAATAATGTTTTAACAGTAAAACAACAACAACAAAATAAGTTTGGGATTAACAGGAGGCAGATTATGGAACATAAGTAAAAGAAAAACTTGAAATGGCACCAGGGCTGAAGTCACAGGCTTGTTGTTCTCCAAGCAGGCTGTGTGGGCCAGCAGTTCAGAATATGCAGAGTAAAGAGAACTAAAAATGCTTCATATGAGACAGGGGCCAGAGCCAGGCTCATTTTTTGAAGCCAAAGGATGAGGGTTCCTTCACATCATGAAAAACTGAAGAAAAAAAATCACTGAAAACCTGCTATCTGGGTTTCAGCTTTATAAAAAATGGTGGGATATGGAAAACAAAGATCAAAGATGAGGCCTAGGACCAAGAACTGAGTTAAGCACCCGCGGGCTCAGTGTCTGAATCTGTAGTAGCCCGAGGACCACAATAATAGACGTTGGCATATTGTTATGCCTGGCTCTGGGCTAAGGGTACAGAGAACCAGACAGACAAGCCAAACTGAGACAGATGTAGGGAAAGAGGAAGAAGATACAAACCTCTCATTCAAAGTAAGCCAGCAAGCAAACAAAATAAGCCTCCACAACATACAGAAATCTAACGTTAAGAAGAACAGTCAAGGGGACTTCCCTGGTGGTCCAGTGGCTAAGACCTCATGCTCCCATGTGGGGGGCCTGGGTTTGATCCCTGGTCAGGGAACTAGATCCCACATGTGGCAATTAAGACCCAGCACAGCCAATAAATACATAAATATTTAGGAAAAAAAGAATTTTTCTCTTTTTTAAAAAAATATAGACAATAATATATCATCAAGTGAAGATGAGTTTACCTCAGATGAAATAAATTTTATGAAAGTCTGATGAAGTTTTAAAATAAGTACCCTGGTCCCTAATCCAGAACCCCCAAAGTCTGAAAAGGAAAACTTATTTTCAAATGTGTTTTGTCACAAAACCTAACCTAACTCTAAGCAGTCATCACTTGATAGTAAAATCTGACCTGAACTACCATATATATAGTCTTCATGTATCTCCCTTGGTGTGTATATTCATGCTTTTCACTGGAAGAATATTAACTTGTCTGACTACAAGGTGCTGTTCCAGAACCCACTACAGACGTTATGTATATACAATCTTATCTTTTTAAAATTCTTAAAATTCTGAATTCTGAACTATACCTTGCTCCAAGGATGTTGAGAAACTCAAAAAGATTGATGGAGTAACTCCTCTTTAAAAAGTAAATGAAGTTATGAAACAAAAATTGGCAGAGGAGAAACAAGAAAAAAGTAAATATAAGAAAGAGCTAGTAAGAAATCTTTCGAGATGCAAAGTACATGTTACATGGAATTGGGAGGCTGAATAAAATCTAGACTAGAGACAGTGAACTATAACATTCATGGATTCTAAGAGAGTCTTGAGGAAATCACTCAGAAAGCAGTGCAAAAGAGCCACAGAGACAGACAAATATGAAAGAGCAGTTTAGGGACAGATCGAGAGGCTCCAACATTCTTCCAGTCTGACTTCCAGAAAAGAAGATGAAAGGATTTGCAGAGATATCTGTAGAGGTACTATCCAAAAAAATTCCCAGGATAAAAGACATGACTCTTCACATTGCACTTTGAGGACTAAAATAATAAAAATAAATCTGCACCTAAACACATACAAATGAAACTTCAGAACATCACAAACAAGTACATCCTGGAACTTCTGGTTAAACATATAGGATGTGGCACACCTATTTACTGATCCTCCCTCTCAGAAATCCACAAAAATAAGGGTAAATATTTTTTGAATCATAAACTCACAAAGAAAAGAGAATAGAGAAGAGGAAAATAACAGGCCAGAGACATGAAAAATTTGGAAGCTAGAATGCAATTGGATGTTAACTAATTGAACAGACCAAAAAAAGATGAAACCTCTGTATGTGTGTGTGTGTGTGTGTGTGTGTGTGTGTGTGTGTAGGTTTGGGTTGGGGCTGAGGTTGCTGTTGTGGTTGGAGGTGGAAGAAAAAAAACTAAGAAATCTCTCAAAACAAAACAAGATAAGGCTATTGAAAAGGTGGGCTAAAGATAAAGAAATAACTTATCAAAGGAATAACTCAGGAAAGTTTCCCAGAGAAGTTTCTAGAGTAAACAGGGTGCCACAGGTTTTGGATTAGGCTACCTCTAGAAGAAGTGAGTCCCCCATCAATTCAAGCATTCAACAGAGGCTAAATGAATCAATATCGGACAAGGATAATGTAGACAGAATTTTTTCCAGGAAGAGAGATCAGATGACGCCTAAGACCTTCGCGAACTCTGTCGGGCTTCCCTGGTGACTCAGCGGTAGAGAATCGGACTGCCAATACAGGATCAGTCCCTGGGTGGGGAAGATCCCCTGGAGAAGGAAATGGCAACCCACTCCAGTATTCTTGCCTGGGAAATTCCATGGACAGAGGTGCCTGGTGGACTACAATCCATGGGGTCGAAAAGAGTCCAACTCTAGCTACTAAACAACAAGAAACTCTGTTAGTCTCTGACTTTTAGCACAGTGATCTTAATGCTCCATTAATGCTGTGCAGTAGAGCTTTCTGTGATGGCAAAATATTCTGTAATGTGTGCCCAATACAATGGGCACTAGACATATATGATTACTGAGAGCTGGAAATGTGGTTAGTGTAACCGAAGAACTGACTTTTTACCTTTACTAAGTTTCATTAATTAAAAAATATAATACTGAATCAGACAGCATAAGTCTCCAGGCCTTCAGATAAAACAGTAAAAAAAAAAAGGATTTTTAAATAAAACTGAACAGCCCAGGGCTGAACTGTATGCATCATGCAAATAGAATAGCTCAGAGCTCTGGCTCCGGGCTGAGTCAGAGGCAGGAAGAGCTCCTGATGAATCATCAGCATTCCTTCCTGGACATCAGCCCTTCCCAACTGTACCTCCCTGCTCTGTGGGGTACACACACACACATCTGTGTATACGTGTATGCATGTGTGTGCATCTGTATGCACACACACAGCAGGGGCAGGCAGAGAGACTGGACTGAATATTAGAATGGGGAGGAAGTAAGATCATTTTGTTTTTCCTTATGCATATTTTTCTTTTAAATTAATTTTTATTGACGTGTATTTGCTTTACAATGTTATGATAGTTTCTACTGTACAGCAAAGTAAATCAGCTATACCTATACATATATCCAATACTTTGGCCACCTGATGCGAAGAGCTGACTCATTAGAAAAGACCCTGATGCTGGGAAAGATTAAAGGCAGGAGAAGGGGACGACAGAGAAAGAGATGGTTGGATGGCATCACCGACTCAATAGATATGAGTTTGAGGAAGCTCCAGGAGACAGTGAAGGACAGGGAAGCCTGGCGTGCTGCAGTCCCCGGGGTCGCAAAAAGTTGGGCACGACTAAGCAACCAAACAACAAATACATGCGTTCTCTGGTTTTTGGATTTCTCTCCCATTTAGGTCACCATAGAGCACTGAGTAGGGTTCCCTGAGCTGAACAGTCGGCTCTCATTAGTTATCTGTTCTATGTTGCTGTTGTTTAGTCGCTCAGTCGTGTCCCACTCTTTTGCGACCCCGTGGACTGTAGCCCGCCAGGCTCCTCTGTTCATGGGATTGCCCAGGCAAGAATACTGGAGTGCGTTGCCATTTCCTTTTCTAAACAATCTTCCCACCCAGAGATCAAACCAGAGTCTCCTGCATTGCAGGCGGATTCTTTACTGCTGAGCGATTGGGAAGTGATTATGTCAACCCTAATCACCCAATTCATTTCGTCCCCAACCCCCTTTCCCCTCTTGGTGTCCATGAGATTGTTCTCCATGTCTGTGTGTCTATTTCTGTTTTGCAAATATGATCATCTGTCCCATTTTTATAGATTCCATATATATTCATGAATATTGTTTTTCTTATTATAACAAGTGGAAAGGAGAAGAGGGCAGCAGAGGATGAGATGGTTAGATAGCATCACTGACTCAATGGAAATGAACTTGGGCAAACTCCAGGAGAGAGTGGGGGACAGGGAAGCCTGGCATGCTTCAGTCCATGGGGTCCCAAAGAGTTGGACACGACTGAGTGACTGAACAACATACTTTTTTTTGGTAAAAATAATAGTTGTAAAATAAAAACTCAAATAAAATGAAGACGGAAAAGTTGGCTTAAAGCTCAACATTCAGAAAACGAAGATCATGGCATCTGGCCCCATCACTTCATGGGAATTAGATGGGGAAACAGTAGAAACAGTGTCAGACTTTGTTTTTTTGGGCTCCAAAATCACTGCAGATGGTGACTGCAGCCATGAAATTAAAAGGCGCTTACTCCTTGGAAGAAAAGTTATGACCAACCTAGATAGTGTATTCAAAAGCAGAGACATTACTTTGCCGACTAAGGTCCGTCTAGTCAAGGCTATGGTTTTTCCTGTGGTCATGTATGGATGTGAGAGTTGGATTGTGAAGAAGGCTGAGCGCAGAAGAATTGATGCTTTTGAACTGTGGTGTTGGAGAAGACTCTTGAGAGGGAGAAATATCAATAATCTCAGATATGCAGATGACACCACCCTTATGGCAGAAAGTGAGGAGGAGCTAAAAAGCCTCTTGTTGAAAGTGAAAGAGGAGAGTGGAAAAGTTGGCTTAAAGCTCAACATTCAGAAAACGAAGATCATGGCATCTGGCCCCATCACTTCATGGGAAATAGATGGGGAAACAGTAGAAACAGTGTCAGACTTTGTTTTTTTGGGCTCCAAAATCACTGCAGATGGTGACTGCAGCCATGAAATTAAAAGGCGCTTACTCCTTGGAAGAAAAGTTATGACCAACCTAGATAGTGTATTCAAAAGCAGAGACATTACTTTGCCGACTAAGGTCCGTCTAGTCAAGGCTATGGTTTTTCCTGTGGTCATGTATGGATGTGAGAGTTGGATTGTGAAGAAGGCTGAGCGCAGAAGAATTGATGCTTTTGAACTGTGGTGTTGGAGAAGACTCTTGAGAGTCCCTTGGACTGCAAGGAGATCCAACCAGTCCATTCTGAAGGAGATCAACCCTGGGATTTCTTTGGAAGGAATGATGCTAAAACTGAAGCTCCAGTACTTTGGGCACCTTATACAAAGAGTTGACTCATTGGAAAAGACCCTGATGCTGGGAGGGATTGGGGGCAGGAGGAGAAGGGGACGACGGAGGATGAGATGGCTGGATGGCATCACGGACTCAATGGACGTGAGTCTGAGTGAACTCCGGGAGTTGGTGATGGATAGGGAGGCCTGGCGTACTGCGATTCATGGGGTTGCAAAGAGTCGGACACGACTGCGCGACTGAACTGAACTAAAACTTAACAAATACCATCAAACTCCTACAACTTCTACCTTGAAAATGTTAGGAATGTAGTTTACAAAAAGATACACATCGAAATGGTGAGTGAGAATACTGCATATATTTTCATTTCATGGACTTAATCCCCCAGATGAACGTTTTCCTCAAGGGTACAAAACAGAGAACACTGTAAAAAGTAAGGAATGGAAACACTGTAGAGAAAGGTTTTGCTTTGTGTGTGTGCGTCTTCATTCTGAAGTAATGAGTTCTTATTGTTGATACACAGTACTTCTAACTCAAACCTTAAAACTGTACAGTCTTAAATTGTTTTGAGGCTCAAAGAACTCCTGGAAGAAAAGCAATGCCAAGACCTGTAGTAACCTGTCCTCTGAGCCAGGAAGGAGGTGCCTTTGGGTGTAGCAGTTCCAGAATCTGAGCTCAAGGAATTCAGCTGCTACGAATTATCTAGCCCGAGGGGATGAGCAGTCAGTGAGCTTTGTATCATTTTAGGGTGAGCTGTGTGATTTCTGGAGGCTTTGTAGAGAGATCGTGCCCTGAATCAGGGCGAACAGGATACCCCCTTGTAAATCCAGAGAATCAAAAGGAAAAAATTCTGAGGTTGCTCATGTTGCCTGCCATGTACAGAAAGTGATGGAAGACTAGCCTTCCCACGGCTCAGCATGGTGGACTGCCCAGCCCCAGCCTGAACCAGAGAACTCAGCACACCTTTAATTAACATTTCTGGGGAGGTCTTCCAGATTGACCTGAATATGAGATACAATTGTGGCCAAGGGTTTTTAGCAGAAGGACAGGGAGGTGGTAAAATATCTGATAGAAAAACAAAGAAAGGCTGCCTCACCTCTCTTCCACTGAGGTCCGCCATGACTGGGTGTGCCGGGGTGGGCTGCCTCACTGCCAAGGGTCTCGGCTCCCCATCAAGCAGGAAGTGTCTGGCCTCGCAAGCCAGGGCACAGGGGAATCGGGTTACTGGCAAATGCTGGTAAAGCAAACAACTTCAACAACAACAACAAAACACAACAGTTACAACTGAGAACATAACACAGAGGATCAAAGTTCATCCCCAGGACTCCTATCCATCCCGTGCATTCATTCATTCACTCATCACTCTTCAACAAACTCTTACTAAGTGCTTACTACAGGAACTGTGCGATAAAATTTCATCTGCATGAGGAACGGGAGAAGCAGTGATCCACAAACACACATTCATTGTAAGCTCTTCCCTTCACAAGATGCAGACCCGGAGCGTATTACTTAGGCACGCATCGCCACTTCCTCATGCAAGAGAGTGAGAGTCACTCTGAAGCCCTAGCTACAGGATACAAAGTGATCTGTGACTCGTGCATGAAACACAGTCACTGCTACAAAGAAAAGCCACAATGAAGTCATTAACCAGAGCATCCTGTGCAGTCATGATCCTGAGGGCTATTGAGAATCCTTGAACCCAAGGCTCCTGAGTTAGAGGACCCGATGATGCACCTGCTGCCCATACTAACTTCTCTTGGGGATGGCCCACATTGGCACACGGCTCTGTGACCGGCAGCTGCAGCGAGGGGGCCTCATAGTAGTCCCTGGGGAGCAGCACCAGGTAGTCCTAGGAGATAAAGACCGAAACAATGAATATTCATTAAGAGGGCAGCCCTAGGTTAGTGTTAATGATAAAATAGCTGCATAAACTAGCTAAATGAATAATAACCAGATGAAGCACTCTAGTTAAATTCTCCATATCAACTGCTTTTTCTTTCTGCCCCCTGACTCATCAGAACACACCAAGCAACCTATGGTCACTCAGACAGTAAAGAATCTGCCTGCAATGTGGGAGACCCAGGTTCAATCCCTGGGTCGAGAAGATCCCCTAGAGAAAGGAATGGCTACTCACTCCAGTATTCATGTCTTGAGAATTCCATGGACAGAGGAGCCTGGCGGGCTACAGTCCATGGGGTCACAAAGAGCCAGACAAAACTGAGTGACTAACACTTACACTTCTTAAGCATCAGAGATAAGCGTTTCAAGCAAATATGTTTATTTTCAAAGTTCAGGGAAGTTTTACTGGTTCTTCTGGGTTGTTAATAAACTCAAAACCAAAGATAATAATAAACCGTCCATTGAAAAGATGTTCTTTTGACATGCTGGTTGCCTTCATCCCTATAGCATCCAGAGTTGTAGATAATGTATTCTGACTTTTTACTCCTCCAGCAGAGCAACGCTCCCCTGGCTTTGTGTAAAAAGTGATGTTTTATGATCCTGGTGAATCATAGCTGAACCTGGCCCACTGCCTGCGGGACCGGAGAGGAAGAACATGTTCCACTGAGGCTGCCAAGTGGGCCCACAGCGGGATTTAGAGAAGCAGCTCTTCAGAAAAGGGCAGGGGCTGGACTTCTGCCATCCTAGCATCCCTGCCTATCTGCCCAGGGAAGGAGGGGTGCTGTTTGTCACAATGGTGAGAGACTTGAATTCTGGCCACAAAGCTTTTCTCTCTTCACAGCCCTCTATTTGTCTATAACAGAGAAGAGGAGAATGTGTGGGAGAGAAAAAGTAGGGGCTCAGTGGTCTTAATACCTGAGTGGGTTTTAATGTAATTTTTTAAAGTTTTGATTGAAGTATAGTTGATTTACAATGTTGTGTTAATTTCTGGAATGTAGCAAAGTGACTCAGTTATATACATGTATTTTCTATAACGATTTATTATAGGATATAGTTCCTTATGCTATACAGTAGGACCTTATTATCTATTTTATACACTGTAGCTTGTATCTACTAATCTTAAACTCCTAATTTATCCCCCTGCCTCCTCCCTTTCCCTTTCGGTGACCATAAGTTTGTTTTCAATGTCTGTGAGTCTGTTTTTGTTTTGTAAATAAGTTTATATGTATCATATTTTAAATTTCACATATAAGTGATACCATATGGTACTTGTCTTTCTCTTTCTGACTTACTTCCCTTAGTATGATAATCTCTAGGTCCATCCACGTTGCTGCAAATGGCATTATTTCATTCTTTTCATGGCTAAGTAGATTCCTATTGTGGTGAAGGAAATGGCAACCCACTTCAGTATTCTTGCCTGGAGCATCCCACGGACAGGGGAGCCTGGTGGGCTGCTGTCCATAGGGTCACACAGAGTTGGAAACGACTGAAGCGACTTAGCATGCATGCATGCATTGGAGAAGGAAATGACAACCCACTCCAGTGTTCTTGCCTGGAGAATCCCAGGGACAAGGGAGCCTGGTGGGCTGCCCTCTATGGGGTTGCAGAGAGTCAGACACGACTGAAGCGACTTAGCACAGCAACAGTATCCCATTGTGTATACATACACCACATTTTCCTTATCTATGTATTGCTCAATGGACATTTAGTTTCCTTCCATGTGCTGGCTATTGTAAATAATGCTATTATAAAGATGTGGGTGCATGTATCTTTTCTTTTTTTATTTATTTTTATTTTTTAAATTTAAATTTATTTATTTTTAATTGGAGGCTAATTACTTTACAGTATTGTATTGGTTTTGCCATACATCAACATGAATCCGCCACAGGTGTACACAAGTTCCCCATCCTGAAACTGCCCCCCCTACAACCTCCCTCCCCATACCATCCCTCTGGGTCATCCCAGTGCACCAGCCCCAAGCATCCTGTATCCTGCATCGAACCTGGACTGGTGATTCATTTCTTATATGATATTATACATGTTTCAATGCCATTCTCCCAAATCATCCCACCCTCTCCCTCTCCCACAGAGTACAAAAGACTGTTCTATACATCTGTGTCTCTTTTGCTGTCTCACATACAGGGTTATCATTACCATCTTTCTAAATTCTATATATATGCGTTAGTATATTGTATTGGTGTTTTTCTTTCTGACTTACTAGATGAATGGATAAGAAAGCTGTAGTACATATACACAATGGAGTATTACTCAGCCATTAAAAAGAATACATTTTGAATCAGTTCTAATGAGGTGGATGAAACTGGAGACTATTATACAGAGTGAAGTAAGCATTAATCTTCTCAAATTAGAGTTTTCTCTGGATACATGCCCAAGAGTGAAATTGTTGGAGAGAAACACTGGACTGGAAGAAACACAAGCTGGAATCAAGATTGCCGGGAGAAATATCAATAACCTCAGATATGCAGATGACACCACCCTTATGGCAGAAAGTGAAGAGGAGCTAAAAAGCCTCTTGTTGAAAGTGAAAGAGGAGAGTGAAAAAGTTGGCTTAAAGCTCAACATTCAGAAAACGAAGATCATGGCATCTGGTCCCATCACTTCATGGGAAATAGATGGGGAAACAGTAGAAACAGTGTCAACTTTATTTTTTTGGGCTCCAAAATCACTGCAGATGGTGACTGCAGCCATGAAATTAAAAGACGCTTACTCCTTGGAAGAAAAGTTATGACCAACCTAGATAGTATATTCAAAAGCAGAGACATTACTTTGCCGACTAAGGTCCGTCTAGTCAAGGCTATGGTTTTTCCTGTGGTCATGTATGGATGTGAGAGTTGGACTGTGAAGAAGGCTGAGCACAGAAGAATTGATGCTTTTGAACTGTGGTGTTGGAGAAGACTCTTGAGAGTCCCTTGGACTGCAAGGAGATCCAACCAGTCCATTCTGAGGGAGATCAACCCTGGGATTTCTTTGGAAGGAATGATGCTAAAACTGAAGCTCCAGTACTTTGGCCACCTATGTATGGATGTGAGAGTTGGACTGTGAAGAAGGCTGAGCGCAGAAGAATTGATGCTTTTGAAGTGTGGTGTTGGAGAAGACTCTTGAGAGTCCCTTGGACTGCAAGGAGATCCAACCAGTCCATTCTGAAGGAGATCAACCCTGGGATTTCTTTGGAAGGAATGATGCTAAAACTGAAGCTCCAGTACTTTGGCCACCTGATGCGAAGAGTTGACTCCTTGGAAAAGACCCTGATGCTGGGAGGGATTGAGGGCAGAAGGAGAAGGGGATGACAGAGGATGAGATGGCTGGATGGCATCACTGATTCAATGGACGTGAGTCTGAGTGAACTCCAGGAGTTGGTGATGGATAGGGAGGCCTGGCGTGCTGTGATTCATGGGGTCGCAAAGAGTCAGACACGACTGAGTGACTGAACTGAGTCATTTTGAATAAACGGCAGCTGTAACTGCCGTACTTACTTTTCAAAGTATTTAGACTGAGTAGCAAATTGGAGACCAAAATATTGCTCTTACTCTAATAATTGAGTCTTTCCATGTTTTAAAGGAATTGGTCACCGGAAACTAATCTCAGACTGATATGAAGTCGTAAGAACTAAAGGTCAGAGGTTCTGATAAAATTGGTAAAGAATATGTGTTCAAATTCCTCATGCTTATCCACTAGTCACAGTATTTTTTTAAAGCCAGTTTCTGGGCTCCAAAATCCCCAAAACTAATTTACTATTACAGATTACACTGTAGATAAGTCTTACTGGTCATTCCATATATTTATTCCTGAATTGTTAAAAGAAAACTTGAAACTCTTTCAAATTAAAAGAAATGCAAAAATAATTTTATTAAAATACTTTATTCTTAAAGCAACCTAAAACATCGATGAATACGTTTTTCCTCATTTCATTAAATTCATGAACAGCTGCAATGTTGCTAAATTAATGCTGAAGATGTAAGACAGCTACTTTGGGTAAAAATGTGGAAAAAAATCATTTATCTAAAAGCAGTTTATCACGGGTTTAAAAAAACAAATACAGAGCGTCCTTTTTGGATCCCGTGTCCAACTGAGAATGCCAACCCTTATGTTTCAAAATGATATCTTAAGTACATTTAAATCTTAAAACAGTTATTTAAGAAACTTAATATCAGACATAAACGCTGACCTAAAATATTTGCAAGACAGTTTCATTTCTTACTTCATAACCTGTTCACTCTGTTTCTCTTGTATCTGTGAATGCAAAATAAAGGTCTCTTTTCTGGACGACTGATCATCATTCTGAGAATACAGAAAAAAAAAGTGAAATATATATACACGTGCAAATTTTGCACGTAATATAAAGGTTTCATTTAAACTACACCAAAGGCCCTCTGTGTTCTATAGATTTCATGGGCCCAAGTTAAGAATCTCTTGCCTAAAACAATGTTTATCAGCTTACAGGCTTTCCTAAACCTCCTACCACCATCCTCAAAGCTTCTTTCAATGACAAGCACAGAGTTGGTGCTCATCAAATATTAGTGATTAGTGATGATTAACATCTGTTTCTTCCCCCTCATACAAATGATAATTTGAAATCATCTGTCATGTGAATTTTCTGCCAGAAACATTCAGTTCACATCTATTTCCCACAATATTGAAAGTAAAGCAATTTTAGAGGTTGAAACAACCTTTCAATAACTAGGAATTAACAGAATCAAAGTAGCCTAAAGAAGTTCGTGAGAAAATCAAGATGTCCCAGTTCTATAGAACTTAGTTCTGAAGGTTCAAAAAGGCTCAGAAGCCCAATAAGCTTAGGTAACAACAAGCAAAATTTACATCCAATTATATTGGGATCTACTCATAATGAGAAATGATACTCTCTGAGGGTGGTAGCAATTACTAACTCTCATCATTATTCATTTCTCCTCTCCTTCCTGGATACTCAGAAGACAAAAATTTCTATCTTGCTTACAATTAGACAGAGTCATGTGACTAGTTCCAGTTAATGGAGTATAAACAAAAGCCACAAGTGTTGTTTCTGGCTTAGACACTGAAAAGTCCCTGATCTACCCTCTAGCTTGCTCAAGCAATGACCTTGACCCTGGAAGAGCCATATTTATACTGCAAAACCACAGGATAAGATCTAAGAAATCACTTGTAAGTGAACTCCCCTGGAAAAATAAATTTAGGCTATTCATATTTCAGGGCGTATTTGCTACCTAAGAATGACTTAGCCTAATCTGACTAACATTCCAGGGCAGATGACATTTTGATTATTTAAGTTAAAATGCAATGAGTAAAAGAAATGTTGAGAGATCTTCTTATAGAAATTGCTCAAAGGAATTTGAAAATCCTTTGTTTTTCGATTCTTTGTTCCCCCCACAGTTCGCACATTAAACTGAAATACACTGACATTGCTTTCAGCTCTCTGAAAATAATGAAAACATCAAATTTCAAGTGGATGTGGAACCCAAAGTGACACTTCACTGTACATATTCAGGGTAGTTTGTATGGGAGCTGGCTGTTGTTTTTCCTTGCTAACTGGCTAGAGACGAATATTTGCTACAAATTCTTAGACCACCTATTTCCACTAACTGTGATGATTAGCTGGTTCCCTTCTATCATCCTTCTCTGATAATGACTGAGGATATATTGGATGTGGTTGGTGACAAAATCTACCTGAACAATGCAAAGTTTAATATATTTTAAGTAAAGGAAAAAACGCATTATCTTCTCTAAATAGACTGTAAAGATGTCTATTCTATAGGGAGAGGCAGCAGTTTCCTAAACAAAAGAATATAAATTATTTATACTTTCTTGTGCGGCCTCTAATTCATGTCTGGACTGCAGCACTCCAGACCTTACTTATCTTTATCCAGTGCTAATGGACAAACATCTTATAGAGCAAAACTGCAGCTATTACTGGCAAATGTTCCTTCAAATAAACACTTAAATTATCAATAACCATTATTTTCATCCATAGAAAAAATTGTTAGTGGCAAACACCAGGAGATTTATGCACTGAATTGCAGGATCTATGGATTTTTCCAGAATCCTTCTTAAATCAGTCACTGAGTTGTACAGGTCATTTGAACCCAAGGTTACTTTTAAGTTGATGCTCAACATAGCTTGTATGTTATTAAGTAATATTCACATCCAACAAAAAGAAAGTTTAACACCCTTCATAAGCAGGATAATAAAGGCAGTAATTGCTAATAGAACACTTGCAGTGACTGCATGTCAAGCCCATAAACACCTACACATCGACTGTCTCAATTGCTCTTGGATGAATCTCAGACGGTGGCAGAACATTTTTTAGTGCAAACTGGCATTTAGTTATGGGGTTCATTTAATTAACTTGCTATTCGCAAGGTCAATTTGTTCTCTATACACAGATATTACATCTTCCTTATCCAAAGCAGAGCAGTGTCCCTGCCTTTCTGCCATTAAAGACTGAAATCAGGTTAGCATCTTGTGTAATGATCCTTGCAGATAAAGAGGCATTGTTCAGCTGAGCGGGAATACAGGGCGATACTCTAATCACAAAACAATATACTTTGAATTGAGAGGAAGTAATTCATCTCCATAGTATGTTGGGGGGAAAAAAAAAGAGATGGCAGTTGTCTTACCTTTCGGTAGGGGAAGCAAAAGCACTGAAATCAGTAAACTTACATGACAGGACAAATGAAAACAAGACTTCACACAGTGTCTATTGCTGTCACTTGCCTTCTATTTTTAACCCAAGTGAAACAAGCCTTTCTAGGTTTAGGTGGAAGGCAAGCTCAAAAGTTGTCAAATATTATTAAAGCACAAAAATTCGTAAAAAGCACTGTAACCTTGCGTGCACGCACACGCTCGCGCGCGCGAATACACACACACACACACACACACACACACTTCCCAAAGCAACTGTGAAACTCTTCCCTTTCTTTGAAATTACTTCTCCAACAGCTGCTCATAACTCTTCCTTTCTCGCCTCCCTCTCCTGTATCTGAAAGTCTCTCCTCTATCTACTAGACTGTCTCTCTGCGTATCCTTGTCTCCACTGCTATCTTTCATCTCAAGCCCTTTCCTTCCAAGTGTTCTATTTTTCCCAGGCACATACTTTTTTTCACCTCTCATTGCACCAGAAGCAAATAATTTTTCTTAAGCAGCAGGTGTATGTTTGTGGACTTGGCTAGACACAGAAAAATGAATATGTGAAGCTCATAGCTTAATACAGATTTTTATCTTGTCCTATCTGTATTTATGCAGACATATATGGCTCTTTTGGCTTCCCTGATAGCTCAATTGGTAAAGAATCTGCCTGCAATGCAGGAAACCCCGGTTTGATTCCCGAGTTAGGAAGATAACCTGGAGAAGAGATAGGCTACTCCCTCCAGTATTCTTGGGCTTCCTTTGTGGCTCAGCTGATAAGAAATCCACTGGTAATGTGGGAGACCTGGGTTCGATCCCTGGGTTGGGAAGATCCCCTGGAGAAGGGAAAGGCTACCCACTCCAGTATTCTGACCTGGAGAATTCAATGGACTGTATAGTCCAAGAGGTCGCAAAGAGTCGGACACAACTGAGCAACTTTCACTTTCATTATACGGTTATTTCATTTTAACCAAATTTAGGAATGACAACTAAGTTCTCATAAGATGGTGAGAATTTAGTTAATATTTTTTTTATTTAAGCCATTAATTTTTTCCCTCTTCTTTTACTTTGAAACTCTTGGTGTCTCAAAATATTGTTAAACCCATTCTGCCAGAAGTTTTCTACTTCACACAGTCCCTAGTCCCAAAGTGCGAAGCCCAGAGATCTCAAAACATATAAATTGACTATAGATACCTTGAATGGGAATAAAACCTGTCAGCAGAGGAGGTCTATCACCTATTAAAATGAAACTTAGCCTCTAGATTTAGGTTACTTATTTACAAAATGGAGGTAATCATAACTATTCTAGCACCTTCAATAACTTAAAACTTTCCTGTGGTCATGTACGGATGCAAGAGTTGGACTGTGAAGAAGGCTGAGCACCAAAGAATTGATGCTTTTGAACTGTGGTGTTGGAGAAGACTCTTGAGAGTCCCTTGGACTGCAAGAGATCCAACCAGTCCATTCTGAGGAGATCAGCCCTGGGATTTCTGTGGAAGGAATGATACTGAAGCCGAAACTCTAGTACTTTGGCTGCCTCATGAGAAGAGTTGACTCATTGGAAAAGACTCTGATGCTGGAAGGGATTGAGGGCAGGAGGAGAATAGGATGACTGAGGATGAGATGGCTGGATGCCATCAGGGACTCAATGGACGTGAGTCTGAGTGAACTCCGGGAGTTGGTAATGGACAGGGAGGCCTGGCGTGCTGCGATTCATGGGGTCGCAAAGAGTCGGACACGACTGAGCGACTGAACTGAAGTGTTATATATGAAATCACTTGAAAATTGCAGAATTCCAATCCAATGACAGTATTTATGTTGTCTTTGATCACCTTGTCAGTTGGTGTCGAATGGGATTTTCTAAAAAATGTATCTTTCCATTGCTTTCTAGCTATCTTCTTTTGCATATTTTTTGGTATTCGCTCAACCATTTTATATTTATTTAAAGCCATAAGTAAAGAATTAATAGGCTAGATTCTAGAATTAGACTAAGCTTAAATTCTGGATTCTGCCACTTACTACCTATGGACTTACAAGATGTCACTTAATCTGTTTATGCCTCTGACTCCACATGTGTGAAATGAAGACAAAACTAGTCCCTAACTTTAGGTATTTAAATATGTAAAATAAGAAAAAAAGAATATTTTTATTATCAGATATTCTATGAGAAAAGTCAAAAGCCTCAGATTACTGAAAATATTATTGGCGCTGCCCATTCAAACTTCGTGTTTTCAAATAAGACAATATTTTCCAATATATTAATGTTGATTTTATAATATTGATTATACTTGATTATATATTATAAGCATTGTCATTTAGAGAAAGGAACACAATGTATGGGAAAAGATACACTAGGCTGACATCTGTTTATCTTTAAGCCAATTCACTAACATCTCTTTGCCTCATTTTTGGCATATATAAAATAATAAGAGTATAATTCTTAAGATTTTTGTGAGGCTAAATATGAAGTTCTTCACACCGTTTCTGGCAAATGTGTTATAAGAAACACGCCATATTAATTACCACCTCCTATTGAGGGGTTTATGTTTGTGTGTTCTTTCTAATGATATCCATTATATATCAGGCACTTAGGGACTTCAGACTGAATTTCTAAATTTCAACTGAGAAACCAACCTAAAGTCTTAAATTCGTATTCTTAAGAAATGGCACTTTGATCACTAACATCTCTTTGCCTCATTTTTGGCATATATAAAATAATAAGAGTATAATTCTTAAGATTTTTGTGAGGCTAAATATGAAGTTCTTCACACCGTTTCTGGCAAATGTGTTATAAGAAACACGCCATATTAATTACCACCTCCTATTGAGGGGTTTATGTTTGTGTGTTCTTTCTAATGATATCCATTATATATCAGGCACTTAGGGACTTCAGACTGAATTTCTAAATTTCAACTGAGAAACCAACCTAAAGTCTTAAATTCGTATTCTTAAGAAATGGCACTTTGAAGAAGTGATCTATAATCGATGGCCCTGGACCTCTTTGGTAGCCTGAGATTATTTCTACAAAACCACGTGCACCCTCAGTCTGCTCTGCTGATTACAGAAACAATGCAGCATACACCTGAGTTAGCACACCATAGAAAATCATTGTAAAACATAGCTTTTTTTTGCTATTAGACATTCTCTCAGGAGATGGTAATGGTGTTTCTTAGGAGATAATAAAATTGTCTGTTAATACCAGTCCTTATCCTTGAAGCCGGGAAACCACTAGCCAAAGGACACTCAAACTAAGACATTTTAAAGTTATTTCAAATCTCTGATTTAAGCCAGGGCTTTTATTTTAACCGTCCGTCTTCCCCACACTCTGGTTGGTTTTATAGTTTTCCCTTTATGCTCTGATTTTATAGCATGACTGCTCATGCAGATTTGTTCCAGGGCTAGATTTCTAGTATGCATGGAATCATGCACTCAGAATTCAAAAGGATCTTAAAGTCATCTCGTACAACCATCCATCAGATGCATGAATTATTCCTACTTTGTCTACAGCCACTCCTGTGCTATGTTAAATGTACTCTAGACATTAGCCCTATAGCCAAACATTAAGTCTGACTCAAAGGGATTCTTAACTCATCAGCACTTTTAAAACTTCCCACTTGTACAAATATCTCAATTAAAGTGTATTTAACCACCACTTTCACAAGAATGACTGATTCTCTGTAACATATATTGAGCTGGTTCATTATCAGTACCCCAGTCACCCTCATGTATTCAACTAGATGCTTAAGGAGCTCCATTAACACTTTCAGAACACCAGGGCATTAGTGTGCCAAGTGCAGTGACTGCAGTAGTTATGTACCAGAGAGAGAGGCATGAGTAATATGAGCTTGACGAGAAAAATATATATATACACTAAGACATAAATGACCTTTAGAAGAATGGTGCTTTTTAGTACATGCCAAATACAAAGGGAAATACATGATTCAATACCATAAGCTACCATTTAAATAGATTTCATCAGACATTTAAATCTATACAGGCACTCACTCTTTGAAGCATCACATTTGGAGTTGTATTGCTTGTTACAGACCTCATATTAACAGAGATGGTGTGAAAATGACGATCATTAAAGTAACTGCCTAGTCAGACTTAAAATGATAACATTAAATTTGTGTTGATTAACTGCTGACACTCTTTTAAAGATGTTAGAGATACAAAATGAGAAGTACTGAATTTAAAAGTTCTCCTTTCTCTTCTTCTCTTGTTTCCCGCCCCCCCCCCACTTAAAAGATATACACAATTTATGGAGCATTATAACTGACACTAAAATAATACATGATTAGAATATTCACTGTACTGACACAGAAGTGATGCTTGTCAACAATTTTGGATATAAAAATAAGGAACATTGCTTTTCATAGTACCGGTTTCCTCACTTTTTACATTCATTGCTATTGAAAACTGAGTGTACTCTGCAGAGTCTAGCATCAATTTAGGCATGAAGAATGAGTTGAAAACACTCTTTTTGATAAAAACTGCACAAATTTTCATTTCCTAGCTCCTCTGAAATAAATTGATTTTTACCTTCTTTAATTATACAACATAGCAGCCACAACCCATTTTTCTATTTGCAAAGTCCTGAAATATATTTGCTTCAGCATCGGGATCATTGGAACTAAAATATCTTACATGTATGTGCATTTTAAGTTTTTAAGTGAAGAAAAATATATTTAAATGAAAGCACAGTAATTTTTAATGAAAAAATTTTGAAGTGTCACATAGTGAATGCTCAGACTAACAAGTTCAGACATCCAAAGTGAAAGTGAAAGTCAATAGTGTCTGACTCTTTGCGACGTCATGGACTATACTGCATGAAATTCTCCAGGCCAGAATACTGGAGTGAGTAGCCTTTCCCTTCTCCAGGTGATCTTACCAACCCTGGAATCAAGCCCAGGCCTTCTGCATTACAGGCAGATTCTTTACCAGCTGAGCCCCAGGGAAGCCCAAGAATACTGGAGTGGGTAGTCTATCCCTTCTCCAGGGGAGTTTCCCAATCCAGGAATCAAACCGGGGTCTTCTGCATGGCAAGTGGATTCTTTACTGACTGGGCCGTCAGGGAAGCCCTCAGACATCCAAAGCAGTACTTATCAGCACCCTAGAAAGCCCTTTCCTTACATTAGGTACACACCCCTCACCATGTAAACTGAATCCTAACACCGTTGATTAGCAGTAAGTAAAAAACATGGCAGAAATGCCTGATGATTTATCTTTTTTTGCCAGAGAGGGTTCACCCTTTCTTCTCATCATGTAATCAATACTGACTTTAGGAATTTAGCTGGGCTCCTACTACATTGCAGAAAATTACTGTTCTTAAGGCTTCAACACTGGGCTTCTTCACTTCCTTGGTACGTTTTTCAGTGCTCTTCTCCCAGGCACACCCTGATCTCTGCTGCTTGTCTGCAAGCACAGAGAGCTGCCAAATCGTCAACCTCCTTGCAAGTCTGTGTTTTCAAAGTCCTTCTGGGGAAGCTTTGAACACAGGCAGATCCCTTCAGGAAAAAAAAAACGTTTCATATGTTTGATGACTCTCAAGTCGATTGTTCACTCCAACCATGCAAGACTACAAAAATACCACCACCACCAAAACTATCCTCCAAAGTACAATATTCAATTTTAGTTATTAGTTTAGATAAGCTTTATCAAACAAGGAATTTTCCTTCTATTTCTAATATGAAAAGCCTTTATTAATCATAACTACTTTCGACTTTATCGTGTGTCTTCTCCATTATTTTACACAATACTATGATTTTGTTTCTCTTTTAGCCCATCACTGAGGTAGATTATAGCAACAGATTTTCTTAGATTCAAATCCCTTATGATTATACAGTGGAAGTGAGAAATAGATTTAAAGGTCTAGATCTGATAGATAGAGTGCCTGATGAATTATGGAATGAGGTTCGTGACATTGTACAGGAGATAGGGATCAAGACCATCCCCATGGAAAGAAATGCAAAAAGGCAAAATGGCTGTCTGGGGAGGCCTTACAAATAGCTGTGAAAAGAAGAGAAATGAAATCACATTTACCACACAGCCAAGTACATGGAGTAGATTCAGTTCTGCCACAGAGTTCTATTGAAACCAGAGGTCGAAGCTCCCTATAACAGAAGATCCCAGTGCAGCACTTAGAAATTCTTATTTCTCTTCTAGTTTGACTGGTTCCTTAATTCTCCCTGATTTTCACAGCATACTTGAGTTGAATGAAAATGTTTTTCAGTAGATACATTGTTTAAAGTATTCAAGTCTTCCCTAGGGATTCTCTTCATAATTTCACAATATGCTTTCCCAGGAAGTTTCTAGGAGCAGAAACATTTTAATTTCTTTCACAGCAATCATCAACAGCTTCAGAAAGCCGCTTCTTGACAGCTGACTCTTTGCTTGAGTTGATGGTGGTCTGATGGCAGCAAATATGAGAGCAGCATGCATAAATATGGACAGCTCATGACAGTGTTTACACTGACCATGTGATGTCAGGCCAGCACCTTTCTAGAACTGGCTGCCCTGCTTGTTCTATGCTTCTTTTTCTAAGAAACAGTCGAGTTTTGTGCCTCCCATCTACTTCTTCCCTCTCTTCTCAATCTTGGAAAATTTCCTCTCCTGATTAGAAAAATGTGTAAAAAACTTCAAGCAGGGCTTTCCCCATAGCTCAGTTGGTAAAAAATCTGCCTGCCAATGCAGGAGACCCCAGTTCAATTCCTGAGTTGGGAAAATCCCCTGGAGGAGGAAAAGGCTACCCATGCTTGTATTCTGGCCTGGAGAATTCCATGGACTGTATAGTTTATGGGGTCGCAAAGAGTCAGGCACGACTGAATGACCTTCAATTTCACTTTCATAGGAGGAAGAGGTAAAGGAAGAGAAGAAAAAGTTAAGAAAGACCTGAAAGCCTAGCTAAAGTGTTGTCTCTTGGACATCCTGATTGTGTCTGAAATTGTGTAGTCGTATTAAATTTTGTGTTACATTGTACATCTGACCAGTTAAAGTTAAGTAAGAGTATGCCCATTCTCATTTAGATATGCATTGATTTGAAAGAGGTTTTTTTTTTANAAGCCTAGCTAAAGTGTTGTCTTTTGGACATCCTGATTGTGTCTGAAATTGTGTAGTCATATTAAATTTTGTGTTACATTGTACATCTGACCAGTTAAAGTTAAGTAAGAGTATGCCCATTCTCATTTAGATATGCATTGATTTGAAAGAGGTTTTTTTTTTACTATTCATCCTCTTTGGTAGGATGTGTGTTTCCCAGTATGTTTCATGAGTGGAGGAGTAACAATATGATTTTACCACGTGTTATGACACTGATTACATTTTTTTGAAAGTTTTAGCAGGGAGCAGTTAACTAGTCATTCCTAAAAATAACTTCTCTATCAGATTTTTCAGTTTTCCATTTACTTGAAATACAATAAAAGAAAAAAAAAAAGATGTATATTGTTTGATCCCTTGGATGCTTTCTGCAACGTCAGGTATCTGCTAAGCATATCTTTCGGTCTAGAGTACACACTTCATCTTTTCCCCAGGCATATTAGTACAATCTTCTTTTGAAACCAAAAAGTGTACATTAAGATTGAAAAAGAGGTTTTGAAACTATTTTATTTAAGGGCCTTTCCTGCAGTGTTGCTCTCACAATACTTTACAAAACAAAACCACCAGGGAGAAAATTATAAAACATTAATACATTCATACAAATAAAATGCTCAAATGATGTTGAAGATAGCAATTTTTATTTTTATAAAGTGAGAAAGTCATATTAAGATGTTTTCATAGATTAGCATGGTTTTACATATATATCCTATTGTGAAAATTTTGCTGGTAAATTACTTTTACAGGTAGATTTTATTTTTGTACATTTGGGGCAAAATTGGAATAAAATGTTTTAATAGAAGAAGTATAAATGTTCAACACATATTGTAAACATGCCTACTGTGGATATTAGAGTGACTGGTAGTTAGTTCAGATGCTCAGTTGTGTCTGACTCTTCTGACCCCATGGACTGCAGCATGCCAGGCTTCCCTGTCCATCACCAACTCCTGGAGCTTCCTCAGATTCATGTCTATTGAGTCTGTGAGGTCATACAACCATCTTGTCCTCTGTCATCCCCTTTTCCTCCTACCTTCACTGGTAAGTGAAATAATAAATGTAGTTAATTATTGACTACTACTTACTCCTTGGAAGAAAAGTCATGACCAACCTAGATAGTATATTCAAAAGCAGAGACATTACTTTGCCGACTAAGGTCCGTCTAGTCAAAGCTATGGTTTTTCCTGTGGTCATGTATGGATGTGAGAGTTGGACTGTGAAGAAGGCTGAGCGCCGAAGAATGGATGCTTTTGAACTGTGGTGTTGGAGAAGACTCTTGAGAGTCCCTTGGACTGCAAGGAGATCCAACCAGTCCATTCTGAAGGAGATCAACCCTGGGATTTCTTTGGAAGGAATGATACTAAAACTGAAGCTCCAGTACTTTGGGCACCTTATGCGAAGTGTTGACTCATTGGAAAAGACCCTGATGCTGGGAGGGATTGGGGGCAGGAGGAGAAAGGGACGACCGAGGATGAAGTCATGTATGGATGTGAGAGTTGGACTGTGAAGAAGGCTGAGCGCTGAAGAATTGATGCTTTTGAACTGTGGTGTTGGAGAAGACTCTTGAGAGTCCCTTGGACTGCAAGGAGATCCAACCAGTCCATTCTGAAGGAGATCAACCCTGGGATTTCTTTGGAAGGAATGATGCTAAAACTGAAGCTCCAGTACTTTGGGCACCTTATGCGAAGTGTTGACTCATTGGAAAAGACCCTGATGCTGGGAGGGATTGGGGGCAGGAGGAGAAAGGGACGACCGAGGATGAGATGGCTGGATGGCATCACAGACTCAATGGACGTGAGTCTGAGTGAACTCCGGGAGTTGGTGATGGACAGGGAGACCTGGCGTACTGCGATTCATGGGGTCGCAAAGAGTCGGACACGACTGCACGACTGAACTGAACTGAAACTATCCTCACTTCTATTTGATCATGATGTACTATGATCTTCATTACACTGCTGTTTCTAGTTCAAATTTATTTAAGCTTTCTAAAGGGAACAAAATATCTTTGCAAGTGAATGGTCCTATAGTGTTTTACTTTGATTATCTTTTTCTGGCTTTAGAAAGCAATTGTTTCATTCAGAAATTGGCTTTGAAGCATTTTCTTTCATTTCTGTTTTCTGAAATTACAGGTAGTGTATAGAAGCTATCTTGAATGTTGAAAAATGCACCTGTCTAAGCAAGTGAATTTGAGAAAGTTTGGTTGGAAGTATTTTATTATTGATTCAATTCCTTTGAGGTTGTTTATTTATTCAAGTTTAATATTTTTCCTTGTGAAATAATAGAATCTAAAAAAAATAATAGAATCTATTTGGCTAGATTTTCCTTGACTATTTTGAATTTTTCCCTCAAAATGTCAGGTTAGAGTTAAAAAATATTTTGCACTCTATTTGCTTCTCGCTAAGAGACCTAATACATTTCACAAAGGACTTTTTTTAGCAAAAGTCATATTTTTGTTTTCTCTTCTGATGCTTTAATACTCCTAAGTGAGTTTGTATTGATATTTACCTTGTTTGGAATTTTCATTGCTTTAGCACTAAGTCAATCTGTCTCAAACGGGAACCAGGGAATAAAAGAAAATGCAGCAGTCTCTGCTCTAGAAGGCTAGTGGTGACAAGATCAACACACACCAAAAAACAGTAAAGTTGAATTTCCAGGATGAGGGACCAGAAAGGAGCATTGGTGTTCCCAGACTCCCAGTCTGCAACAGGGCAACTCCCAACCTGGCTCATTTTAATTCTCTCCATTTCTAATAACTGGCACTGAACAGAATGAAGCACTTAAGGGTGATTTGGTTCCATGTGTTTGTCTGTCTAGGCATTTTGGTTTTTTTAGTTAGTTGGTTGACTTTCAATGCAAGTAGAGAATCAAGGCAAGTCCTACCACTGGCTACTTTTACCTTGGTTCTCACCCAGCCATCGAAGGGCAGAAACTCATGGATTTGGATAGTTAATTAAGTCTGAGAATTGTGTGACCCAGAATCTGCAATGTACCCATTCAGGCTTTCACTCTCACTGCAAGGAAGTTGAGAAGAGAGAGAAGCAGACATGTTTAAAGTGCTACTGTTCTGAAATATTTCTGATTTCTGTTTCATTTTTAAATAGTTACTATAGTCTTAACTATAGGCAAATATCACAAAGCCTTAATAAGACTCAGTTCAGATCAGTTGCTCAGTCATGTCTGACTCTGCGACCCCATGGACTGTAGCACGCCAGGCTTCCCTGTTTTATCACCAATTCTCTGAGCTAGCTCAAAGCCATGTACATTGAGTCAGTGATGTAATCCAACCATATCATCCTCTGTCATCCCTTTCTCCTTCGGCCTTCAATCATTCCCAGCATCAGGGTCTTTTCTAATGAGGCAGTTCTTTGAATCAGTAGCCAGAGCATTGGAGTTTCAGCTTCAGCATCAGTCCTTCCAATGAATATTCAGGGCTGATATCTTTTAGGATGGACTGGTTAGATCTTGCAGCCCAAGGGACTCTCTAAAGAGCCCTCTCCAACACCACAGTTTAAAAGCATCAGTTCTTTAGTGCTCAATTTCTTTGTAGTCCAACTCTCAAATCCACGAATCACTATTGGAAAAACCATAGCACTGATTAGATGGACCTTTGCAGGCAAAGTAATGTCTCTGCTTTTTAATATGCTGTCTAGGTTGGTCATAGCTTTTTTTCCAAGGAGAAATCCCCTTTTAATTTCATGACTGCAATCAGCATCTGCAGTGATTTTGGAGCCCAAGAAAATAAAGTCTGTCACTGTTTCTATTGTTTCCCCATCTATTTGCCTTGAAGTGATGGGATTGGATGCCATGATCTTAGTTTTCTGAATGTTGAGCTTTGAAAAGATTCAGTTCAGTTCAGTCAGTCGCTCAGTCATGTACAACTTTTTGCAACCCCATGAAGTGCAGCACACCAGGCCTCCCTGTCCATCACCAACTCCTGGAGTTCACTCACACTCATGTCCATCAAATCAGTGATGCCATACAGCCATATCATCTTCTGTCATCCACTTCTCCTCCTGCCCCAATCCCTCCCAGCATGAGTCTTTTCCAATGAGTGGACTCTTAGCATGAGGTGGCCAAAGTACTGGAGTTTGAGCTTTAACATCATTCCTTCCAAAGAAATCCCAGAGCTAATCTCTTTCAGAATGGATTGGTTGGATCTCCTTGCAGTCCAAGGGACTCTCAAGAGTCTTCTCCGAAACCGCAGTTCAAAAGCATCAAGTCTTCGGCGCTCAGCCTTCTCTACAGTCCAATTCACATCCATACATGACCACAGGAAAAACCATAGCCTTGACTAGAAGGACCTTAGTTGGCAAGGTAATGTCTCTGCTTTTGAATATACTGTCTAGATTGGTCATAACTTTTCTTCCAAGGAGTAAGTGTCTTTTAATTTCATGGCTGCAGTCACCATCTGCAGTGATTTTGGAGCCCAAAAAAATAAAGTCTGACATTGTTGCTACTGTTTCCCCATGATCTTCATTTTCTCAATGTTGAGTTTAAGCCAACTTTTTCACTCTCATCTTTCACTTTCATCAAGAGGCTTTTTAGTTCCTTTTCACTTTCTGCCATAAGGGTGGTGTCATCTGCATATCTGAGGTTATTGATATTTCTCCCAGCAATCTTGATTCCAGCTTGTGTTTCTTCCAGTCCAGTGTTTCTCATGATGTACTCTGCATAGAAGTTAAATAAGCAGGGTGACAATATACAGCTTTGACGTACTCCTTTTCCTATTTGGAACCAGTCTGTCGTTCCATGTCCAGTTCTAACTGTTGCTTCCTGACCTGCATACAGATTTCTCAAGAGGCAGATCAGGTGATCTGGTATTCCCATCTCTCTCAGAATTTTCTGCAGTTAATTGTGATCCACATCGTCAAAGGCTTTGGCATAGTCAATAAAGCAGAAATAGATGTTTTTCTGGAACTCGCTTGCTTTTTCCATGATCCAGCAGATGTGGGCAACTTGATCTCTGGTTCCTCTGCCTTTTCTAAAACCAGCTTGAACATCAAGGAGTTCATGGTTCACGTACTGTTGAAGCCTGGCTTGGAGAATTTTGAGCATTACTTTACTAGCATGTGAGATGAGTGCAATTGTGTGGTAGTTTGAGCATTCTTCGGCATAGCCTTTTTTTGGAATTGGAATGAAAACTGATTTTTTCNGTTCTAACTGTTGCTTCCTGACCTGCATACAGATTTCTCAAGAGGCAGGTCAGGTGGTCTGGTATTCCCATCTCTTTCAGAATTTTCCACAGTTTATTGTGATCCACACAGTCAAAGGCTTTGGCATAGTCAATAAAGCAGAAATAGATGTTTTTCTGGAACTCTCTTGCTTTTTCCATGATCCAGCGGATGTTGGCAATTTGATCTCTGGTTCCTCTGCCTTTTCTAAAACCAGCTTGAACATCTGGAAGTTCACGGTCATGTATTGCTGAAGCCTGGCTTGGACAATTTTGAGCATTACTTTACTAGTGTGTGAGATGAGTGCAATTGTGTGGTAGTTTGAGAGCATTCTTTGGCATTGCCTTTCTTTGGGATTGGGATGAAAACTGCCCTTTTCCAGTCCTGTGGCCACTTCTGAGTTTTCCAAATTTGCTGGCATATTGAGTACAGCACTTTCACAGCATCATCTTTCAGGATTTGAAATAGCTCAACTGGAATGCCATCAGCTCCACTAGCTTTGTTCATAAGTGATGCTTTCTAAGAGAAGACTCTACACATGGACATCACCAGATGGTCAACACTGAAATCAGATTGATTATATTCTTTGTAGCCAAAGATGGAGAAGCTCTATACAGTCAACAAAAACAAGACCAGGAGCTGACTGTGGTTCAGATCATGACTCCTTATTGCCAAATTCAGACTGAAATTGAAGAAAGTAGGGAAAACCACTAGACCATTCAGGTATGACCTAAATCAAATCCCTTATGATTATACAGTGGAAGTGAGAAATAGATTTAAGGGCCTCGATCTGATAGAGTGCCTGATGAACTATGGAATGAGGTTCGTGACATTGTACAAGAGACAGGGATCAAGACCATCACCATGGAAAAGAAATGCAAAAAGGCAAAATGGCTGTCTGGGGAGGCCTTACAAATAGCTGTGAAAAGAAGAGAAGCAAAAAGCAAAGGAGAAAAGGTAAGATATAAGCATCTGATGTACTCTGCATATAAGTTAAATAAGCAGGGTGACAGTATACAGCCTTGGCATACTCTTTCTGATTTGGAACCAGTTTGTTATTCCATGTCCAGTTCTAACTGTTGCTTCTTGACCTGCATATAGGTTTCTCAGGAGGCAGGTCAGGTGGTCTGGTATTCCCATATCTTGAAGAATCAGTTTTCACCATTTGTTGTGATCCACATAGTCCAAGGCTTTGGTGTAGCCAATAAGGCAGAAGTAGATGTTTTTCTGGAACTCTTTTGCTTTTTTGATGATCCAATGGATGTTGCAATTTGATCTCTGGTTCCTCTGGCTTTTCTAAATCTAGCTTGAACATCTGGAAGTTCACAGTTCATGTACTGTTGAAGACTGGCTTGGAGAATTTTGAGCATTACTTTGCTAGCGAGTGAGATGAGTGCATTTGTGTGGTAGTTTGAACCTTCTTTGACATTGTCTTTCTTTGAGATTGGAATGAAAACTGACCTTTTCCAATTCTGTGGCCACTGTTGAGTTTTCCAAATTTTCTGGCATATTAAATGTGGCACCTTCATGGCATCATCATTTAGGATTTGAAATAGCTCAGATGGAACTCCGTAACCTCCACTAGCTTTGTTCGTAGTGATGCTTCCTAAGGCACACTTGACTTCACATTCCAGAATGTCTGGCTCTAGGTGAGTAAATCATACCATCATGGTTATCTGAGTCTGAAGATCTTTACCTTTCACATTAAAGGCATTTTGAGGTTTTATAAAAATATTTTTCGCTAGATAAGCAGCCTGAATACCAAACCTTTTGACCAAACTGATGGTATCAGTGATTGATTTAGCTGATAAAGTGCAGAAATATGTTAGAAATGCATATTCCTGAAATGCATTGAACATTGGGAAGTTAATATGGCTTAGAAGGTGGTTTACATCTGTGTAAGTCAATTCTTTTCAAACTTTTGATCTATAGTGGTGGATGGTGGTGGTTTAGTCGCTAAGTTATGTCCAACTCTTTTGTGACACCATTGACTGTAACCCACCAGGCTCTTCTGTCCATGAAATTTCCCAGGCAAGAATACTGGAGTGGGTTGCCATTTCCTTCTGCAAGGGATATTCCCAACCCAGGGACTGAACTTGGATCTCCTGCATTGCAGACAGATTTGTCACTGACTGAGCCACTGGGGAAGCCATAATCTATAGATGGACACATCTAAAGGTATTAAAATCATATTGATTTTACAGCCTCTTTGATGCATGACAGCATCATTAGTGTCTGTCTGATTTATTACAGCCTCATGAAGAGAATGGTGGGACTATCACTGTAGGTCATATCATATCAGAAGACCCAACAGGGGTCCACGTGAGACACCATGAGCTCAAGCATAGCGTCCGAGTCCATCCTCTTGGAGGAGAGTGTCGTGGGAAGGAAGCCCATTAGCAGTAAGGGGAGCAGGCCCCCCGCCGTTACTCCTGCTCCCTGGGGTGGCGTGAGGAGGTCTTCCTACAATGACATAAACAAAGTGCTTGAAGAGGTGTGAGGTGAACTCTGAAGCAGTGGTAAGGCTGCTGTCTTGAGTCACTGTGGCCTGACTGCTGGCTTGACCAAAAAGATGAGACAGAATAACCTGAATGGACTTTCTAGGCAGCCCAGTCACAGGTGGAAAGATTTCATAGTCAATGAAATTAAAATTTTAAAGAAATAAATTGAAAACAAGTGATATATTAAAAAAAAAGTTCAAGACAGTATAGTGAAACATTCAAAACCCTTCTCCAAAGAGTTAAAGAAAACCTAGAAAAGTGGAGATTCCACATTTTTAGATGGGAAGGCTCAATATTGCTAACTGTCAGTTATCCCCAAATTGATCTATAGACTCAGCATACTCCTGATCAAAATTGTAGGAAGCTTTTAGTGGAAATCAACAGACTGCTTCCAAATTTATATGGGCATATGAGAACCTCTGACAACCAAAATAATGTTGGAAAAGACAGTAGACTTGGAGGACATTCATGTCTTATTCCAAGGCCTGCTGTCAAGCCGCGGCATCAACCAGGGGTGGGAGGTGAAGGAGGGGGGAGAGATGTGTCAGAGGCATGAGGGTTCAGCTGGATGCATCTGAAAGTCTGATGTACAGTGTGATGACTGCAGGTACTAATACTTACTGAATATTGGAAATTTACTAAGAAATTAGATTTAAGTGCTTTCACCAAAAAGGAAAAAGAAAAATGAAACAATATGTAGAAATAAATATGTTAATTAGCCTGACCATGGTAATCACTTAACTCTGTATATGTATGTCACGTACACCTTCAGTCGGTTCATTTCAGCTGCTCAGTCATGTCTGACTCTGCGACCCCATGGACTGCAGCTTGCCAGGCCTTCCTGTCTTTCACCAACTCCTGGAGTTTACTTAAACTCACGTCCATTGAGTCAGTGATACCATCCAACCATCTCATATTCTGCCGTCCCCTTCTCCTCCTGCCTTCAATCTTTTCCAGCATCAGGGTCTTTGCCAGTGAGACAGTTCTTCACATCAGGTGGCCAAAGTATTGGAGTTTCAGCTTCAACATCAGTCCTTCCAATGAATATTCAGGACTGATTTCCTTTAGGATGGACTGGTTGGATCTCCTTGCAGTCCAAGGGGCTCTCAAGAGTGTTCTCCAACACCACAGTTCAAAAGCTTGATGCTGAAGAATTGATGTACACCTTCAATATATGCAATTTTTAGCTAAAAAAATGAAATAAAAATTTGAATTAACTAGGTAAAAGCAACATATAGACACATGGAACACAAAAGATTCCATAAATAGACATGTGTAAGTGAACAGTTGATTTTCATCAAGATGCCAAGGAAAAATATTTTTTTAAACAACTGGTTCTAGAGTATTCGTATGTTTATATAGGAAAAAGTGAAACTTGACCCTTATCATTTACAAAAATGACTAAAAAGTGTAGCAGAAACTTAAATATGAAAGTCAAAAGTCTAAAGGCCCTAGAGGAAAACAGGAGAAAATCCTTCTGCCTCTTGGGTTGAGAAAGATACCCTGGATATCCAGGACATGAAAATTACAGACTGTAGAAGAAAAATAATTGGTGACATTGAAAGTGAAAATCACTAATGGTGTCTGACTCTTTGCGACCCTGTGGACTGTACAGTCCGTGGACTTCTCCAGGCCAGAATACTGGAGTGGGTAGCCTTTCCCTTCTCCAGGGGATCTTCGCAACCCAGGGATCAAACCCAGGTCTCCCGCATTGCTGGTGGATTCTTTACCAGCTGAGCCAACTGAGAAGCCCAAGTGGTAAATTGGACTTTGTCAAATTTGAAATCTTTTGTTTTTCAAAAAGATGCCATAAAGAAAATAAAGAGAATAGCTCCATATATATTTGACCTAGTTTTCGAATCCAGAGTTATTCAAAGAATAAATTACAATTCAGAAATGAAACAAAACCCAAGTAAAAAATGACAAAAGATAGTATACAAAGGGGTAACATCTACATGAAATGGTGCTCAGCACTGCCAGTCATCAGGAAAATGCAGTTAAAACACAGGATGCCACACCTCATCCATTAACCTGGCTGAAAGTTACATGGCGGATGACACCACATGTTAGTGAGAAGTGGTCCTTCTGGTCTTGTGACACATTGCCGGGGGGGCGGGTGTAAAATGGCAGGCTTACTTTGGAAAACAGTTTACAAGTTCCTACAAAATTAGATGCTTACCTGCTGTATAACCCAATAGTTCCACTCTCAAGTATTTACCCAGAAGAAATGAAAGCTTATCCACACGAAACTTCCCCTGCAGGCTCATGGCAGCTTTATTCAAAATAGTGAAAACAACAAAATGCCCATCCCGAGATGCATGGATAAGCAAATGGTTACTGTCAGTGGAGTGACACTCGGTGAGAAAAGGCACGGACTGACAGTATGGATGAATCTCCGTGCTCCCCTGAGCACAGGAGGCCAGACACAAACACGTGCCATGTGACCCAGTGGGTGTGAAACTCTAGAAGAGACACGGCTCTGATAAAAGACAAGAGGTCCTTGACTGCCAGGTTGTAGGAGGTTGCTGAGCTCAGTAGGGCATGAAGGAGAGAAATGGTCCCATTCTTTTGGGGAGACTGGTGGGTTGCAGTTCTTGGCTGTGGTGGTGGTTATGGGACTTCACAGATGGGTCGGAGTTCAGCGCAGCCTTCCCTCAGCACCGGTGCGTCTTGCTGTCTAAACGCACACAGGTCATTCGGGAAGCCCAAACGGAAAGGCACACAGCAGTAAGCAACCTGTCTGTTCTTTCTTTCGAAAATTCTATGAGCTTGGCACTTTAGGTGTTAGAACGTACTTCTTAGTCATAAAGAAAACAGTCTTATGCTCTTTTGTGATACTTCTAGTTATTTTATTTATTACATTTCCGTTGTATTTACCTCCTGGTTTGCTGTCTCCATAAATTTAATTGTTAAATTGGATGAATTTTCATAAATTCTCCTGAAAATTAGTCACCTAATATTAAGTAGTTTATAGGATCCTGAACTGAACTGAAGTCACTCAGTCGTGTCCGACTCTTTGCGACCCCATGGACTGTAGCCTACTACACTCCTCTGTCCATGGGATTTTCCAGGCAAGAATACTGGAGTGGGTTGCCATTTCCTAACTAAGTTTTGTTTTTTTCTAATTATACTTTACCAAAGTCAAAAGTACTACTTTTAGAGAAAGTCTAGGTGGTTTCTATGACTTGCTATTGATGTAATCTTAGAGATATCTCAAAGTTGGGGGAAGGCAGTAAACCTTGGTGAAGCTTGAGGTGCTTGGGGTCAGAGACGGTAAGTGTACAGAAATGAAACACGGCTTGTGCAGACTTCAATTGATTCCTTCTGTGAACCGTGAGTACATAGTCAAATGTGGTACTCCGTCACTTACTGTATCTCAACCAAGTTCACCAGGACTGGTTTCGGTTAAAATTGGGCAGTCGCCAAGGGAATCTAAAAAATTACAGGAAAATTGTGGTCATTAAAGGAAATTTTGTCTTAATTTTATCTTTTTTTCTCTGAAATTCCTGGGTCTGATTCACTTTGACGCTGTCTGATTATTTTCTATTTCTGTGTGCTATTAAACATTTGAAATTGTGTGTATGACAACAGAAACCTCTTTCAAAAGCAGGAGAATTGACAGGGTTTCCTGAGCACTTCAGCTGCAGTTTTTACAGCTTCACAGATGATTCATATACCGGGTAAAGTGTTCAGGGCTGCACTCCTTCTGAACTGCGGCCGTGATCTGCCGGCAGCCCTTCCGTGAGCTCTCACAGATGCCGCGTGAACTCACAGAAGCAAAACAAAACACACTTGCCTCTTGACTATGGCTTCCAGTCTCGGGCGACCTCCGAGGTGTGTGGATGAGACGCGTGCTCCACACAGCTCCGCGAGGCGAACCGCAATCTGTTGTTTTGTGTATTTTACCAGAGACTGTCAGCCGAGCACGTGGGGAAGGGAAAGTGCTGCTCTGTCTTCCCCTGTCTTCAGGACACAGATGGTCCCAACGTTGTTTGTGGCTCTGAGCGTGTGAGGGGGCTTCTGAGCTGCCAGTCAGCAGAGATGGATGACACTCGGCAGGTCGGGAGCGTGGAGCTGGCTTGGCACCAAGGGTGTGAGCAGACGGAGCTGGCTTTGGGTGCTTGGGCCCTGGGCATGTTCCTGCTCCTTTAAACTTTTCCAGTTTCACTCCCTGCTGAGAACAATCCAGATAATCATGGAATATATTCAATGAGGGTGGGGGCTGAGACTGCACCCACCGACTGCCACCTGGGGACCAGAACCTGGGGGAAGCGAGACAGACTCCTATATCACAGCATGGCTGCTTTCCACACAACCTTCCATCGGAGTTTGTCCAGTGGGGTGCAGGGCCTTCAAACACTAAATGGTTCTGTTTTTAAGCAGCTTACCTTCTGTAAATACTAATATATTCAGTTTCTAGAACTATGTATTTTAAATGTTTTGGCACCAGTACAGTTTAGAGACAAAACAAAATGTAGTGGCAGTTAGAAAATTCTGTTTTTAATATTAGCAACTTCTCTTTTTAGAGAAAAGGTGAGTCAGGTGTGGTCATTTTTCTATTTAGAATGAGCCTCTGGCATCATACAGGTATATTTTTGTTTATAATCAGTAACTGTGCAACATTGGAACTAAATTTAAATGTGCCTATTCTTTGTCTCGTAACATTTACCGTCTTTCACCCTCATCAAGAGGCTCTTCAGTTGCTCCTCGCTCTCTGCCATTGGAGTGATATCATCTGCATATCTAAGTCAGACACAACTCAGCAACTGAACAACAGCATTGATCGTCAGCGTGATGGACTTTGCACATATCTTAGGAAGCGACTTGAGCCCTTGATCCAGTGCTGTCTCTGACTTTTCCGAGCCCAGTGGGCCTCCACTCCGGCCATCCCTGCCTCACTTAGCCTCTTCATCTGCGTGAACTCTCAAACACATCCTGGGCTCAGCGTTCAGTGCCTACAAGTCAGTCCCCTCATTAGAATTTCTCTGGTTTGTGCTGTCACACAATTCCTGGTGAAGGATAGGTGCAGAATTCAGTTTTTCACGTGGACCTCATATTCCTTAAGGCTTCTTAGCTCACAGGGGAACCAGGGGAGTTGGGGGTGCGAGCCCTGCCTTCTCACCGCCTCGCACGTGGACCGCCCCCTCTGTGAGGGCTGAGCCCCCGCCCAGCGCAGTGCTGGCTGTCAGGAGGGTCGGCAGAGGCGCCTTCATTTTGTCTCCACTGAAAGTTTGTTGGGCATGAAGCTGGGCACTGTTCTGAGCACCTGGGATGCTCACGGAAAGAGATCGAAGGTTCCTGCTTGTAGAGCATCCTTCTACAGAGGGAGACAGGCACTCAACAGAAGGGAAAATAAGTGAGGGGATCCTGAAGTCTGTTGGAAGGGGAAGCTCAGTGAAGAAGAGAGTGGAGAGGATACAGGCTTTTGGCTAGGGTGGGGTCGGCGGTCCTGGTAGCAAATTGGGAGGTCCAGGTGCACCCTGTCGGGATAGGACGTGGGAGCAGGGACTTAAAGAAATGAGGTTTGTTTTTTTTTTTCCTTGGGTCTGTCTGGCACAGAGCATCCAGGCAGGGAGAATGACCAGGGCCAGGCCAGGGCAAGTGGAGCAAGTGGGTGGAAGGGAAAGCAAGGCATTTACAGGACAAGCCGAAGACTGATACGCAAGCGGGGCAAAGTCAAGGAGAGCCACGTAAGGTAGGGCTTGGGCTTCTGTGCCAAGACGAAGCTGCAGCTGATGGCCCTCCACCTGGGAACAGTGAGTCTTCTTACTTTAAATACAGGTGGATGTTATCATCTGTGGGAAAAATTAAGATGCCCTGTACATAGAGGGCTTATGTTGATCCTTCAGCCATCAACACATGTAAATGACAGCTATGTCAGTAAGAAGCCACCCACACTTCAGCGAGTTTTTTCAGCTCAGCTCATGTTGACCACATGGAGAGGTGAAGTAAACCACATATAATACACGGGACTAGTCATTCTTGGGTCTACAGTCACTTCCTGAATGTTCATTCTGTGCAGTGTTCTGTACGAGATGCTGCGTTGAATACAGACATAAAGCATGGTCCGTGTCCGTGGATGAAATGTTCACATAAATAAATAAAAACTAAACGGAAGAAGCCTCCCACCTCTGCCCCTGCAGGAGTAATGAGTACAGTGCATGCCTGATAGCATTAGAACAAAACAGAAACCCGGGTGAGGGAAACAAGGTGGCCGATCCAGACACTGGAGCACAGTGGTGAGGAGGTGGGTTCCCAGGAGAAGAGACCTCGCGGGCTTCCAGCCGTGTGGCCTGCTTCCTGAAGCCACTTCACTGCAGCTCGGGGGAGGCGTCCCAGCCCAGCTGCCTTGCGTGGCCCAGGATGTTTGCAGACTGGAGCCGCCAGAATTTGCAAAGCAGGGAACCCAAGGAAAGGAAGGAGCCATGCAGATAAAGTACTCCCAATAAATTTGCCCAGGCTTTCCTGGAGACTTAGCTGACTGCTGACCTACACACACGAAGTTTCGGGAGGGCAGAGAACAGGTCCCGGGAGCCATCCTCCCCAGAGCCCCAGCTGGCCTGGAGCCCTTCGCATCCCTGCAGCCTCCTGGCGGGGGCTTGTGGTTTGCTCCTGACCCAGAGTAAGGATGTGCGGTAGCCACGGGGCCCATGGGCACGGCCTGCCCTGGATCTGCCCTGAGAGCCCGGAAGCTGGCCTCGGAGGACCCGAGCTGACACCCAAGCGGAGGGAACGGCCAGTCAGACTGGTCCCCACTCTCAAGGGAAGATTGAAGAACCCAGACCCCCAGTGTCATGATATCCCTGATGACCAGACATCATCAACGGGGACCAGACGTGCTGACACGTAACGCAGTGTGGTCTGCGGTCTGGAGGAAACGAATCCACGGGAGGGACCATCAAGGGAAGAGATGGGGCAGTTCGCATGTGAGAGCCTCGCACTCCTCACAGAACTTAGCTTGAAGTGGATCGTAGACCCCCCGTGAAAGCCACAGCCATAAAACTTCCAAGAGAAAACACTGGGGAGGATCTTTTTGCCCTCTGTGTAAGCAAAGCTTCCTTTGTTGTGTAGGCACTAAGTTGTGTCTAACTCTTTGCGACCCCATGAACTATTTCCTTGCTAGGATACAAATAGTGAAGCCCATGAAAGGAGATATTGATCAGTGGGATGTCATCAAAACTTACAGCGTTTACCCTACCGTGAAAAACAATAATAAAAAGCTAAGTCACAGAGTAGGAGAAAGTGCTGTGTGGAGGATTTGGGTCCAGGATACACAGAGCATGGCTTAGACTAAATAACAGAACTAAAGCATTTGCAAAAGAAGATATTCAAATGGCCAAAAAACCTGTGAAATGATGTGAACATCACCAGTTATCAGGAAATGCAGATTAAAGCCATAATGACTTATCACTGTACAGCCACTGGGGTGGTTAAAATTAAAGGGACTGAGAATGCCAAACGTCAATGACAAGATGGAGCATCTGGAGTTGTGGTGTGCTGCTGGTGGGAACGTAAAAAGGCACAGCCAGTTTAGAAGGGAGTATAACAATTTCCTATAAAATTAAACATATACTTACTAACCATATGACCCAGCAATTCCACTCCTAGGAATTTACCCGAGAGGAATGAAAGCATATGTCTATGCAGAGATTTTTATGTGAATGTTTATAGGTGTTCTGTTCATAATAGCTAAAGGTTAAAAATAACCCCTATGCCCATCAAGAAATGAATGGATGGGCAAAGAGACACTAGACCAGAAAAAAAAAAAAAGAGTGAGTGCTCTTTGATTTCATTTCAAGTCTGTTCCAGGCAATCATATTGGATAGTGAGGTACACCAGTTCTGGGGTTTCCTGGGGTTAAAATGGAGGCGGGAGGAAATCTTTTTGTCAAATGGAAATATCCCGTATCTCATTTTTGGTGGAAGCTACAGGGGTACGTGTGGGGCGTCCCTGATGGCTCAGTGGTAAAGAATCTGCCTGTGCTACAGGAGACGCAGGTTCAATCCTGGGGTCAGGAAGATCCCCTGGAGGAGGGCCTGGCAACCCACTCCAGTATTCTTGCCTGGAGAATCCCATGGACAGAGAAACCTGGCGGGTTAGTCCATAGGGTCGCAGAGTCAGACACGACTGAAGCAACTTAAGCACGCGTGCACATGCACGTGCCGGGGGCAGGAGGAGGGGAGTATGTGTTTGTTAAACTCATTAAAATTGGTTTAAAAAATTAGATGGAAGCTGAAGTATTAAACAGTGAGGCACAAAATATTCAGCAGTAAGCAGCAGTAAACAGGTGTTTCCTAATCAAGAGAGCTCTTTGGAAAAATGTGTTTTTGAACTGGGTTTTAGAAACTTGAAATGAGTGAAAAGTGCTTTGTAGGTATGGATGTAGAAAAAGTCTGAATCAGATACACTCACATACAAGAGCACTCTCCTCAGTGGTAGATCTGTACTTTTAATAAATGACAAGAACATCGTGTGATGAGGAGGTTCAGAGACCCTGCCAACAGAGAGACGATCAGGTCTGCCACATATTGCAGTGCACAGGCTTGTGGGGGGGGCACCCTTGATCAAAATTTCTTTTCTTCCTTTGGTTTTGAGTTTTGGTCTTTTTTCTCTAAGGGGCATTACTGGAACACCTGAAATATGAAGAGGAAGTTCCTGTTCTTAGGAAGCTCACAGCAAAATATTTTACTCTCAAATGGTTCATAAAAAAAAAAAAGAAAATAATGTGTAAATATAGAGACAGCAGATAAAACAAATGTTGCAAAATGTTAAAAAAAAAAAAAAAAACGTAAGGGAGTTCTTTGTACCATCCTGGTAAACTGTTAAGTTTGAAATGATTTCTGAGTAAAAAATTACAAAAAAATTAAAACCAAGTTAGGTCACTGGTGCTGTTTACTGAAAATCATGCAGATGTCCTATGAAGGAATAACTTGAGCAAACCCACAAAAGTTTTAAAATTTTCTAGAGAAATTGTGTCAAGAAACTGCCCCCCAGGAGGAAAGTGTTTGGGAAAGGGCATGGTGGAAGTTACAAGGAGTGTGGGTTGCTGCTGCTGGATGGGGCTCCTGTGTAGATTTCAGAGGGAGGCAGGTGCTGCCTCACAGGTCACCTTTGACAGGTGTCCCCGATCAGGAGCCCATTCACGGAAGATCACCTTTGACAGGTGTCCCCAGTCAGGAGCCCATTTACGGAAGGTGGCCATGGCGTTCCAGACCACGTGTAAAGGGCCATCAGAGAAGGGGGCCACTGAGAAGCCTCCCTGAGGGCGAGGGCAAGGGCAAGTTGTCAGCAGAGAGTTTGGACAACACTCTAAGAGTGATTTTGACGACAAAGTACTTTTTAAGAGTGATGGGGGTGGGGGGTGCGGAAAGTTGATTACTGATTCATCAACTGCCCAGACATAAGGCAGTGAAATTCCCAGGAGACTGAGTGGTATTCAGATGTTATACAAATGATGAGCTGTGGCTCTGTGTCCATTTTTTTTTTAAAGAACATGTTAGAGATCTTACTTATTCAGTTTCTATATTTCCTTTATCTGACTTCTTTTGGGAAAAGTAGTTTGAGACCATGCAATTACTTTCCCAAATATTCTGTTGGTTGAATATTTCAGGCTGACTTGTAAGGAAGGACCTTGTAGCTGAGTCTTGGGAGAATTGGAGAGGCGTGGGGAAGGAGGGCAGGGCTTCCAGGAGATGAGAGCTCACCTGCATTTCAGGAGGATATCCTGGCTGCCTTGAGGACATCCCCTTTGCCTTGGGGGCACGTGGGAGGACCACAAAGGGGGTTTGAGGCTTGTTAGGAAGCTTCCGCAGTAGTTGGGCCTGAGTGACAGTGTTGTCGACCAGTTGAGAGTTGGCGAGGGCTCGGGAGTGGGGGGTGAGTTGTAAAGTGGGCAGTTCAAGATAAAGCATTAGGTGTTACGCTGTCAGGGCAGCTGAGCACAGATCCTCAGTGAAAAGAGTGTTTTACTTAAGTTCCTGAATTGTTTTGCTGACAATATGTGTGTAGCTTCAAGTCATTCTGCTTTGTATCCCGCTGCACATTAGTTATCTCTGTTTTTTTTTAGATGGGATCCCTCTGTACTAGCTCTCTGTATTTTGCAAATATAAAATGATTCTAAAATTTATTTTAAAATACTCAGTAATGTGCTTTTCTCTATATGTATATATACCTATATATATATATAATAGAGTGGAAAGAATTATTTAAGGTATGAAATAGCTTAACTTACATAGAAATATTTTATAATAAAGAATGTTGTTCATTGTCTGTGACTTATAAAACTGGATTTCCCCTAATGTTCATTCGTTGTTGGTCTCATTTTTCCTGTTAAAGATTTGGAAAATAGATTTGTAAGTTTTGTAAGTGTAAAAAAATAGTTTCAAAGTTCTTATTAAATTCTGCGTTCTTTCTTAAGAAGAACATCAGGCAGAGGGCTAGGTGGGAGATGCCAAAGGGGAGGTGTTAACACTTTAGTTTCTCACCACCTTTTTTTGGCTGATTCACTGGATAGATTTTGGGGAAACATAGTATATGGCTTAAGAGATGCTAGGGGCTTTCTTTTTCTTTTCTGTCTTCTTTTTTTCCTTTCCCTTAAAAACCTCTGTGTAAGATCAAAGAAATCCACATGCATTTTAAGTGATTGCGTTATGTATTTTTATCTTGAAATGTGCAATCTCAAAAGATTTTTAAAGAACTTTTTTTAAGTTTAGAAGTATGAACTATTTATTCTTAATATGTTAAAATTCCATTTTTAACTACTCTATTCATAATTATGGCCTTTCCATAGTTTTAAATTCTTTTGAAATAACATCACATAATACATTCAATGCTAGAAATGTATTCGGAAAAGTACCTATGGCAGAATGAAAACAATTTTGTAAAGCAATTATCCTTCAATTAAAAATAAAATTTAAAAGAAAACTTACGCTCATTTTAAACATTAAATAAGTAGTGTTCAGTATTAAAATGTTTATAGACTTCGTGATCTTACTTTATGTTGATCAGCCTGTTTAAAGTCTCTGGCATAAAGTGCGTCCTATAAAGGCAGATCAACAGGCATTACTTTGAAGACAGCCTTTGAGGCTATAAATTGATGGGTGTGGGCTCCTGTGTAAATGGTAGAGCATCTGAAGAGGAGGGGGGCTGGGGGCTTCAACTATTTGCCTCCCCTGGTTGAGAAACACTTATCACTTATTATAGCAATAAAAATGATTAGTCACTTAGAGCCCTAAGACATTTCTTACCTCTGTTGTTCTGGCATGCTGGATGTTTTTATTTGAAAATTTATTTAGGAAAAGGAAATGAAATCAGGAGGTTACCAGAAATGTCTTATAATCGTCTCCTGCACAAAAGGCAGGTGTTCTGATTTCATTGCTCAACCTCAGAACATAAGGCTCAAAGGGCTTGGAGAAGGACTCTTTTAATATGAGATTTAGAATTAGGTACAGCTACTGGTGATGAAGAAAATGTGGGGTTGTGAGTGGACCTCAGACATTTTAGATTAGAAAGAGGAAAGGAAAGTAATGAGTCCCATTTCTAAACGAATTTAAAAAGCAATCTGATTTTAGTTCTAGCAATGCACAGGAAGCAGAATAAAAACTATCGTGCTTTATTTACTAACCAATGAATTGAATTGTCTGCCTTTTATTACAGATATAAAGTAAAGACTATGAAGAGACAATCATTTTTGTAGCTATCAGACTTTCAGGAACATCTCTCTTGTGGTTTAAATAACAGATAGTTTAAGTGTTTTTCCATTACCTCTGTGTAAATGAAAAATGCATAAAATATTTTAACAAGGCAAAGTAATCCAAGGAGATTGTTATTTTGTGTTACAAATTAGGTTATTTCTGTCATAAAATTAAAGGGGGAAAAAAAAAAAAAAAAACACAACGTTAGGACACTTCAGCTTAATATCATTTACCAGAAGGAACATGTAACAGATTTAATGAGCTAGCAGGTCACCTGAATCCAGCTGCTTCCGACCAGCTTTATGAAACAGAGAATGCAGCTAGCAGTGGGAGGTAAGCATTATTACAAGCTCTCAAGGAGTTACAAAATCGATTTCTGCTTGAATGAATTAATTTAGATTATCAATTTATAACCAGCTACACGAATCCCATCAACTCAACAATTCGGTGAATGATCAGGTTCAACCCCTGTAAGAGCCTCGCAATTAGGGGCCCCTCCCCACCCTGCGGTCCCCGCCGTCCTGCAGCGCTGCTCGCAGACTTACTCAGCTGCACAAAAGCAAAAGGAAATGTTTGCTCAGGAAAATTGCAGAGGTAAAGGACAGCATCCTGAAGAGGAAGGCAGGATAATACCGTGCATGTGTGAGTCCGGGGCCTTCGCCTTGGAATCCTTTTGATCCTGTGAAAGGGTAATTTTGACCATCCTGACTGAATTTCAGAATCACCACGATTTGTACCTTGGAACGTTTGAGACTTCACTGTTGACCAAGGCCTCCTGCAAAAGGACATGACAGCTGTGGCCATTCTCTTTTCCCCCCAAACCGGGGAGGTTGGGCTTGTGAGCTTTGTTCAGTGTGGACAACAGGCCCCAGTTTGCTCATCTTCTTCCTGTTCAAAGAACTGTCATCACCTCTACCCCCGCCCACCCACCTCCTGAGAAAAAGAGCTCAATTCTGTGCAAAACACAAGTTGCTTCAGCTCAAAAGCCAGTTGTTCAGCCTCCAAACTGTGTGAGCCGTTTGTTTTCGTTTGCACCTTCAGCAAAGAATTCTTGCTTTTCCACCCGTTTCCGCTACCCTACTGTATCCCAGGTCTGAAGGCCTGGCTAACTTCTCTCCTGCTAACCACTGGAATAAGTGTGTACCTAGGGAAGTCATGCAGGTGCTCTGTGGCCCTGGATTCGGTGCTTCTCCCCCATGGGCAGCACAAGCCCAGGGCCCCTGTGCCCCCGTTCCAGCCCGTCTGGCCGGCCTGCGGCTGCTGACCTTGACCAGGCTGGCTCTGCTTCTCCGGGGGTGCCTTAAACAGCGGTGGCTTCAGATGAGACATGACTCGAGGTCACTGGGCTCTGAACCCCGGGGCCCTCCCATGCTTGCCCTCCTCAAATCCAGGCTCTGCAGCCTCCAGAACCACCCCCTGCTCCTTTGTGCCCCGAAGACTTCGCCCTCTTCTGAGACGCTTCCTCCCGAGTCTGAACTGGACCCCCGCACTGTGCCGTGCACCCGCGTCCTCTGTGGTCCTAACTCCCCGAGGTGCATGTGGAGCCCCTCATGGCCGTGGGGCCCGCATCCGCCGCCGCCGTCTCTGCCACACCAGGGAGACTTGGTTACTAGCTTCATCTTCCAGATGAGGAGTCGGGCCAGCCGTGCACTGGGGCCGTTCCCGCGGCCTCGCCCCACCTGGGCAGAGCTGGGCTGGCGCGCAGGGCCCTGAGGGCCGGGCTGAGATGCCTTATCTTCCATGGGCAGCAGCTCTTGTCAGGAAGGCCTCGCTCCTCCCAGGGCAGGGCCGCTCTCCTTTCCTTCCTTGGCCCGTGTGGCTCATCAGAGGCCCCGTGAACGCGCTAAGTGCAGTTACCTTCCAGATTCGAGGACACCCCTGGAGCCCCATCCTTCTCTGTCAGCCTGGCCTCCGCCTCCTGCCTCCTTCAGTGGGCGAAGACCCCCTGGTCCTCCACCAGAGGACCTGCTGGTCAGAGTGCTTGTGTTTCCTCCGGTCCATTTTTCCATAAATGTCTTTCCTCTTTTATCCATTATAGGTGAAAGTGTTAATCGTCAGTCGTGTCCGACTGTGTGACCTCTTGGACTGTAGCCCACCAGGCTCCTCTGTCCAAGGGGTTCTCCAGACAAGAATGTTGGAATGGCTTTTCATCCTCTTCTCCAGATACATTATGGGTAGATTATCACCTATTTTTACTGAATTCTCTTGTTTGTTTTTACTGAATACCCATCTGTGCCTTCTGAGTTTTGAACTAGGTGAATTGTATTTTGAACTAGGTGTATTGCCTGTTCAGAAATAATTTTAAATGGAATGATGTAGTCCTGGCCCAAAATTCTTAGGAGAATAAAAAGAGAAAGTGGTTGTACAAGTGGGCTTTGCAATTCATAAAGTTATTACAGTTGCAAAGAGTGAGGTTGTTACCAGGGGCTGAAGTAAAGTGATCAGATGAGATCGGCCAAGCACAGTCTCTTTTACTTGGTATTCTTCAAGTATCATCAACCTAGTATGACTTAGACCAGGGTGATTTTCAGAAATAAAAGCTGTGTGTATCTGCCAAAGTTTTCAGTAATTAAGTTTTCCCTTGAGAATAAATATGGCACATCATCAAGTGGGTGAAGTAGTGACCATACTAAGAATTAGCCATTGGATGTAAGTTTATAAAAGGCCTACACATTTTTGCTTTCATTATTACTCTCTTTTCTGCACAGAATTTTTATCTGTTTTATTAATGCAAGCACTACATTCACTATTTATAATTGTAATATTTATTTACCTACTTGTATTCAACCTTATGCTAAGAGTATTAGGGATACCAGCAGTATGAACCAGTTGTTCTTGGGCTGGAAAGATAACACATATGCATGTAAATGCTTGGAGGGTGATTGTAATGATTGGACGATGACACCAGGTTAACATACACGGAGCCCCCTTGGGGTGTCAACCTGTCCTCCCAGCTTCCATCTGCTTGCCCCTACCCACCACGGAGTCATCCACTAGCCATCACTCCAGAATTGTCTTTTTGAAGCTTCCTGCCAAAAATGGGTCGTTTCTGTTCAGAATTGTCAGTGCTCGTGAAGTGAGGTCCCTGCAGACCCTGAGCCCCTCGGGAGCAGGGACTCGGCCATGCTCGCTTCTGCCGATCCCAGCATGGGAGGGAACAGGGATGTAAACCTTGTGTTACGGGACACTTTCAAGTTGGCGCTGGACTGAGAACCTTTAAGGTCAACCATAAATCCTGGTCCAGAAAAATATATATTTAATGGGTATCTGTTGAAGATAGAACTTTCTTTTTTTTTAATACAAACTATTGTTAGACAGCAGTTGATAGCTTCTGTGGTTGGAGTTAAATAGGAATGAAAAGTACCTGTTTTTAAGGAAGTAACAAATACTAATTTTATTACTATCCATTACTAATAGATGCAAAAGGAAAACGGTACATTTAATGAGAACATAATAGAATCCTTTCTCAAAAGTTAGCTGAAATGCAAAATTTGTGTCTCCAACACCGATTTTCTCTCCATTAACATGTAAACATAAGTGGATATTTGATTTTTTCCACCTTGGTATGTATGGGTCACCAGATTTAGCAAATAAAATTCAGGACACCTAGTTCCATCTGAATTTCAGATAAACAGCAAATAATGCAATGTTTGAGACATGTTTATGCCAAAAAGTTATTTGTTGTTTATCTGAAATTCAAATTCAAGTGGAGTCCTGTATTTTATCAGAAACCCTTCTTCTGCCCTCCTTGAAGGAACCAGACTCAGACGTTAGGGGCAGTAGCAATGAGGAATGCAGAGTTTTGTTGACGTATTTTATAAAGGTGGAGCAGAAAGTAGAACTGAAGTGAAGGAGGTTGTGGAGTTGCTGGGTCAGGGGTTAACCTGGTAATTCTCCACTGGAGGTGCTTTTGTCCCCCAGGGACATCTGGCATTCCGAGATGTGCTGGGTCATCACAGCTGGGTAGGGGAGCTGGGCACCCATCATGTCCAGGATGGCCCCCGAGCAGCGGGCTGATGAGGACAGTTTGCCAGGGGGCAGGCGGGGAGGCAGCAGTAATACTGGGTTTACATCTCAGCTCTGTCTGGGGTTTGCAAGTCACCTCGCTCTTCTGAGCCTCGGCTCCCTCAAAACTGAGCTGGAGATGTTCCCATGAGTCCATCTGCAGGGATGGAAGAGCTGGATGTTGGCCTTGACAGGCACGGTGGGCGCTCGGCACGAGTACCTCAGGCAGGGGCTGGCGGCCCTGGTGGAGCCGGATGCAGGGCGTGCCCGCAGGCATGAAGGGGGCACCCGCAGGCAGGACGGCGGTGGGCCGGGCCGGGCTCATGTGGCGGCGGGCGGCATGCTCAGGCTGCTTTCCTTCTCCTCTTTCGCCTTTAGCAGCTTGTCTGGGAACACCTGACCGTGTTCTTCCCGATGTGTGTTCCTTCGTGTTGTGTGATTGTAGAGCTCCTCGTGATTGAAAGAGCGTTGGAAAGAGAGGTTGAAGTGGAGGTTTCCGAAGGCAGCTGTGGGCCCTTCTCGGGCAGAGCTGCTCTTAGTGATGGGTTTGCCTTGCTCTTTCCTCTTCTCTTCCCCTCCTCCCCATTCTGTCCTCTCACCGCTTCTTTCACGGGGAGCCCCGGCGGTTTGCAGGGCTCCTCCCATGTTGGGAGTGGGTGGAGGGGAGGAAGGAGCACAGACTGGAGGGCGGTCACTGAGGTCTGCAAGCAGCCGTGTGGCCTTGGCTCGTCAGCTCCCTTCCTTAGCAGGAGGTCGGGCCCCACCTTCCCAGCCTCCTGTCTGGAGGTGCTCACCAAGAGGGATAAGATGAAGCCGGCCTTTGCCTGCTTGCTTGCTTTTAGCATTTCCTTGGGCATTACCGAAATGTGTTGACTCAGCTTGAATTCAGCACTTAATACTTTGTTCTCAGAAAACCAGCCTCCACATTCTTTGCTGCTTTTTTATCTGAAAGTAGTAGAGAGCATCGTCCATTTATTAAGCAACATCAACACTACCTTTGAAAAGATGTGGCTTTCCCAACTGAAGCATATTCTGATTATTTCAAACGATTGTTCCGAAAGCTTCATGATCACGCATCATCATACTGCTCACTTTCAAGGAGTGACTTGTTGGCAGGTGTGTGGAGTGTTTCCAATCTTAATTCTCGAGCCAGGGTCAGATGCTTCATCTCCAGATCCCCTCTGATTCAGTCTGTGTGACTGGCCAGGACCGAGCCCAGACCGCTCCTGAGCCTTGTGTTGTGTTATCAGAAATGCACTGGGCAGGTTCCAGTAGCCTTTTGGGGGCTCTGTTCCAGAGCTGTTTCAGGAAAGAACTGGGAGAGCAGAGACATGAGGCTGGTTTATGGGACCCTCTTTCCTTTTCCCCACCTTTTCCTGTGACTTGTTGTCACCTTTTTGCAGGAAAAGGTAGATTTCTGTCACTTCACTCTTTTTTTTTTTTTGGAGTGTTGAATTTAGGCATTCCAGGAAGACTACTTAAGTTACTTTTTCGCACCCAAATTAGTGATTTAAATCAAGTGCAGGCGACTGATGGCCTGGTGCACCTCTCGCCTAGCTCCCGCTCTGTGCTGGGCCACTGCAAGAACAGACGCCGTTTGCTGTGCTGTGCACTGGTTTCTTGAGCCAGATTTGAGTGAGACTCTGCTGATACTCGAGATGGCCACAGTTAGGAAAGTCATCTGGTCACCTGGTTTGAGGTCAGGCCCTCATGCCGCCCTAGAATATGACTGAGCAGGTTCCAGCAGGACAGGCAGTGGGTCCCTGGGGGTCTTCAGACTTGGGGGAATCCCAGCAGCTGCTCTTCCCTCCCCTCCCCTCCCCTCCCCACAAGGGTAGGAATGGAACAGGGCAGAGAGGCCATGAGGCAGTCCTGCGTTCCATTTCTGCTGATGTCGAGGAACTAAAGCGGGTGTTCAACAACCCCCTCACGATTTCTGCCCACCGTGTCTCCCCACCAAGATGTTGCTGGTCTGACTGATGGTCTCATGGTCAACTCCCGGCACCTGGCCCAGCCATGGCTCGTGTCAGAGCTCCATATGTGCAGTGGCAGTGATAGAACACGCTTCCTCATAGAACAAGGGCGTTGCTAAGAAGCACCGGATTCTGCCATGTCTGACTAGGTTCCAGGGCTCATCTGGGCTGTTAGACTGTAGTTTCTATTGCCCCCAAAATAGGAATACATTTTCCTTTTGCTGTAAATTATTTCTAGGGTCCTTCAGCAGTTTCCGCGCTTCTTGGTGAGCCTGTGTACTGGGGGTAGTGATGGGTCAGAGGGCGGGAGGCTAACCTGCTAAAGAGACTCACCTGACAGCAGTCTCTGTGGGGCAGGAGCCAGGTTCATGTGGCCTCATGAAGCAGGCCCCTTGCCTTCTGAGAGACACCCCGTCCCCTCTCATTGGGAACGGAAGTTGCATCCAGGAGGGGCTGTTTCATTGATTCTAAGCACTTGTTTTATCAGCCTTTACTAATACTTTATGTGTAAAATAAGAGATGAAATATCTTCTGTTATTTCTGTCTCACTTCAGCTGTAATCAGCCACAGTTTTTCAAGCGTATGTTTCCGTTTTACTCTCTGTCGCCGTGTCTGAGTGCAGTCCCCAGTGCTCACCTCGGCTGCCCCTCTGGAGGTGGTGAGCAACCTCCTTCAGTGTCTCTGCACCGTGTTTCTGGCGGCGCCTGGGATGGGCCGGCGACCTCAGCTCTCTGGGTCTCTATCGGAGGTGGTCCGCCTTATTGATAGGAACTGAGATATTGACAGTCTGTGCTCGGAAGGAAAATAGGAGTTTGATATGACATATTGTGTGTCTCAGCAAGACTCATAAATAATTTTGACAAGTTTTTGTATGCATGGGAAAGTCCTTGATTCAGCCTCCCATAAAAATAAACTTCTATTATGGAATGATTTGTCAAGTGGCTGCTTGATGGATGGGGCTGCGTTTACCCCTTGGCAGTTCGATGAGTTTTAGATGCACAGCTTAACAGAGTGGATTTACGGGCAGTTCAGAAATAATTATTCAGTATGAAATGCATAATTCCTATACCTGAATTTTCATTTTTTATTATATTTTGTTTCTGTTGCATCTGTGGTCTCTAAAACAAAAGAACTTGCTTTTTTTTTTTTTTGAGTTATTGTTTATTGAGGTTTTGTATTGAACAACCTGATTCAGCCCAGTCCCTGCTCCAAACTTAGCTGGTATATTTTCATTGAATGGGTAATTTTAGTTATTTTCCTTGAGAAGGTTTATTTCTTTTCTAAATTATAAGCTACATAGTAAATTCAACTTTATTAAAAAGACTGAAAACGTGGACAAAGATTGTCTTATTTTTTTCCTGAGGTTGTCACAGTTGTCTACTCATTTGAACATAATTGCAGGTCCACATTTCTGCCAGAAAACAGGACTTTACACTTAAACTCTGCCTCTTCAAACTAAAGCTTTAAAATGTATATTTTTTTCCCTCCTAAAACTATACTTAGAGTTGCTTTCTCATCAGCCATACACACTGTGGCTAAGGCAGTATCCTTGAATAAGTGAGAAACTTTGCAAGTGTTAAAGCCCCACATTCCTGCAATAGTGTCCAGTTTCTCAAACTGGGCCTATAGGGGTTGTGATTCTTCATTAGAACATAGTACTGACTTTTTCAGATTTCCCATTGGTCGAGTCTCTGAAGTCTGGAATCCACATAGGAAGGCCTTCCCCAAGGGTGGCATGAAAGATAAATAAAGTTTCATTATAGATCTTGTTCTTATAAATAGTTTCAATACTGTGATCTCTTATTTGTTAAAGATCTAAATTGTTATTGTTGTTCAGTCACTCAGTTGTCTGACTCTTTGTGACCCCTATGGACTGCAACATGCCAGGCTTCACTGTCCTTCACTGTCTTCCAGAGTTTTGCTCAAACTCATGTCCATTGAGTTGGTGATGCATCTAATCATCTCATCTTCTACCACCCCTTCTCCTCCTGCCCTCAATATTTCCCAGCATCAAGGTCTTTTCCAGTAAGTTTTCTCTTCACATCAGGTGGCCAAAGAGCTGGAGCTTCAGCTTCAGCAGCAGACCTTCCAATGAATATTCAGGGTTGATTTCCTTTAGGATTGACTGGTTTGATCGCCTTGCTGTCCAAGGGACTCTCAAAGAGTCCTCTCTAGCACAGTTCAAAGGCTTCAGTTCTTCGGCATTCACCCTGCTTAATGGTCCAACTCTCACATCTATACATGATTACTGGAAAATACTTTTTTCCAGTAATGTTAACAAATACCTTCTGATCAGTTGCTATATGTCAGATGCTGTGCTAAGAGCCAGGGCAGCAGCTGCTGCCCTCAAGGAGTTCTCAAGTCTAGTCAGAATATGGGAACGGGCCGTTGACACTACAGCACAGGAAGTGCGGAGAGAGCTGCAGGTTCACAGACACGCTCCCTCTGCTTGCCGCAGCTGGGACGTGTGCAGAGTCAGGAACACCGTCTTGAAGGTGTTTTCTAGACAGAGGAGGGACATGCAGTCAAGGCAGATGGAGTCACCACCACGACGCAGCTTCAGGCAGCGCCTGCTCCGGGCGCCTTGTTTGCAAGCAGCTGAGACAAGCCTGGGAGGCCCACTGGGGCCACGGTGTGGAGGTGGTTGTCTGTCCTGCCGGGGCCGTCGGAAGAGCTAGGGTTCCCTGAGGGTGGAAGAGTAGGAGGCTTTTAATAAGTGAGTAGTGATTCACAGGGGTTTATTATTATTCTCTTTGCATAAATTTCAGATTTTTTATAATAAAGAATCTAATGGAAGACAGTAGGACCAGTTTGTAGGTCTGCGTGTCCCCACTTCTCCTCAGTGAACTTGACCCCGCGTCAAGGCTAACCTGTTTCTGTCTAGTTCCTCCTCTCTCTGTGTTTCCAGTCCTTACACTGAAGAAGGAAATGCGAGAATCGAGCCTTGAAACAGACCTCAGGGCGTTTCATTAATTAGGTTTGTGAAGGGAGGGAGGGATCTGTTTTTTAGTGGGGAAAGGCATGGGTGACAAGGCCCAGTTAATGTAAACCAGTAATTACTTCTGGTTGAGTAGCTAATGCACCTGGATTGGGGTTCAGGCCTTTCACATACTTGTATATTTATGCTGCCTTCAAGATGGTCCTCAAGTCAGCTCCAGCCCTGGATGCTGAGGCCTGCTTCCTAATCATGGCAGTCCTCCAGGTGTCCTTCCCTGAGAGCCACCTGTTGAATGACCAGCCCCTCGAGTTTTCCAGCAGCCCCTGGGGAATCTAACTCAGAGGTAGACAGACTCACCCGCCAGTTGTGAGCCTGGAGCCCGACTCCTGGTGGCCTCACCCCTGCCAGGAAGGCCCTCGCTTTTATAAGACACACTTGTGGATACAGTGCTCGTGTTGGGGTTTGTAGGAGGTGCAGCGTTAAGACTTGCCCGCCTGGTGTATGATCTTTTTAATGTGTTGTTGGATTCTGATTGCTAAAATTTTGTTAAGGATTTTTGCATCTATGTTCATCAGTGATATTGGCCTGTAGTTTTCTTTTTTTGTGGCATCTTTGTCAGGTTTTGGTATGAGGGTGATGGTGGCCTCATAGAATGAGTTAAAAATCCCTTGCATTCCTATACACTAATAATGAGAAAGTAGAAAAAGAAATTAAGGAATCAATTCCATTCACCATTGCAATGAAAAGAATAAAATACTTAGGAATATACCTACCAAAGGAAACTAAAGACCTATATATAGAAAATTATAAAACACTGATGAAAGAAATCAAAGAGGACACTAATAGATGGAGAAACATACCATGTTCATGGATCGGAAGAATCAATATAGTGAAAATGAGTATACTACCCAAAGCAATCTACAGATTCAATGCAATTCCTATCAAGATACCAGCGGTATTTTTCACAGAGCTAGAACAAATAATTTCACAATTTGTATGGAAACACAAAAAACCTCGAATAGCCAAAGCCATCTTGAGAAAGAAGAATGGAACTGGAGGAATCAACCTGCCTGACTTCAGGCTTTACTACAAAGCCACAGTCATCAAGACAGTATGGTACTGGCACAAAGACAGAAATANCGATTATACAGAGTGAAGTAAGCCAGAAAGAAAAACATCAATACAGTATACTTACACATATATATGGAATTTAGAATGATGGTAATGATAAACCTGTACGCAAGACAGCAAAAGAGACACAGTTGTATAGAATGGCCTTTTGGACTCTGTGGGAGAGGGAGAGGGTGGGATGGGTTGGCAGAGTGGCAATGTAACATGTGTGATATCATAAGCGAAACGAATAGCCAGTCCAGGTTTGATGCAGGATGCAGGATGCTAGGGACTGATGCACGGGGATAATCCAGAGAGAGGGTGTGGGGCGGGAGGGTGGAGGTGGGGGTCGGGATTGGGAGTTCATGTACACTCATGGCTAATTCATGTCAATGTGTAACAAAACGAATACAGTATTGTAAAGCAAAACAAACTAAAAAATAAAAAGTAATCATAAATGTATACAATTGAAATGTAGGTATATGTATGTGTATATTTCATGAATTTTCTCTGAACAATAAAGGTTTAACTTAAGTCAAAAAAAAAAAAAAAAAAAAAGACTTGCCCGCCTGAACTTTCTAAGCCAAGAAAGGATGGCAAGAAAGTCAACGCGATGTAAGTAACTGATTGATAGAAAAGCAGTCTTCTTAAATTGCACTTTCAAATTATCTGAACTAATTAATCTTTGTGACTAAATGTTATCATTCAGGCCTGTTTGTTACAAACACTTAGATAGAGCTTTACTTGATTTTTTAATTCTTCTCTAATTTAAATGAATACATTAGCCTTAATCTGTAGCTGATGAGTTTGCCTGGCAAACTGATGTAAAATTACAATAAATTTAAGCATATAATAAATGGGAGTCTTGAAGAGGAAATAGTGACTTAGAATAGACCCAGTTGCTCTAAGCCACTCTGGACTCTGGAGCAGTGGGCATCTGGACTTATGTAGACGCTATTGGTCCTTGTAGTCACCATGTTCTGATTGTGGCTTTGCAGGTGGAGGAAAACCACCAGGGGACTTCTGATGATGCGCAGCCAGTCAGCTGCCGGGCTCCCTGGGACCAGCCGGCTCAAGATTGCCGAGGCCTTCCCGGGTGCTGCAGTGGCCAGGGCTTCGCGAGGGCTGTTAGTAGGACAGGTCGGGGTGATACCTCACTGAGAGCCGTGTGTGCGACCAAGCCGACAAAGCCTTCGGTGATCGTGTGTCACCAGAGGAAGAAGTGGGTCCCTGGGGATGACTTGCCAGCACTGTAGTGCCCTTTGCTCGTGGACTTGAGAGCAGTTTCCAGGATGTTTGCCAGGTCTATGTAGCAGGGACTTCTGCTCTCTATGTCTGGGCAGCTGGCACAGTCATATCTGGTGAAGCCTGCCTGCTGGAAGTCTCCGTCTCATTGGCATCAGCAGCAGTGGTGTGAACACAGGTGTCTTTAAAGCACCAGGTGTCCACTGCTCCAGGGTCCAGCCGTGGTGAACTCAGAAGGAACGCTTCCACTGCTCTCCTGTTCCCCCGAGACCTCTCCCCAGGGGCTGACTGATGTAGGTTCCACATGCCTCCTCTTTATGGGCCGATCTAAATAATGTGTTCCTTAAGGAGAAGCACACGTGGGGACATCAGGCAAGTCTTAGCATCTGTAAAACTCTGCTCTTTCGTATAGCAAAGAATGGTCCCTTGTCAGAAGCAGTCAGATGCTCATAAAAATAACAGAGCACCAGACATCCCCAAGTGGCCCATGGGTAGCTGCACTTGATGAGCGTCAGGCCATGAGCGGAAGCATGGTGGGAAGACCCTGAAGACCTGTGCGGAATCAGGGGCTAAAATCTGACTCTTACTCATAAAACCACTCCTGGTTTGCCCCTGGGTTTAGTTTTCTTTATTAGGAATTCTAAATTTCCCAAATATTAGTAACTGACTTGTAACAAGTAAAACAAACATAAATAAAGATCCTCCCCTCACACAGCCGGCCAGGAATCACTGTTTACAGCTCAGTGTGTACCAGCCTTCTTTGAACAAGAAGTTGTGTTCTTTACAAATGTTTTAGATTGGGGTGGGATACATGTAATTCTGCAGTTTTCATTTCTCTTTCAGATCAATAGATAGGAATCTAATTATTCATCAGAATTATCATATAACATATAAGAGTGTGGGTACCATTCTTTCATCACCTTCCCTTATATATGGACTTTTGGTGGTTTTTTTTTTTTTTTTTTGCTATACTAAATATTATTGTACATGAAAAGCTTTTGCTTAAAAACATGAATCCAAGTGATAGGGAAAAACAGATAATGAAAAGTACTGATCCATTTAAATAAAGTCAGAAAATACTTGTAGCTAGTATTTAATGAGTTTAGGTTGAAAGAAAGAATATTGGACTTTTTCAATATATTTGAAATGTCAAATAGAGTCTAACTCCTTGGTACCATTTTTATAAACTGAATGTGCCTTCACTTCATGGGAAATAGATGGGGAAACAGTAGAAACAGTGTCAGACTTTATTTTGGGGGGCTCCAAAATCACTGCAGATGGTGACTGCAGCCATGAAATTAAAAGACACTTACTCCTTGGAAGAAAAGTTATGACCAACCTAGATAGTATATTCAAAAGCAGAGACATTACTTTGCCTACTAAGGTCCATCTAGTCAAGGCTGTGGTTTTTCCTGTGGTCATGTATGGATATGAGAGTTGGACTGTGAAGAAGGCTGAGCGCCGAAGAATTGATGCTTTTGAACTGTGGTGTTGGAGAAGATTCTTGAGAGTCCCTTGGACTGCAAGGAGATCCAACCAGTCCATTTGAAGGAGATCAGCCCTGGGATTTCTTTGGAAGGAATGATGCTGAAGTTGAAACACCTCATGCGAAGAGTTGACTCATTGGAAAAGACTGTGATGCTGGGAGGGATTGGGGGCAGGAGGAGAAGGGGACGACCGAGGATGAGATGGCTGGATGGTATCACGGACTCAATGGACGTGAATCTGAGTGAACTCCGAAAGTTGGTGATGGACAGGGAGGCCTGGCGTGCTGCGATTCATGGGGTCGCAAAGAATTGGACACAGCTGAGCGACTGAACTGAACTGAACTGAATGTGCCTTAAACATGTATCCTAATTCCCCCTTGAACTGGCTTATCAGAAATAAGTATAAATAATGGGGCTATCTGGCACGTCATATTTGTTTACAGGTTTCACTTCATGCATGAATTTTTCCCAGTAGCAGACTTGACTTTTTCTGGCCAGTGTTTGGTTAAGTTTTTATAACAGCCAAATAAAGTTACAGAAATACCCATTGAGAATAGTGGAATTTAAATTCACAGTTAGTGTTTAAATACTTCTTATGTGCTATATATATCAAAACCCTCTTTTAAACCTGCAAACACATGTTTCTACCTGATTATTGACCTATGTAAGTGTTACGTCAGTAGCCCAACGGCTTCCCCGACAGCTTAGCCGTGAAAGAAGCTGCTTGCGGTGCAGAAGGTACAGGAGGCTTAGGCTCATCCCTGGGTTGGAAGACCCCCTGGAGGAGCAGATGGCACCCCACGCTAGTGACCCTGACAGTTGCTCGCTGTGACAGCCAGGCCCTCACCTGTGAAGCATCGTCAGCACGTCCGCGAACGGTGACTTGGGGCACCTGTGTGCTGAGTTGGCTGAGAAGAATTCGTTGCACCGTGAAGCACCGTCAGAGCAGAGGAGGAAGTAGCAGGCTCCAGGGCAGGCTAGAGTGGGTGATGCTTAAGTGCGTCATCACGTAAACCCTCAACGTTTGGTTTTCCAGTTTTACTACACTTGGCAGCAGCCTCCTCAAAAGAAAGCATTTTTCTCTCCCAAATTACTGAAAGCCTGAATCAGCTTAGGAACAACAGGAAGGTTAGAAGCAGATCTCCCCCAAAGTCTCAACTGATTACACATCTGGATAGAATTTGGCCTATTAACCTCTGCAGTCAAATAAGAACAAAAGAAAAAAGTCTTAACTTTGTTGTGAATTTGCTGGTTTGCGGTTCAGTTTATTGTAGAATTGTTAACCTCATCTCATCAGAGCAAAGGGGGCATATAAATACCCTATTTCATGAGTGGCTAATTTTCTTCATTAAAATATACCATGTTCACTTTAGATGCACACTAGCTTCAGCTGCTGCTTCATGGTTTTTTCCTCCAGATTGACCCAGTATCTCTAATTTCAGAAGGGGGCCATTTCCTTTAAGGCATCCTGGGAGATTCTGCACAGCCTATGCCATGGCCGTGGTTGACAGAGCACCTGATCTTGTTGGTGGGGGGGGCAGAGGGGCATGGGGAAGGACACAACCAAGCACCCAGGAGTTGGAAACTTTCTCCTTCATGTTTGCTATATTTATTTAGCCTATAATTGAATACACAGTCATTTTGCTGTGCTGCAGATTGCCTACGTGGGAGTCAAGATGCATATTTAATGCCTGATTTAAAACGAAAAATAGATGCAGTGACATGTGGGCAATTTTAGTAAAGTGTGTTCCATGTAAATTCAAGTAAAGGTCTGGGAGAAACTCGTTTTTCTCTTTCTTCGTGAAGACGTGATGTCTCACAGCAGGAATTGTTGCAGATCCATATTTATTAAGTCGCGAGTAGTTTCCTCCCCCCCTGCACTTTTAATGACAAATTCAAATGGCAGCAAAGCAAAGAATCCCCCCCAACCCCACCACTGCAACTCTCTGGAACACATCCCTTCCTTCAGCCTTTATCCTTCTCTAATATAAAGCCCAAAAAGGCTTTGTCTAAAAGGGAAAGACGTGTGTCTTAGTTACCGGAGGAGCTTGCTCTCTGGATTCTTGCCGGTGAGGCAAGGTGAGAACAGAAGC